>CM010316.2:9418361-9903824 GCA_001923025.3 Taenia multiceps
AAGTTGGGCCTCTTAATAGTTAGCCGCCCATCCTAACTACTAAGAGGCCAGCACGTCGATCACTGACATATTTATGCCTGATTCCCACAACTTCACAAATATCTCCTTTTCCAAAATTAGCCCTTTTAATCCACCCACATCCATCCATCCATCCATCCACTCTAGGCGTACTGAAACTAAACCCACTAAAAATTTTGTAGCTATTCTCACCCAAAAAAATCTGTACTGTCCTTCCTCCATTCATCGTTCTGTGCACACTTTCTTATCCTCATTAAACGTTTTGTTTTTTTTAAAAAGAAACAATTTTTTTAGAATTCAATTTATTTCTATCCGCGTACTAATCGCTCGAGAATTTTCGAATGTTTCCTTTTTTTAATCTCTGCAAAGATTTCTAGGCTTTGTTAAATGAAAATCCCTACAAAATGCGTCGTCCACTAATGCACAAGCAGACTGCGCCTAAAATTCTGCGATTTAGACAGGATTCGCATTTATCAAATCTGTAAAATCAGATAAATACTCGAGGTTTTGAATGAATCCTATTCCAAATAATAGGTAACTTCGAAATTAGAAGTAAAATTTTCTGACAAGATGGCATTTGCACTGGGCGGTGGGCCCTTTTCTCTGAAAAATTTTCCTTTTCTGTGGATAAATTTTCACCTCAGACCTTTCAGCCTCGGCCTCCTGACCTTTGCTGAATTGAATGTGAGTGGTTTTTACTTATTCACTCATTCATTCACATATTTATTTACGAATTTTTAGAAGATTGTTGTCTACAATGCAAACGTCAGTAGTTAGACTTTGCTGAAAGGGAGGAAAATGTAAGTGGTCTCGCCCTCATCGCCCTTTCACATGTTTTTCTCACTTCTACAGGGACCATCCCATTCCATGAGAGCAGGCCAAAGGTATCACCGTGATAGAATCCCTCAATTTGGTAGTATCTGTTGAGTGGTTCGTGGATTACTAAGACAAGAATAACCACATCATACTTTTGAGAGAAAACTTATTGTTTGATGAGCATCCGCGCGATAAATTCCCTCTACGAGGAAGAAAAGTCGAAGTTTGTGAGAACCTTTGCTTGGAAACAGCACCAACTAGCCATAACGCTACTGTGTTAGCTCTGGAAACTGTTGACAGCTTCCGACACATTTGAAGGTGACGAATTGGAGCTCGGCTCATACCGTCACTTTGCTAGTCTGTCAGCCCCTCAATGGGCTTGTGTCATGCGTACATCCGGGCCTCTGGGTTCGAGCACTTCATAAAACCGAATCTGTTTAGCACATAGTACCCAAAATTACACCCTCTAATTTTAAATGTATAAAAAGAAGTACGCTTGAAGTTAAAATTTGATAGACGGATGCTTAAAAAACTTGAGCATCTGTAGGAAACTCCTTGCTTTACTCAGAATGTTCTTCTAAATAACGTTTTCTGGTATCCTTTTGATGGACCACACAGATCTGATGCTTTGTATCCAAAAGGAACTGGCCTAGACCATGCCATTTGCTCTTCTGTCTTAAATTTACTTCCTCAATTGTCGATTCCACTTCTTCTGTAATTATATGATGGGACAATGCAAACGCCAATGAAGAGACCTGCTTGCCTCCAGCATGAATGACTATGGATAAGAAGTAAGGGAAAGCGCATTTCCCTTCCTTTCCCACTCCCACACCGACCCCCTCCTTCCTGCCTCCCCCCTCTTCCACGGATCTCGCTATCTCTCCGTTTCTACCTCTTTCGTGTCCCTCCACAAGAATAAACATTCTCACGGGTTGTTAATGGGGTGTAAGACCTGCACTGTGACCTGGCGTTGTTAGTGTGAGAATAGCACCTATTGCCACCAAATTGGCAAGTTGTTGCCCCTTTGCAAGGAATAGTGTTTTATGCACGCCCTCCAGTTGTATGAATTAAGTTGGAGATAATAGATCTCAGTCCTTTTGGATTGTTAACCAGCACGTAAACAGTTGCGGCGCCAGTCCATCGCTCACATACACACACACACACACACGCACAGGCACACGCAAAGTATGCACGGTGATGTAGGATGAGGTGGTACGGAGTGTAGATGTGTGGAGCAGAAGGAGGCTGGGTTATGGGAGAGCAACCAACGATTTGCTAAGACTCGAAGTAGCATAGCATGACGTAAAACATTGATGTCCTAGTGAATGTTACCCTACACATAAGAGTGACATTTCCATTTGAAGGATAGTCAAACCATCAATCTGTCAGCCAGTCAACTAGTCAGTAAACAATCGCACGATGTGTTGTGGTTGAATGATTGATTGAAGTGAAGAACAAACAAATTGACTTTCAAGCACAATATCTCGTCATACAAAACGTAAGGGACATGGTGTTTGGGACATTCGCTTAACTTGGCGCCTTGGACTTTCCCCAACAATGCAGTTGCTAACAGCACTGTTGATAATTGTTCCACACAAGCTGCTCTGTAGATGGTTTGACCATAGTTACACTCAATCCTTTATTTTTGCTCCAGCATCTTCCTTTCTCTTTAGTGTTATAAAGCACCTGGTTTTAAAGGCTTGTGCTTTTCTCTAGATACTGAGCACTGAACCAGACGAGAAGAATTTGCTCTCGGAAGTAAGCCCTTGCAGCAGACGACTTCACTTCGCATTCACTCTCTTCCACCACCTTCACCACCACCTAACGGCATGAAGAGGGGAAGTAGGAGGAATTAGCATGAAGAGTGTTATGAGAAGCATCGTACCAAAAAGCTGCTAAGTTCCCCTGTTTTCGAGTGAAGGAAAGCAATTTTCGCAAAGCACATTCATCCACCTCGCAGCATGAAACAACCAGTTATGAAACGAGCATTGCTTAAAAAGTAATTCTAATTGAATTCGCTAGAGCGACTATGCCGTCAAGGGAATGCATCCACTACCATGCGCCTTAATATTTAACCCTCATAATATGGCATTCCCGACACCTGGAAACGTGTGTAGCCCTGCAATGAGGGGAACCTCAATTTCCAGATTAAAATAGAGAAACTTGCCTCAACTGCTTCTTTACAAAGACTTACATGCTAAAATTTTTTAAATTTTATCTGAGCTTCTATCAAATGATGAAATTAATGCCGCTGATTTCTCTACTCAGTAGTATATGCAGTCATATTAGTAGATATTGTCCAGCAACTTTTAATAGGAAAATGCCTCTAATGGATAAACGAATACTTTCTACCCCTATTTTGCATTTACCAAAGCCTACAGAAAAAATATTTGCTTTACAACTATTTATGTTCCTCTTCCAATAAGTCCCAAACTGCGTCCCTCAGGGCCGAGTGGAGTAGGATAGGGGCAAAAAACTACTTTCCTCATCAAGCCTCTGGTTGGTTGTTCGGGTGCTCTAGACATCCAATAGGAGGAGGTGGCAGCATCAGCAGTTCCATTCAGGTTTGTTTTGAGCAGGCCTGAGGGCCACAAGGTAACGTTTTTTAGCGGCTATTGGGACTGGAATGTAGCGGAAGGAAGGCAGGTAGGCAGGAGGTAGAGTGATTAGTCACTTGGAAAGACGTCGGGAAGAGCAAGGGAGAGAACAGTGTGACTGCACTACGTAGCCTTACTGCTGGCAGTGGCCTTCTCAAAATTAATATACTTGATAAGCATCTGAGCAATTAAAAAGGCGCAGCATTGTGTAGTCAGTCCCAGGACGATTGTATCGCTACATGCTCACCAGCATTAAGAGATGAAAAATGGGAAATTTTGCTATACTTGATGATTTACTATAGGCTATTAAAATTGGAACATGCTTTTTTCCCCCAATTTATTCATTACTAGACTTTTAAGGTGTGCAGTGACGCTTCCCAGTATCATACAGACCAATTTTAAGTGATCAATTTAGTGAGTTTAAACTGCTGGTCAAAAACTTACTGCAAAAAGGTTATTTGGAAAGGATTGCATCACTTATTGACATAAAAGATAAATACGTTTGCAAAATAATTCACTTCGTAACCATCTCATCATCCTCTCATTTATCCATTTTCTCATAAGCCGTGTTTAATCCGCCCCTGTAACTGTGAGATAGTCCCAGAGGGAATTTTCGAAACCCATTAACTCCCACGCATTACAACTGCTTCATTATGCTATTTATTCACACATGATAGCATGATGGTTGTCTTGCTCAAGTCAAACGTCCTTCTTACACTGATCGCCTCCCGAGTCGAAGTGCCACGCACGAACTCCCTCCCCGGCGACTATGCTCCACCAATTCGTCCTTAAAATGCCTTGCTCGTATTGCAAAAGAAGCAATACAATTTGAAAGGCGTCATCATCGTCCATCCCCATCATCAACCACCAATCTGGCTTCAATCATGCGTTCCATGCCTTGAGCTCACTTATTCATCAATGTCATTCCCTTTTCCTCGCCACTCATTTTAGCCATCACGCACTGTGAAGACGAGAGAAGCGCTAGAAACACTTTATCCACCCGAATATTTACCAAATTAACAAGCTGGATGCTTGCTTCAGGACAAATTAAATCGCCTGTGATTGTGGGTGCGTCAAACTTCAGGTAATCCACACAAAATGAATGCAGACAAAGGAAACACTCAATACAATGCTGCTATTCAAGCTCCTGTTCCGTGCTTGATTAAGGCTGTTCTGCAAAATTCGGAAATGTCTCTTTGATGAGCCCATCATTGCCTTTTTCAGGGTTACAATGTAATGAAACACGAAATTTTGACTAAACGTAAAAAGCAGATTATGACGGCTTCTAAAAATCGTTGGCAGTAGAGTGGGGAGATGCATGTTCATACTTCCACACTCCTTGCGAATCCTCTCCATTTTTGTTTAATTTGCAAAATGCATGGACCAATTTCTGCATTCAATCCCTCATTTCCGTGTTAGACCATGAGCCTGGGGTGAGCACATGGAAATAACGAGGTATCATGGATGCAATTGAACAGGTGTGTGACATCACAATGCGTGGAGGCGAAAGGGAGTGCAGACTGCCAACAACAAGGCATCGACGAATGGTCTACATCACACCCGCACTTGCCATGAATTCGCGGACTGTGGAATGGTCAGGTGCATTATGCAACAACTTCTGCCTGGCAACAGTTCTGCTCTTCACCAAAAACTAGGAACTAAGTGGCGTGAGGAGGGTGCAAAATTGTACAGGAGATGTAACAAAAAACAAGGCAGTGCGATTTGTCATTTGTCTGGTACCGTGGGTGACGAGAGGCGTAACTGTGTAACCAGTGTCTGCTTGTAGGTACGTATGTATGCTTGTATGCATGCATTTATGCGGGTAAGTGGGTGGGTGGGTGGGTGGGTAAGTGGGTGGGTGTTGGGGTGGGCGTGTTTGGTAGAAGTGTAAATTTCATCTCCTTCTATGCTTATCATGGGTGTGTGTAGAGACCAAAGGTCTTCCTTCCAATGGCATCCATGAGTAAAATTAATGCATTTTGAAGTGCTACTGCTGCTGTGAATGATGTAGAATGCCACACCATCACCAGTGCACTCAAATCTACAGTTGCAGTCGGATTTCAAAGGCGACGTCAACAGAAATACAACTGTCATCGTATAATGATGTGTACTAGATTCCCATTCTCCTTCACTTTTAGCATTCAAGAGGATGATCAGGGTTGGAGGATATTTCCTTAAACTACCGGTACACATTGGAGCAGAGGGGTGCAGTTGTGTGTCCATTGTCTCGAAAACACCAATAGTGAACAGTGCCTCCTGACAGTTGTCAGTGCTGCTCTGACAACTTTCGGGTGACTTGACAAAGTGCCCTGTAAAATTTCTCTTTTCATAGAGGAACAATGGATAACTTTCTTAGCTAGAATGCGTTCGTTGTTCTCCTATTTTAGCAACTTTTCTTCTACCCTATTTAAAGACTTTAACCATAAACGAGACTATTTCAATGTCGTCTTACTTTATCCATTAGCTCGAATGCAAAACCCAAAAGGCAGTGTCGACGTTGCCCTCACAGTATGAATTCCTAGCGAAATAGATGTTCGTCAGTTACCTGTTTGGCTTCAACCCTCACGAGAAGGATTGGAGGGAGGAGAGGTGGTGTGATCAATCGCAGAACGCCCATGTCGCATGAGTTAATGCTAAAAGCGCAGATCTACTCACCTCTGACGGGAGGCAAATTGGGTTTGATGTGACCTGTGCTCTCGCAAAATCATTATCACAATGCCAGAGTGTCACAGCTTTCCCAACATTTCCCACCAACACCACAATGCTCTTGTGAATGAAATGGTACGCCGGTCAGGCAAAACAATATGGCAGTATCACTTGCACACCTAACTTCACTTCAGCTGTTACTTCTCCAGAGAAACGGCAGTACAGCAGATGTACGACGACTGCCAGCCTTTGATGGTAAGCAATTTCAAAAATAAGGGACCAAGTTGCAGTTTAGATAACGGAATAGAGAAAACTCCATGCAAGAGGAGGCATTAAATTGTGTAAAAGTGTGATTGGTCACTACGGTTAGGTCAGTAAAAATGTCCCACTTTTAATGCAAAGGAGAAGAATTAAGAGGAAATAAGAAGTGGAAAGGAGCAGGCAAGAATGCAAAGGAAGAAATTAGACAGAACCGAAAAAAGTTTAACTAATGGATGCAAGAATGCACGAAGGAAACAACGAACATGCAAGCGAGTGTACAAACGAGAGAGAGAGTTGGCGAACGGGCAAACAACTGCATACAAAATTAAATGGAAAACTGGACTACCAAATGAACAATTCACTATATGCGAACTAAACGGCTGCGAGTGATGCAAATCTGTAATGGCGGGAGCAGTGGCACCTCTAAAGAGCTGTAGTAAAAATAGCAATAAATAGAGCAATAGCAGTAGGCTAAAACGGGAAAAAGCGAGAGCGAGTAAAAGTAGAGAAAAAAGAGGGAAGAGGAGGCAAACATAAAATTGCCTAACTTGCCTATTATAAAATTCCACTTATTTTTGTAATCCTCATCCTACTCATCCAATGCTGCATGCAAACAATTAAATGACGAAAGATAGGCGGCCGTCTGAAGCACTCAGAATGCCATAAATGTGCCTTCTTTCCACACCAATCATTTGACGTCGTGTCATTCCTCTCTCTCTTTCTTCGATGAGTCCGTCCCACCACTCATGAGATGCCTACCACCTGCCGTCACCGCGACTCCTCTCATGTGCATACCTCCATGCTGTGGACAAACACATCATTCATCACCTCGCCTCGCATCGCCACACCACACCACACACCACCTCCACTCATCCCATCACCTTACAGCTGTTTTCACACCCCACACTCACACCTCCCCACACACCATCTGATAGTTGATGATGACGCCTCTCACAACCACCACCACCAACACCACCAACACCACCAACACCAACACCCCCATCTCCACCACCTCCACCTCATTCTCCCTTCATTTGCAACACATCCTTCATCAGCCTACTCGTCTTGCCACTGCCCAAGACACTCACATTTACTGCCGCAATTCCAGGCATCATCCAGTCACTCGACGCCTCCACTGGCTCATCTCACACTTCCCACTAACATCCACCCACACCTCTGTCCCTCTACTCCCCTACCACCACCAACACCACCAACATCAACACCAACAGCAACGACACCAACACAAACACCACCACCGAATGCCTCCGTCCGTCTCTCAGTTGCTGCGCTGCTGACGCGACTGAACCACAACTCCACTCTAAAGCTGATGCTGACCAAGTGCGCTTCTCCAACATCCAGCTGATCTAAAGGCCACAACACCTTTCTTGTTGGAAAACATCCACCTCCCAAAGACTTGCCTAACAAGGTGGACCTCCTAGCTATGCGGATGAGGGTCATGCGACATTATTGCCTCACCCCGAGTAGAAAATTCCTAATCTCCCTTCTTCCCCATCGTTGTTTGCAAAATGCTCCACCAGGACGTGTCCAACAAGCACGTCTGATTTCTGGTCCTTGTCAGAGGCAAAGAAAGCGTGACGCGCAGACGGACTTTGTGTGTTGCCTTCACATGATACTCGTTTCCTCTCCTTCCCACCTCCTCATTGCTCTTTGCGAAATGCACCACCATCTTCTCCTCCACATACTGCTGTTTCCCCTCCATCATGACGTCACTTGGTGGTGGTGGTGTGGTGGTGGTGGTGGTGGTGGTGGGTGGTGGTGGTGGTGGTGGTGGTGGTGGTGGTGGTGGTGTGGTGGTGGTGGTGGTGGTGGTGGTGGTGGTGGTGGTGGTGGTGGTGGTGGTGGTGGTGGTGGTGGTGGTGGTGGTGGTGGTGGTGGTGGTGGTGGTGGTGGTGGTGGTGGTGGTTTCTGTTGCCACCACGTTCCTTTAAATCACAGGGTGGTCTACCTCATCCCACCGGCCATCTTCCCCTCGTGTCCCATATCGACACCTTCAGCGCCGGTCTCATCCCCAAGCTTAACATGAGCTGTTCATTGGCTTACCGATGAGAGATCGCGGCTTCGACGAGAAAGAAGAAGAAGAAGAAGAAGAAGAAGAAGAAGAAGAAGAAGGAGAGAGAAGCGGGAAAGAATGGAGGGGGAGGAGGAGGACTACGATGACATCGAAGGATGGAAGGAAGGAAACAAGGGAAAGGCGAATAGAAGGACGGATGGAATAGAGGTAGGCAGTTTTGCATGAAGAAGCTTAATTACTGCAGCAGTTGTTCCCATATGAAGATTCCAGCTAAATAAAGGGCCTCCAAATGACCGTGTATGCGGGAGCAATTGTTGTGCTAGGCTAACTTAGGGGATGTCGGATGAGTTTACACTACTAAAAATGCTTTAAAATTTTAGCCTTCCTTCATAACATTTTCGCGGATAATGGGTGGTCAAAATCCTTTGGAATTTTGTACTATAAATCCGTTTTTACACTTGAAAATGGCGTGGCAATTCTCAAGGATCCATTTGCATCCATTAAGCAGTCAAATCATGCCTTTCCTCTTCGACACTCTCCCCTAAGGCGTTCGCCTTCGACAGGCGTAATTAAGAGGTTGAAAATCGCATGAAAAATGAGAAGGAGCATTCGAGAAGGCAGTTGATTTCACCCAAGGGACGTAGTCATTCCTAACCCAGGGGACTGAGGCACCTCATTATTCATTCAGACACGCAACCATTTTGCAGACACTTTCCCATCCCTCTCTCTTGGGAAGGAGGAAGGTGGAGGGGGTTGGGTTAACAACCTTCACTCATTTGTTGAACCTCGGACAAAGCGTTTAATCATTTTATTTAAAATAATGGACGTACTTTTCACTAGAGCATCATCTCTACAAAATTTACAAAACAACTCTGCCATTTGTTATAGCCAATGGTCAAAACTTGTCACCTATGCTTTATGACTTCATAGGGTTTTGTTAGGACACAGAGATATCAGGAGGCCAAGATGGGAGTAAATTCTATGGAGAGCAAAGGATACAATCGTTGCCTGTTACAGCATCCCCCATTTCAGAAGGTCACCTTGCAGCTGGACTATCGCACTGTAGTCAACGGGTTCAGGGAAGACAGTCATCAAAGTTCTCTTGTCACTTCCCTCTCTTTCCCCTTTTGGCAGCCATGGGGAATACGATACTCTAAGAATTGCTAGAGGGTAGAGAAAGGTGATCATTAACTTGTCATAAAGGCATGAGAACGTTGTACATCCCTTTTACAGTAAAATCAGAGTGTCCACAGAAGCTGTTACTTGGGTCATTAAACCAACCATTAGTGGTGCTTGTAGAGCAGAATTGGCCAAGACCACTCCAACTTCTTGTTCTGAGTCTACGAGGAGTTAGTCATCATCCACACTGGATGCTTCACTTTCTAAGATGCTAGATTCCCACAGCTGTCAACTGCCTGACTTTTTCAACCCTCTTGTTCTCGATGTAGTGGTGTAGAAGAAGAATAGTGCACAAATAGCGTGCAGAGAAAGTCCAAATCACTGGGCTTGAACAGCACGACCTGTGGACATATACTACTAACTCAAATAAAGTATTACATCCATCTGTCTCAGTTCATTTATTTGGTTTTGCTTTTTCTTTTCCTCTGTCAAGACAGTTCATTAATTTGGAAATCCTTTGTAATATTAAAGCAAACCTAAAGCGCATTGGGATCAATGCACTCCAAATTCAGTCAAATTAGCTATACAGTTAATTTTCGCAAAGGATACAAAACTGACAAGTTTTCTTTTCGCGGATTATTTTGTAATTGCAATGTTTCAGTTTTCTGGTGATTAAGATCCCGGAAATAAATACACCATAATAGGAAAGACATTTATCGTTCCGAAAGAGGTTAGATCGCTCAATAGCTGCGATAAACAGTAATGCAAATTCGCTTGGACTGAATGTTTAAATGATCAGTCTGTGACAGAAATCAGTTCTCAACCATTGTCAATGTAAGTGGATGTGGCATCTAAACGAAGTAAAGAGGAAATTATAAAAGGACGAGAAGGCATTTCTCAGACTTTCATTTCAAATAAAATGCAAATTTTCCAAAAACTATGAGATCTGATGTGGTAATCTATTAGTTCTCAGGCTTTTTCATCAAGGCCAAGGTATTCTGCCCACCTTCAAGGTATGCCGAGCACATAGACCTGAGATATGTGCGTATCGTAAAAGTCTGGAATGGATAGGAAGTGGACAGCAGGGAAGACAGTTCCCTTCACAGATCGGTCAGCCTAAGATCGAATGATCATCAATACGCAGTGTACTGTGATAGCGCATTTGTCTGACATTTGTTGCAGTTGTCAACAGCAGAATGTCTCATTACACATGGTAAACGCTCTATTCTGATCTATTCTCTTCTTTTCCATTCACGAAGTGGAAGCCTTCTCTTCCCATTTCGATGTGGCACCTGCCTCAATAATTTACGATGAAAACCAATCAATTAGTATAAAACGCTGCTTTGTAGTTATTCTACTGTAAGACCCTCTTGTAGTGCCGACATGCTTGAACCAGCCCCAATTCGGTTCCATTCATGTGTCAGAGAAAAAAAGGTCCTTGAAATGGAGCCAGGAATAGTATAGTAGGCAACAAAGTGTGTTCCACCAATAGACTTGAGGCACGCCCATGGGGCGCCAAAGTTGAAAACCACTGAATCTTTGCCTAAACCAATCAGATTACACCTAAGCGGTGTTCTGTCCAAAAAAAGTGAGAAAAAGGGGGGTTTAAATGGAAATTTTCTCTTTCAAAGAACCCGCAAATTAAATGAAGTTTTGACGTTCAAACCGGTCTTCTTTTGCCTCCCTTTTAAGAAATGCTGCCGTTAGCACATTAATTTTTCGTGCATCCTCTAGGCGCACTAATGAAGCTGGTCCTCCCAGAGGGTCAATGGCGGGGAGGCGGTGACTGAAGGTAGCGGTGAATTAGTTGCGTGTCTGAATGAGTAATGAGGTACATTCCACTTCCTCCGCCTCCTCCACGCCATATCCACTCAAATTGTTTCTCCGGCCTAATCATGACTCAGCCTCAGGGTTCTCGTGGATTCCGAAACCATTTTCTGATGCTAGAAAAAAAGGTTAAATTTTTTCATAAAAGAAAACGGACTTGACAAAGTAGTTATTTCCTACCTTCCCAAACACGAACTTGTTGGTTTTTCCATTATAATCGCCGGCAAATTAATACAATTCTTAAACAATTAAAAAATTGAACTTTGAGGTGGTAGTAGAGTGAATTCATCCGACTTCCTCCAAGTTAGCCTAGCACAAGAATTGCTGCCGCATACACAGTCATTTGAAAGCCACTTAGAAGCCCTTCCTTTACTTAGTTGGAGCCACTGCTACAACAGGACCACGCCTTCATGTGGACATGACTGCTGCAGTAATTAAGCTTCTTCATGCACAACTGCCTACCTCTCTTCCATCTGTCCTTCTATTCTCCTTTCCCTTGTTCCCTTCCTCCCACCCTTGTCCTCCTGCTCCTCTTCCTCTTCTTCTTCTTCCTCCTTCCTCTATTCTTTCCCGCTTCTCTCTTCTTCTTCGTCTTCTCCTTCTTCTTCTTCTTCTTCTTCTTCTTCTTCTTCTTTCTTGTCGAAGCCGCGATCGCTCATCGGTAGGCCATTGAACAGCTCATATTAAGCTTGGGGATGAGACCGGCGCTGAAGGTGTCGATATGGGACACGAGGGGAAGATGGCCGGTGGGATGAGGTAGACCACCCTGTGATTTAAAGGAACGTGGTAGCAACAGAAACCACCACCACCACCACCACCACCACCACCACCACCACCACCACCACCACCACCACCACCACCACCACCAAGTGACGTCATGATGGAGGGGAAACAGCAGCATGTGGAGGAGAAGATGGTGGTGTATTTTGCAAAGAGCAATGAGGAGGTGGGAAGGAGAGGAAACGAGTATCATGTGAAGGCAACACACAAAGTCCGTCTGCGCGTCACGCTTTCTTTGCCTCTGACAAGGACCAGAAATCAGACGTGGTTGTTGGACACGTCCTGGTGGAGCATTTTGCAAACAACGATGGGGAAGTAGGGAGATTAGGAATTTTCTACTCGGAGTGAGGCAATAATGTTGCATGACCCTCGTCCGCATAGCTAGGAGGTCCACCTTGTTAGGCAAGTCTTTGGGAGGTGGATGTTTTCCAACAAGAAAGGTGTTGTGGCCTTTAGATCAGCTGGATGTTGGAGAAGCGCACTTGGTCAGCATCAGCTTTAGAGTGGAGTTGTGGTTCAGTCGCGTCAGCAGCGCAGCAACTGAGAGACGGACGGAGGCATTCGGTGGTGGTGTTTGTGTTGGTGTCGTTGCTGTTGGTGTTGATGTTGGTGGTGTTGGTGGTGGTAGGGGAGTAGAGGGACAGAGGTGTGGGTGGATGTTAGTGGGAAGTGTGAGATGAGCCAGTGGAGGCGTCGAGTGACTGGATGATGCCTGGAATTGCGGCAGTAAATGTGAGTGTCTTGGGCAGTGGCAAGACGAGTAGGCTGATGAAGGATGTGTTGCAAATGAAGGGAGAATGAGGTGGAGGTGGTGGAGATGGGGGTGTTGGTGTTGGTGGTGTTGGTGGTGTTGGTGGTGGTGGTTGTGAGAGGCGTCATCATCAACTATCAGATGGTGTGTGGGGAGGTGTGAGTGTGGGGTGTGAAAACAGCTGTAAGGTGATGGGATGAGTGGAGGTGGTGTGTGGTGTGGTGTGGCGATGCGAGGCGAAGCGAGGCGGGGCGAGGTGAGGTGATGAATGATGTGTTTATCCACAGCATGGAGGTATGCACATGAGAGGAGTCGCGGTGACGGCAGGTGGTAGGCATCGCATGAGTTGTGGGAGGGACTCATCGAAGAAAGAGAGAGAGGAATGACACGACGTCAAATGATTGGTGTGGAAAGAAGGCACATTTATGGCATTTTGAGTGCTTCAGATGGCCGCCTATTGTTCGTCATTTAATTGTTTGCAGTCAGCACGGTAGGAATAATAGGCAGAGAAGAGGAGAGGAAGAATGCAAAAGTACAAAGAACGATGTGTGGTTGAACAGCTTGCCATGGATTTGTTAATTTGTCTAATCTGTCGCCTTTTCTTCTTCTTTTAATTTTTATGCTGCTGCTACTGTTGCCGCCATTAGGAGTGCTTTTTACCTCCTGTAGCCTCGTAGTCAGCAGAAAGCAAATTGTTCCTTTGGTAATTCAGGTACTCGTTCAATCATTTATGCATTGGTTCGCTTGCCCCCTCGCTCGTTCTTGCTTGCAGTTGTTCGCTCATCCGTTCCTTCTTTTGTGCATTCGTGCATGCATTTGTTGGCATCTTTCCCACTTCCGTCCGTTTTACTTCCTCCTCTTCTGCCTCTTTCGTCCCCTTCTAGCTCTGTCACTTTGCACCAAAAGTGGGACATTTTTGTAAAACTTACCATAGTGACCAATCACTTTTGCATATAATTTATCCCCTATTCTTGCATAAATTTCGCTCTCCTTCGTTGTACAGACTAACAATAGCTCCTCTGTTTGCAAATGCTTACATGTCTCGCTGTTGCACGTTTACAAACGCTCTCTCATCCTCCAAGAGGCATCGGGTAAGATGAACTTATGCGAGTGCAAGTGAACCTATCACACTTTTTCCCTTGATTGACATATTACTTCAACCACATCACTGACATGACGGTGGTGATGGTGTTGGAGGAATTGAGGAGGGTCTGGAATCCCGTGACACTGGTTAACTGTGGCAGTAGGATAGTAAGATGGTGGTGGGCTAAATAAAATCAAATTCACATTTTATGGTTGTTTCGACTGTCAGCGTCAGTGTTAACGTCAGGAGGTGGGAATATCTGCTCTCTTGGCATCCGATCGCCTCAAGCACTGTCATAGGCATCGCCTGCTTGTCTCTGCCCCGTTTCCTAGTCAGAATTTTCCCCCATCTCCAGCTTAAGCGATTTCTGAAGTCAAAAATGTAACAAATGCGTACCTATTTTGTCAAGATCTCTCAATGATAAGGCAGCGTCGAGGTCGCTCCATGAACGTTAAGTATGCAATTATTCCTCAAATTTAATTGTTAAGTCATTTTAGGATGGAGCCAAAAGAGAGCTTCTTGCGATATGCTGATAAAATGGCAGTAAAAGGAGGCAAAAGCTACACATTGCTAAACTTAGGAGAGAAGAACGCCGTAACACATCCTACACATTTGTCCGGGCAGTTAGGAGCTTCAAGCTGACATCAATGTCGAGAATTACAGCTCACCGCTTACGTAGTGGTGACAACAGAGGCACCAGTACTTTCAATGCTTAAGTGTGTACCGGCTAAACGAATGAAGTCCCTCTCTGCTAAGCAGTCTCTTAACTACCACCAGCGAATGAGAGTAGGGATTGAAATTGTCCTGCTTCGAGAGAATCAGTGTGTCTAGATCCTAGTGCGATTTGTGGCACTGACTGGTGATAGTCACCTTACTGTGTCAAATTGTGTCGGTTATGCCATCCTTTAAATCTGGCATCGACTTTGGCAGAAACTGCGGATCTGAGTGCAAATGTGCATGGCTAACACCTTTGCCCTCGACACATCTCAGCGTGTGCACACATAAACTCACTCACCAGTGGTGATGAATTTATCCTTCCAGCCAACACACCTCACAAGTACGCATGTGAGATCATCCATTCGTACGCACAAGCAGACACTGGTGACAAGCGGCTCATCCCATTGCCTTTAACTTTGCTGCATTTCGTGCACAATTTTACATATACCCACACACCGCACTGATCCTTTTTAGCCCGACCTTGGATGCTATCACTTGTTATCGCCTTGTTGTTAACAATACACGCTACCTTCCACCTCTACGCGTTGAATAACCGAATCCGCACTGTCTCATTTTTGTGATACACTCGCCTCACGCGATAATGCGATAGAGTTGAAAGCAGAAATTTAAACTTCTGCTTTGAAGAGTGTGATATGAGATGGGATTGGGTGAGTTGGTCTGTCGTATTCTGACGTATTACACTCAATGTTGCCTTCCACTGCGCTCATTTCGTGCGGGTACTCCAAGTCAGAAGCTATCACGGTTCCATGCGATTTCAGTTGCCTTGAGGCCAAAATTTTAGCACGCCGATGCGGTGGGTAATTGGGTGAGAAAGGCATTTTCATTGCCCCTCCATCGTCGCCGGGGTCCATGCGGGTTGAATGATTAATGAGCCAAAGGAGATACCCGCGATGAATGCGTAGGACTTACTCATGCGATGCATGAGTAAGAATAGACCAGTGGTTGTTGCCATTGCAGTTGATTGCTTTTGAAATACATATTCCCTTTGAAGGTGCGTGAAAGTGTTTTCGAGAGCAATGGTGAAGCTCTGGACAGAATAGGTGGGCGAGATGAAGTTGCGGAGGTAGTAAGTCATACCCCACTTCAATTCCCAAGTGTTTATGTGATTCATGCAGAGAATAATTGCCATTTATTATTTGGCTTAACCAAGGTAGGCATTATACATTTGCATCTGGCTCGCTACTAGCATTTGTAAATTAGTAGTATAATGTAATCTTTGTGACATTTTAAATATTGATGATTTCCAAGTTTTTTTCTGTTCAACTTTTAAAACTGCTTCGTCGTTATTTCAAAAAGATACTTAACTTAAATTTTGGTTAGATTAATTTCCTGGAAACAAAAGTCTGAACAGATGAGTCCGCACTAATCCCTTCCCAGCCCCTGCGATGTTGCAACCCCAACAACCGACCGACTGTCTGACTTCCTTTCGAGTAGGCGGAATTATTTACCGATTTCCAGGCGGCCATTTTCGCCCTCCCCCTCCAGTTTTCTCCTCCTTCTCCTCCTTTATTCTCAAATTATTTGCCTATGTGCATGAATGAGTTCCCTTTATTCCCTCTGGGCTAGTGCGTGTTCTACACACTCACGTTCGCGAATGTCCAGGGAAGGCGAGATCGCTCTCATGTCCGTTTGAACAAAGCAACTGCACACAGACGTAGGATGGAAGCCTTAGCCAATGCAAGGCCTTGTCAGCATTCATTGTTTTCACACCTGACACATTTTGAAAATCCGTTCCTATTGTTGACAATGATGATGCTTGATTGTTACCATTCAAAAGAATGGTTGTCTAAATAGAAAAGAAAATTTAAGGGAATAAATCGACTTACTGCTCCAATGTACTCTTTCTAGGACAAGTCATACAATCTTTGGTCAGATCACTGGATTTGTTAAAAAAAACCCCTCGCATTAAGTCCCTTTTCCCTGTACAATCTTATAGGGACTACCTCCCACTTTCAACCCTCTTTGCCCCTTCACTTCCTTACTTAAAATTCCTTCTTTGAAACACCATCCAGGAGGGCTAAAAATTCTCTAACCAAAAGCAGCTGCCTTCATTTCCGGTTTGGCTGACAAGCTTCGTCAGTTGGGGGATAAGCATGAGTGGGGAATGTCAAAACCTCTCTCCCTTCTGCTATCCTACCCCTCGCCTTGGCGCCCCAACCATCCCCATCCCAGCATTGCCCTCCCCTTCACGCCTTCGTGTCTTCTCCTTCTTCGCCTTTTTTTCTTTACCTCGGCGCAGTGGAACTAAATTTGTGTGTGTCTGTGTGTGTGCGTGTGTGTGGGTGTGCCAATCTGCTCGCGTTTGTTTCGTTTTTTTCCTTCCCTTTTTGTCCGACTTGCACATCCACGTTGTGTGTAGGTCCGAGGTAGAAGGAGGAGGGGAAGTTTTTTGAAGGCGTGCTTCATCTCAACAGACATACGCAAACATAGAGCGTGCGAGTTTTGGTCGATGATGTGGGCTTTACTGGTCACTTTCTAGTCTCCAAAACACTGTCCAAGTTTAAAAGGGGAAAAAAAGTTTTGGTCCTGAATATTACACTTATTCGTTCAAAACCAGGTTGATAGCACGAGTGTATATACGAGGTATCTATTGCTTGCCATTTTAGATTAAACCAGCCTATGTGAAGCCATTTACTGCAGGCCTAGACAAAAACTTCTGTGTGTCACGCATGTGTGACACAAGCGTAAAACAAAAGTGCTGTACCTTTGGTCGACTAAAATATCAAACAGCTAAAATATCATCATTCTAACGTTTTTTTTTCTAACTAAATATGCACACTTTATAACTTTGAAATTTATTTTTAAAAATTATCCTAGGTTTTAAATCAAGTTTGAACTTCTGAGTCTAGTTAAACGAAAGGACACAAATCAGCCGGTGAAATACGGACTTAGTTTCCACGTTTATACACTTGTTCATAAAAATTAAATGAAACTTGAAAGGCTTCCTTTCGAAGAAAAGGTTAGCATGGATGCTGCATCCTAAGCCAGTCTTCTTCACACTGTCATCGGCGAGGGAATGCTCACTTCCCTGGTAGTTCCTTAGACATTTTGGTCAAATCCAAATGATGGAGCAAATGAAGACATCCTGAACATCTTTGCCAGAGTACTGCTTTGACACTGCTGTAGTGGTGAAAACTGAAAAGCTGTAGTCAAGTTTGCTGTGGGAAATGATTAAATTATTTGTCTTCTGTAGAATTTCATAGCCAGAGGATGGGACACAATTAAGCGGCCAGGAGTAGGATAATTCCGCATAGGCATAGGCTCGTAGGCATAGCATCAGCGCACTGCGCGCAGAGGTCAGAGGTCCTACAGCCAGGAGCTCCATTAACGGACGTGGGACTGGCCTTCTGTTAAACCTTCTCCTATCATCTATTTTGTTTATTTTCTTCATAGTCTGACTACAGTAATTTACACTGTGGACTCAGGTGGGCCAATTAGGAGTCACGTACACCTGACAGTGGTTGCCAATGCGTCTAGATCTCCGTTGGTACTCGGAAGATCGGCATCGCATGGCGCCTAAATCAGGCCCACATTTGACATCTAAAGCTGTCAGTTTCAAGGCAGAACTGAGTTCATTCCAAATTAGTGCTATTAGAAAAGCATCTTTTTAGTTTTAATAATACCAGACAACAGCTCTATTTGGCTTTACAACCCATCAAAGTTGGTGTTGAAGGCGCTTCGATGGACTGGATTGAGTCACTCTCCTCATTGTCAAAAAAACCTTTGACAATGCATCTGTGCAAATACGAGTGCAAACAACCGAATAGAGGTACATAGGAGTCCATTTTATCTGCTAGACTGTTTCTACTCACGTGTCCAGCTCCCCCGGATCGGTTGATCAATTGATCGACCGATCAATCGATTGATCGATCAACCCAATATTATCGATCAGATACCTTACTTTGAGCCTTTCTAGTGGCTGAAGAGTGTGTGAGCTGGTAAGCACACCTCCCGGCCCTTTCACGAATTAAAAAAAGAAAAATTCTTCTTTTGCCTGCAAGAGAATAAATGAAGCCTAGAGCATTTATAAGAGATTTTCTCAACTCAATAATTTCTCTACCAATCAATAAATGTTGACAGGGTTACAAATAATTGTTAGTGGTTGCCCTTTTGCATTTAAACTAAAGTGATTTGAAAAGATTTAGTAATGGATTACGCTTTTTTATTTGTTTTTAAACAATTATGGATGTTGAAGACCGTCTAAATCTTGCCAATTCTATCATTGTATTCGTCTCTTTAACAATGAGTACAGCACCTTGAGTTTGTTTTAAATTGTTGTTTGGTTTTTTGAGGAGAAGAAGAGCTCCATTAGTTCAGAGTGTGGATGCAGTATGATATAAAGTGTCGCAAGCCTCCAGAAAGCTAAGAAATGTAATCCAATGGAGAGTGTACCTCGGCAAGTATGGAAAGACATTTAGCCGCCTTTTCTTCTACCAAACATTGCAATTGGTTGTTGTAGTAGTCACCCTGGACCCTTGTAACTACGAGGTAGGGTTTAAGACGATGTTTTGGGGTCGAAAGTAACCCGGTAGTGATACTGAATTCTGTAAACCTGGTCAGGAGCCCCAAAAATAACGTCTTATTGAAGGTCAACTGCATAGTGGCGGTTTGAGTTGGCAATTTCTCACTCTATGGCTCAGGTCGATGTGATAAAGGACATTTCTGCAGCAATATAAACATTTAAAAGGTCGTCTATCAACCCACTTTCTGTACATGCATCCCATATTCACTATCCCCTTAATCCATCTGTAGTGAATGGCCTTTTCCTTTCGTATTTCCGTTTTATAAACAGACAAGGAAATAAGAATTTGGCTTTTGAAGGTCGAGTTTACTTTTTATTTCAGTCATATCCCGTGTCAAGCAACTCTACACATTCTACACTAGAAGGTTCGAGACCTATGGGTAAGTAATGTGGAGGCAAATTATTCTTTTTTAACAAAATTATTGTAAAAAGCTTTCCTTTTGAAGATTTTATCCTTCCCTTCTAATTGTATGAAGGACTTACACTAGCAGAATTGTTATATAGACTACTACACCGTGGAATGGCAAGGGGAATAGTGGTCGCCTAAAATGAAAACATTTTTGAGCCACCGAGTTCACCTCTAAACGAGTTTTACCAATTCAGTTTGTTCAACAGACCTCATCAAGAAGGAAACTGTACGATTCATTACCGAAGTTGGCCCACCATCAATTCAGTCCGCTTTTTGTCATGAAGGGTAGCAGTGAACGAATATACTACTTACTACCTTAGGGAACGTATGGTAGCTTTATTTACCAGATTGCCTCAGAGGCCAGGCTGTGCAGTTCGGAGTGGCAGTACACTTAAACAAAGAAACCAATTTACTCTAACACCTTAGTTTAGAATCTCATACCTAAGTATTGCACTTGATGGGACCCTTCCGCATTCCTCTTGTTTATCAACCTTCTTTAAGCCAACGAAAGCATTGCTGAACTTGGCCAGACGATCAACTCACTATCTACCTCACGCCACTTCATTCCAAGATGGATGCGCCCACTCGGGGTGTAGTCGCTTTCAGACGTAGTTGCTACCCATGAATTATTCACTGATTGAAGGATAAACAATTGGGTCTGCGATTTAACTACTTGATATAACACTAGAGGGTGAGCAAATAGGAATCCTCTGCATGAGAAGCAGCCGGGACTGGTAAACAAGTCGGAAGGAAGTCAAGCTTGTGCCTTCACGAGACAAAAGGCAAGATCTCATATCGCGTTACAAGGAAATTGGGGGAAAGATGTCACTACAGCCGTTCTTGTCTATCCCCCCCTCTCACCTCTTCTTGAAGGCATAGACGATCTCGCGGAATTAACAGTAGGGAAATGAAGGAAAGTAGCTAAAAGGTTTGTTTAGTTTTATATCCTTCCATCATAGTAAAGTTTTCACCTAATCTAGGGTGTTTCAGGGATTTTCCTGGCCTTAAATTTCCTCTCAATCGGGCCTGGAGGCCTTCAGAGTCCATCTGAACCACCAAATTGAGGCTACCAACTGCTTTTGGCCTAGCAAAAAAACATTTTAGTTGCGTACAAAGTGTCATCTTTTTTAAATAAATTCCTAGAATTGGGAAGTTGGAGTTTTTTATTTCACCTTCTAACAACGAAGCATGTCACAGTGCCTTCACGAGAGGAAAAAAGAAACTGTCATCCCAAATGCAAATCTTATTTTGGCTTTTTTGCATACAGGATTTTGCCCTATTTGTTTGCATAAACAAGAACAAGAAATAAAACTCTTAGTAAATGTCACCGATAATTGGTGAGAAGTCACTCCAAGCATTTCCTTAAGCCTTATTTTATGCTCCTTCTATTGCAGACACTTTAAAGACCCTATGACCTTTAATCCGAAAGATATTTAAAGGAATCCCTTTTGTTTAAACAACACCTTCAAGGGTGTACTGGCATTTGTTCCAATTGCTGTAGTCTCCACCTCTTTTGATACGCCCTCTTCAAAAGTCTGTACGATTTTGAACAACCACATCATGCGTCCACTTGGCAGCACTAGACTTTAAGGTGGATGGAATCGGGACTGCCCATCGGTGTCACTTTGTCGAACAAAGGAGTTTTGAGGTCTTCAACTCTAGCCTGATTGCTATAACAGACGCACCGCAGGTCTTTTTGTTGATGCTTCCATATCTTCATTGAGCGTCGTCTTTTCTGCGGTGGCCAATCACGAGGCAGAAGGGAAGCTGATAATGTGGTCTTTTGACGGGTGCAGGAGGAAGTTGATCCAAGCGTCTCGTTGATTTGATGGTACCACGATTTCGTTTTCAATGAGGCTCTATAGCAGAAACATGTGGGGAAATTTGCTTCCCATCTTTTATGCTTGACAGTGCGCCTAATACAGAGCATCTTTGTGCAACTAACACTCCTGGATATATCCATCCTAGACGGCTACGTGGGTCCTCTTCAGGTGTCGGAGACGTGGAGAAGGCATTGTTTTTGTGTCAAATTAATCTGCCTTCATACAACTATGTACACAGCTCTGTACTGAAGAGTCTTCGCATTGCCTTATGTCCTCTTTTCGAATGCGACTTGTTGTCATCCACTGTCAACTTCTTTGTTAGGGTTTGGGTCCACGTCGTGCTGTATGGAAGCGGTACAGCCTCTTCCACACTAGCCCACCATTGAAGGTATTGGTGACAGTGAAACCCATCCACTATAATATATTGCGCCCCGCTCTCCCAGAGTTAACTCAAGCCCGAAGATGGTGGGAGAGCCTTTCATTCATATCAACAGAAAGACGCTACTATAAGGATTTCCCAAACTAAAATCTGATTGGCCAATTATCGACCAATTACATCGAGGCATTAAATCGATCTCCATTAACGTAAAAAAGTTTCTTAACATTTTTTTCAAAAGAAGCAGATTTAAGACTTTTCAGCAGTAGTTATACACATTAATTTTGAGGAAATGGCACCAAAATGCGAACATCTCTTCTTTTATTCAAATTAATTTATTAATAATGAGTAAAATCCTTACCTTATTCCCATTGGTTACCAGTGGCTTACCTAAATTATTTAAATTTTCGAAAGAGCATGTTCACAACACTTATCTGACTAATTTTACACTTCCAGCAACGGGGGGCGTTTAGTGAAACGGGGGAGGAGCAAGTCCATGTTGTCTGCGTAGAAGAATTCAACGCCATCACGTAGGTGCCTTTTGGAATGCAGACAGCGAAGACACCGAAGACAAGACACAAGACAAAACAATAATGTTAAAATGCCTTTTTTCCTCCCCTCCTATTCGACAACTTTTCATGCACAGTAGCCAAAAGTAAAACGAACTGATCAGACCTCGAAACAGTCGTCTCTTTTCTGCTCCTTTTTAGGCAGATTAATTCTTGCCAAGATGGGGATTTTTTTTGCATAAAAAACCGCTGTCTGGTTCAACCGAGGGAGGAATGAAATTTGTTTACACTGTTTATTTGTCACTTCTTCATGCATTCAACCCTCACGACAATTGTATGGGCTTTAGTTGCGAGTCGCCTGGGTCTTCTCCTCTGTTTATAGCTAAACTGTCAGGCGACTGAAAAATTTGGTGTAGCCAAGTGAAGCGATCAGTATAACAAAAGTCATTTTTAAGAGTGGTATGAGGTAGTTCGTCCTTTAAATCAAGGTTATCTTTGGTTAGAAACTGCAGAAGACTCCTGAAGCACCACTACGCTACCAAAAAGTAGAACTTGATTTACCTTACATCTTGTTAATGAGAGTAGGGAAATGTCAGTGACAGATGGCTGAACAACGGGTGAGCGACTCGAAGGGTAAATTCTAGGGACCTAAATTACACCCTATTTGTGAATAAAATTCTCTTGTAAAGGATAACCATGTGTAGAATACTGTTCAACATTAGAATATACTACTGAATTAAGCCTTTTCAGTATGGAACCGACAAATTCCGTTCTGGTCTGCTGCCAATTTATTCAATGAAAATGTGTAAATACTACTTGGCAAACATTCCTGCTCTGTTGCTGCATTTGTACATCTATCGGTGTATTCAACTAACAGCTAGAAGGCGTTGTCAGTGCGACGCATTCTCATACAAATTCAAGCAAGCCCTAATTATGGAGCGATTTCAGAACATCCTGACTCTTTTTTATAACGCTGCTTTACCTACATTGCACTGATCGAAACTGTGGCAGCACTCAGGTCCCAGAGGAATGATTTGTCTCATGGTAGATGCCGTAAAGATGAATATGCGTCGATAAAGCGTTTGGAGTTGAGGAGATTTCCACACTCTGGATGGAATTTCAGTGTGTATTAAAGAGGAGATCAGAAGACAGACCGCCTTCAAAATCTTCATGCCTTTATGCTACCTTACTTCTGGCACCTCAAAGCTCTCATAATCTTACTTTGCTCTACGGAATTGAATTTTATAGCTACATTGAATGCATACTCCATTAGTCTTTTAAATTCTACGACTTAAAGAAGAGCTTCCAGCTTCGCAAATTACCACACTGTCGGGAGTAACCACCGTCATCCATATCACTTCTTTTAATTACCGGTGTAATGATTGGCATTATAAGTAGTCATCAGCACCGCCAAAGACGATGGTGAGCCCAAAAAAGTCAATATTCATCCTTTAGTCTGATCAAGGTGACCTCCTCACTCTTTGTCTAATGTGGTTGTACTCATGACTTGTTAATTTCCCCCACCCCAAAATAGCTAATTTGACAAAAGCTCGAAGAGGCTGAGTCAACATGAGACAGTCCTCAGTTCAGAGGTGCTAAGAAAGCTTAAAAGTCATCTGGATGAGACCACCAAGAAGGAGAAGCTAAAAGAGATGATTTGTTTCCCTTTTATTGCTTGTTTGTCTGTATGAGCTTTTCAGTCTCCCCCGAAGGAGGTGATTCCTCGCCAGTGTCTACTGACGTCTGTCAGCTATTAATGCTGCATTTTCCTGCCCACTAAGTGAAGACTTCAGTGACGGTGCAGAGCGACATTAAGGCAAATTGAAGACAATCCCAGTGCCAATGCCAGGGTTGCAACTTCTGCTACAAACGTTTGCTGTGAATGCTAACAACGGAAGAGTTGATTTGGTGTTTACTATTGTGAACCCCTTTCAGTACCTTCACTTAGATCAGGATAAACTCTGCTGGATCGCTTATCGACAACACTACATTTGTCGGTCTAACGGTGCCTTCGAACAGATGTTGACGCGGTGGTTCCAGGCGCTGGACAGCATCGTACAGCCTTCAGCACTCTACTTTGAGTGCAATGGACCTCGAAGAGAAGAACGTATGCAGAAGCCTTTACTAATCCTGCATTCACCTTGTATTATGGGTAGGAAAGGGGTGACTCTAAAGACCCGTCCAAAGTCTACAATTTGCCCTTGACTTTTTTTACATGGAACTACATGATTACCCCCATAATCCCTACCAGTGTATCGCTATTCCCTCATCCATTTCTTCCACTTTCTTGTGTCTCTCCTCATTGTTTTCGGTGTACTTTACCCCAGTAGGCAAAATTTTTTTTTTACGGTCTCAAAATCATTTAGCCTTTGAATTATGCGACGTAAAGTTGCATCAAATTTCCCTCTTCCCCTTTTTTGGCTGCGAAGGGGAAAAGGGAGGCGGAGCAGGGAGGAGGGCTTTTGACATTCCACAGGAAGCAGTGAAATCTGCTGAGGTTGCCCATCTTCTTGGGAGGTCGACAAAAATCCCTCATACTTTTTAACCTAATAAATAGGGTAAATTTTTCCTTCCTTCTCCTGTGCAGAGTTTGCTTAAAATTAAACGTGAAAATTTGTTAACACAGCATTGCTTTACAATGAGTCAATGTCACCTGTCAAGATCAATTTAAAGAAAGTTAAAAGGAAGAATTGTTTCCTAATTTAGAGAAATTGTAATTCAAAAACTAGATGTAGAATTCATTGAAGTCATTTGTCAAATAATATAGTATAAAGTGGTATGAGTAGGTGAACCCCATTGCATCCCTTTTCCCCTTTAGTGGTAGAAGGAACCGTCTCCGCAAAAAATTTGGGTAACTGTATCCGTTTTGCCGTAAAATTGGGTAAAACTTTGCGGTTAAAAGGACGGTATCTATCGGATACCAACTACAGAAGGGGATCACCTAAGCCCCAGTCACTTTTGACGGTCTCCTCAATCTCCTATTCCTATAGAAGACATTTGACTATTGGAGTGGCATTGTATTTAACGACGCTAATGCTGCCTTCTGTTTTACGTCACTGACAACTGATAGGTGATCGACGTGCAACAGTCACTTTCTACAGACTCGTCAGGATGTACTATTGGTGCCAAAACTAAATTTCCTCTTGAATTCATGTAAAGTCAACAACAACCTGATCGCTGAGGATACTGATGAGGACAAGGGGAATATAAAATTTTAATTTGCCACCGCTGCGACTGGTTTTGACACGAAAAGCTTTCTTCTAAAGGCCTATCTCTTTAGCCACTCTTCAGTGGTCCCTTCTGCCACTGTGTGCCGCATCTTGAAGACGAGCTCCTGAACTCTTTAAATTGAGACCAGCACAATCCACGATGGTATAATATTGCGTCACAATTCCCGGTTTCATCGGATCAATCCTTTTTCAGTAAAGAGAGACACGCATTTTCTCTATACAATGGATATTGACAAATGACCTCGGTAGTTACTGAAATGTAATTACGCCTTGTCGGTAACAGAAAATTCTAATAAAACAAAGCCCAAGACTTACTCTACCGTTGTGAATTTCAGTATCCTTATTCATCACTGGTAGCTAAAATACGTGGTAAGACGAGGAAATTTTACCAACCTACGAGATGCGAGATCCTCTTTTAAATAGGCGAAAAATGTCAAGAAATCCTGTATCTCCTATTTGAAGGAACAAATTAGAATGGACACTTCCTTGCACAAGCATATCTATTCAATAATGTGTCACGAAGACCTGTCATGTCAGGCAGTCATGCGCTTATCGTGCCCCGCCCAGAGGCTCAGAGGAGGAACAACCATTACCCCCCAAGTGTTTTAATGGCGAGCAAAAAGAAATTGTCACATGCCACTTAAAAACACAAAACTATACTTTTCAATCAATGGAACATTGTCTTCCCTATTTTGACCTATTTAGTAGTGATACATCGATTGTTGGAGTTAATAGCGTACTAATGTCACACATTTGTGACTCGAACTCGAGTTGACAAATCGAGGGACCATAGACTTATTATGATCCTAATTACGGTCATAGCTGTTAATTGATAATTTACTTCACACCAAAAGCATGTAATTCGGATGAGATAACTCTGAACTAGCCAATAGGGTTTTAAGTTTTCCATTGAATGAGGTTCAACTTGCTGGAAGCCTGCATTCTCATGCAAAATGTTGAGTATTGCCTAAGGGTTTGATTATTTAGAAGCACCTGAGTTATTGGCAATGAAGAGAGAAGATATGTGACTTAGAGGGTTCATTTGTTAAAACGACGGAAGGATCGGAATCGCGTTAGCATAAGTGACACTGGAGGAACCCAATACCACCATCGTGGGCGTTGAAGGTATTGATCAATTGGTATATGTAATCTTCGGAATTCGCAATTCTTAAGGTTATGTGCGCAAATTATCAACTTTTTGAGCTTATTTTGCATTAAAAACAGTAGAATACGTGTAAACTTTCCTTCACTCAGAAAAAATTTATATTCTCTTGACTTTTGAGCCGTGGCATGATATAACAGTGATTCGTTTCGTTTGGGCTGTCTGCTTTACCTTTGAGGCCTTGACGACAGATATCGTGTGTGCGGTCGTTTTTTCTCATAAGGGGTAGAAGATATTGGGCAAATTTCGTCGCTTTGGTGCTCAGTTAGTGCTCGAGCTGCTTTTGAAGGTATCCAAAAGAAGGTAGCCCAGAGGTAGGGTTGTTGCAAAGGCCCAGGTGATTGGAACAGGACTTACCAACGTCAATAGAAAGCCGACGAATGAAAAATGGCACCATTTTTATTTAATTAAGTTGACTGTATTAAAGAGGATAAGAATGCTGGATCCTAATGGCCTTGAGCAGACCAATCAAAATCCAGTGCAATAGCATTTGAGGTTGAAAAAGTGTAGAAGTTAAGAGATGTGGAAGTCTTGCAATTATTGTCAAAAATAACTAAATGCACGATGAAGAGTCAAATGAACGGACCAAAGGTAAAAGTCGTCTACTGCATTTATTTAACAACCGCTAGTTGACTAGACAATATTTTCTGCCCAAATTCACCCAGTTTAAATATCGTTACATAAAAAGCTGGTTTCGATTTAACGACAGATAAATCAGCCACAGATACTTGGGGCTTTGTCTCGAAATCGTCGTACTACTATTCATTTTTTCCAAAAGTATTGAAATAGGTACGGGAAGGATACGAGTGAGGAATGGCGATGGCGTGAGAGTGAGCACACGCAAAGAAGTTAACTATATTTTGTAATAACTGAAAAAAGAAAAAACGAGTTGGTGTAACAAATGCAAAAAAATAAGTCAATTAATCGGCAAATGGGAACAGTGATGCATTTCCTACCAACTTTTTACAAATACTTTGAAATCCGGGTAAGTTTTGCCTTTAAAAAGGACGAATCAAAATAAACCTGGAAATAGTAAGTAGATTGGACAGTTGGACAAATGCTTTGTTGATGTAAAATATATCATTAACAATGGAGAGGAGGTTACTAATCAAATCCATAACATTGAACCAATCACAGTTGAGCTTGATGTGGCCAATGACGTTTCAACTTTTTGAACGCTATAATCAATTGACCATTGCTGCTACACATTTGTCATATCTTTGTCATTTTTTAATTAACTTATCTTTTGCTATGCTTTGCCTTCCTAAATGGTCATGTGGGTAATTGTAAAGTGAATTTTTTATAAGTTATGGACATGTGCCATTTCATAGGTAAGATGTCAGTTAATGTACTCCCTGTTGTTTCGCTCTTCCGCAAAAGTTAGCTGGAACCAGGCAGGTACGGATAAATTTTAAGCTAAAAAACGCAAATATCACCGTTGTTTAGCGTTTTGAAAAGTTAAAACGCACAAGGCATAAATGTACAAAACAAAATAGTTTGCTGGGAGGGCAGATCCCTTTGAAGTAGATTCATCGTTTTGGTGAGTAAGGGTCCCCTAATTTTGCTCCAATAAAAGTGTAAAAGATCTGATACTATCCAATTTCTAATCTTCTAAGCTATAGTTGCATCTCCTCCCGGAGGCACTAGACAGTGGCACGGTCACAGATAAAATAGAAACTGTAGTCCGGAAATAGTCCAATGCACGACCTCCTGCCCCTACCGCGCAAACAACCGAGGAAAGGCCTAAACTGTAGCTGGACACAGAGGGAATAAGGAGGTGAACAGGTGGAGAATGAAAGGTTAATCAAGATTTCCAAAGTTTTGAAACAAATTTAACAATAACAATTCCCTAAATCAGATTTAGTGTAGTTGATGTGACCTTCAACCATCCGGTCACACCTAAGGTGTAGTTATCGATCTTGTCGAATGCATTTGTGTCGTTGATAAGGTGTAATGGAATAAATTAAAATTCAGAAATTCATCATAAAATATATTTAGTATCTGAGAAATCTCGTCAACTTAAGTCAAATTTCCTCCATAAATTCAGAAAGAGAAGGAGGAAGAGGAGCCGAAAAGGAACAAGGCAAAGTGGGGGACAGAGGTTACACGCAAGGACTGCATACACACATATACACACACAGGCACACGCACAGACACACGGACGCACTTTGGAGGAGGATTGGAGAAAAAGGTGGCTGCCGAAGCTGTAGCGGAGGCGGAGGCGACTGCAGAAACAGCGGTGTCGTGACAGAGGGCGGAAATGCCAGATCGCCGACGCTCGTCTAAAAAGCACCGCTTACCGGCAGAAACAGTAGTAGCGACAACAGCAAAACAGCGTCAGCCTAAGCACCAGTGCTAGCAGCAGCACTGGCCGTGTCCGCGTCAATAGTAACTCAGTAACGTTAACCCAAAAGATTCCACAAAATTTAAGGCTTAGTCAGAAATTTTGTCAACCCTTGTGGATTTCTCAACTTCTTGCTGTAAAGACGTGGAACAAGTAAGCAGGAGATACTAGGTGGGCAAAAGTAGACTTAGATATCAATCGTAAAGGGGACCTACCTGTATTTTATGTGGTCAGGCCAACGCGCAAATGCTACTGAAGTTAGATCAGCGTCCCATCCACTCACTGCATTTATTCATATATTGGTTTCTAATAACTTGAACATTCGCAATGACCACTGGCGTCAGCACAGCTTTAGCGCGCCGTAAGGATGGTTGTAATTTGGGCGATTATGGGAAAATTTTCCGTCGTTGCTTGGAAACACGTAATTAAATAAGATATCTAGTCTCTTTGAAAATAATTAAAAACTTATAAGGAGAAAAAATTGCTAGTTGGCATTAGAAAATAGTAAATAATATTATGTGAGGTCTCTGAGAGTCTATCCAATTAAGTACAATGTTTTGACATTTTTAATTTCTACAAAATTTTCTCCCTTTCATTGTTTTTGGGATCAAATGGAAAGCTGAGGACTAAATGTTAGATCCATCTTCTTTTAGTGAAAAATTTGCCTTTTATTAATTCGTTTCTAGTCGTTTTTAGGCTCTAGGGGGTATACCTAGTATGGCGCATTTTCATTGGTTGCTCTAAGGTCACCACAAAGATACGATTTATATATGCACAAGGCAAAGTTTTTCACAGTAAGAATGGATTTATTAAAAAGCTCTTCTCTACAACGGTTGTTATTACCCATAATAGTTAAAATGTTATCAAACAAGAGAAGAAAAAGAAGCACGAGTTGATTTTTTGTCAGCTCGTCAATATTTTATGCATAAAAAGGCAGCTTATTTGAAATGATTTTCCCCTATGTCAACAGCAAGCCATCTGTATAGACAGCGCAGAAAAGTATCTATTTCCGATTCTGAAATGGATGGCAACACCACTCTCGCGTTGGTTTGCTCGTTTGTCCCTCCTCTTTGGGGGGGGAGGGGGAGGGGGGAGGGGAGAGGGGGAGGGAAGTCCTACCCCTTTTATTGTATCCGCGGTTTAACTTATTTCGTCTGGTACACTTTTGGATACCGAAAATACTCATTAATGACCCCAGTTTTACATTTTTATGTCTGAATAAATCTTTCAATTGAAAGTAGTTAGCCAATCCAACCCTCACGCACCGGATACCTCACCACAAAGGCACAAAAGGAAGTGATTTACCCAGACTCCCAACAGTGGGCAGTCGAGGTTGCCTAGGGTATTTAATTCTCGGATTGGGTCTGCCTGATTGGCCAAAAATGCTAATGACATACGAATCTTTCATTGCGAAATCCTTTTATCCTTAGATAAGAAAAGAGATTTTTTTCTCCTGCCGGTGGTCAGCCTTTCTAATACCGACGTTTTTTCTGCCCTCAACGACAAGAGCTTTTCCAAATTCCGTTCCAGAACAATGAGGCTGCTTTGTCTCTCGGTGTATGTGTACATGGTGGATAGCGGATACATTTGTGCCCCCGAGGAGGGCCAAACACTCATGACCCAGATTTGTCCCATCAACGCAGTAGAACTCGATGACGTGCTGGAATTACTTCCTCCTATAAATAGCTAAGAGTAGTTTTTCGGTTCAAAGAAGGTTACTTTCTTACCCTTACAAGACAAGACACCGTCTTAGGCTCTTCCATACCTCAGAGCGTGGTCGTAAAAAGCTTTTAACTTTGGACAGAAGAGTGGGGGACATCGTCTCCCCTTATGGGTTCTAATGACGCCATGGAAGGCGGTTATGTGGAATTACCGTTAGTTAATTTAAAGAAACTAAAAGAATTTTTGGGCTCTGCAACAGGTCAACAGCTGCTGAGCGGCTTGTCTTTAAAGCTCGGCAAACATGCTGCACCACTGATGCCTCACCTTTTCCACACGTCGCTCTCAAATTCACTTCCAATATCGTAGTTCCTATTTTATCTCCATCAGAAACCGGTACAATGAGATCTCTTAATAAGGGTACACCCACAGCTTGTCATTCAAAACTGCCCTAGCAGCATGTCACGGGTGGACTCTGTGGTTGCTATGGTAGTACTAGTAACCGCTATGAGTCATTCCATTAAGGACGGCCATGCAACTGTTCCTTTTACCCCCTTTTTTCAATCTCCTACTTTTTGTATGCTTTGTGGTTGCCATGACTGCTAAGGCAGTAAATTGGTCAAGTCCCCAGGCAATTGTAATGTCCTCCTTATTAGAAGCATTTTTTTGTAGTCTTGGGATCCATAGCTAATCATTGTGTTCATTGGGCAGTAAGACAGACAGGCAGATAAGTAGAGGAATATTGACCATGACAACGTCAAGACGAACCCAATGACACTGCAATTGGTCTCTTTCAATGGTCATTGTCTACTAGTGCCTCCTTGAAATCCTCTCTTCTTGACTTAGAAAGTGTTGATGACAACTTTTGTTAATGGCTGAGGTGGGTGATGAACCAAGTCGTTGGCATCAGCACGATTTGGAAAACTCATGCAAGGATTTCTAATGGGTGGCAAAAGGAGAGACTTGACACGTAGGCGATGTTTTCTTCCTTCGGGCAAACTAGTGACTCTGCAGGTTTAGTCACGGATCGCCTCATTTTGGGAACCGAAAGCACGCTTATTTTGAGTGTACGTGATGGGCAGCAGAAGCAGCTGTTACCAGGATTACTCCATTACCAAAGGGTCAAACTTGGCTACGATCTAGCGACTACTCTTCAGGGAACAGCGCCGACTTCCGAGTCACCAACACGGCTAACGACTGTACAACATTCCCCCTTCTTGAATCAAAAACAGCCATGAGAAGGTGTACGCTTCACCTGGAAAGAGTAGAAGACACCATCTCCCTACATATGGCACCTCGATTCTCTTCACGTCTAAACGACGCCCTTGAGACATCAGACAGGCGAGGTAGAAGAGAGTGACTAGCGGCTCCAATTTAGGCATTATTCAAAGACCTTCATCATTGAGTACTTTTAATAATCAGGGAGTTGAATTTCCTTCAAGAATATTAAATTTTATTGTTGTCTTTTAGCGATTCCGATGCTCAAATTCGCGCCGGTACACGCATATGGATTGAAACATTTTAAAACAGTAAAAGGTGATTTAATGGCAATGAAGGTGCATGACAAGATGAATGTTTGCCTCTTAAAAGATTGAATGTTGCAGTTGATCGGGACGAGAAAACCAGTGCAGAGATATAAAGGTGGAGAGAGGAGCTTAAACACGAAAGACCAGGTGCAGTGTCTGCTCGTCCGTCTGTCCGCTCGTAAGCTCCGCCTGACAAACCGATCGAACATCCACGGGGCAAGATTAAAGATGTCAATGTAAATAACAAACATCCATAAAAAGGAAGAGGGAGGGAAAGGAGGGAGGATAACCCTGTTCATCCATGAAGGAGAAAAAGAGCGACTGTTTTATCTACAAGACCGCATGTCGACCCGATCCACCCGGTTGTGACTTCTGCTGTCGATGGCGGTGATGATGAAGGTGGTTGGTGTTCATTTCCCACCATCCCACTCCATGAGCTGATGATCCCGGGTTGGAGTCTCCGTTCACGGTGTCTGGAGGAGTGTTAGGAGGTGGTCGTGGGCCCACACCCGATCCGGATCCAACACTGTTATTAGTAGTCGTAGCCGAGCTGTAATATCCCGACGCTTGATTGGGTGATGCCAAAGCAAGGCCAGCCGATTGCTGAACAAAGAACTGGTCGGATGCGTCAACACCAGGTCCAGCTGGAGGTCGAACAGTGTAGGGACAGCGTTCCAAAGCATCACCCGAGGGCTTTGTCGTGGAACAACAGTGTTGATATACCGCGTATGGATGAAGAACTGTCGAGGTGTTGCTTGGAGTATTCTTACTTGATACCGGATGACTCTGCTGTGGAGATACACTCGACTGTTGCTGTTGTTGTTGCTGATGTTGTAATTGTGGAGTTTTCACCGGTGCTCCACCGAAGCAACATCTTCCAGCACATCGGTTTTCTAACTGACGACCTAAATGACGCCACGGTTCAATCCCCTTCACAGAAAGCATCCACAAACAAGTGGCGAATCCAGTAACCAGAGACATGAAGGTCCGAAGGAGGAATACCTCAGGTGTGATCTCTTGTCCCTCGTCCAGATCCGGTGACGTTGAACTTGCAGCCTTGATGATTCGAGAAATCGCACTCATGGGATCTCCAGCCAACCATTTGTCTCGATTGAGGTACTCGTAGAAATCACAAGCGAGAACAGTAACGGCTGGAATGATATAGAGTAGGCTGAAGAACCCCAACCTAGTGCTAAGACTATCCCATCTTAGACTGTGACAGCAGCAATGGCAAGGAGACGGTCCGGTACATCCCCCCATTCCAATTTCTCGGCTGTCCCCAACCGTCGTGTCAAACTCTGACTGTTGATCCGAGTGGTAGACAAGGTAGCGCGACTGTGCATCCAGGTTGGTGAGTGTTGCACTGGGTGTTAAATGACGTTGCTTTAAGGAGCGTCTAATCTTGAAGAGTTGAATAATGCACCAGGAAAAGGCGAGAACACCAACAATGAGGAAGAGGAGTTGTGGAATGAGAACGAATATCAACATGGCTTTTGTATTCTGTCGTCCCACGCTGCAGATTCCCAACAATTCGTCCGCGTCGACCTAGATGAGGCAGAGGGCATAAGTGCAGAGGTGGACACAAAATGTGCGCCATACGGCTTGATGCGCCTTTGTAGCCTGCGAAAAATATTTCACCTCTCGCCAGTATTCCTGGTAGTTGCTATGGCAGTGAAGTGTACGATGGGAATGGCTAAATCTGTAAAGGTAACTCCAACTTTTCCCACTTGTCTCACCCTTTTCGATAATAGTACCTAAGGCCGAAACATCAAATAAGGCTCTGGGAGTGGAGAGATGAGCGAAACCCCGGGAAGGTCATCTCATTACACAAGTCCTACCCTCTAGCATAGGGTCTCGTGAGAAAGATGAAATATCCTCCCAGTCACTGCTAGTGATTTAAAAAAGCTTCCTACCCAAGACAGGCAGTTACCGTTTAATTTCAATTGATCCACAGAAACGGAAGCGTAGGGAAGGTGAGGGTGACCCTCGCCCTCCTTAAAAAATTCTTGCAAATTGGAAGCCATTCCAACGTTCTTATCTCTATCGGTCCTCGCCAAGTCAGACTGCATAATTTTCTTCTCTTTTACAATAATAAAAACAAAAACAACAACCTTATTGATACCTTTAGGAGTTATCAAATTTAAAAATCACTGCTGTTCCCCTCTCCCATCAGCCGTCTTTTAGTCGTTGCCGTAGATTAATTGAGATATCGTCAAATTTACTTGTCAGCCTCCTCTATCCCCATGTCTTTGTCTGTTCGATAGTATGGACAATAGTTGCTATCGCAGATTCCTCCTTCTGCTTTTCCCTCTCCCTCCACACCACCCTCGATGCCCTTCGAAATGCCTACAACTACATTATGGCGTCTGATTGTTTGGGACCAGAAGCCTATCAAAGAGAAATGTAAGCAATTCTGCGTGAGGGGTTACACACTTGCCGAAATTCAGTGAGTTACCAGAATTCTGCCATGGATGCAGTGTTTTGTTTTAATCAGATAAAAAAAGTCTAGTTCACAAACTAGTTAAGCTTTTTGATGGATGGATGGATGGATGGAGGGGAGGGGATGGAGATGGGTGTGGTGGGGTTGGATTGTGGAAGAATAGGGGAAGAAAAAGACAGATGAGTGAATGAGTTTGAGAAGAGATAAGGTGAAACCTAATTGCTTTGGAAAAGATGGATATTCGTGTGGGTTTGAAATGAATGAATGGGTCGAATACGGGGTAAGGAGCTTAAATAGGAACCCATACGAGTTGGATGCAGGAGGGATGAAGTCAAGAGGATTTATGGGGCCGGAATGCACAAGCTCACTTACTTCGACTACCGTCGCTTTCGGCACACAAATTCTAGAATATAGCATTAGCGTTGGCTACTTTCCTGAATTTGATCGTGGCACCACTTTGCCTCATTTTCACATCCACAATCAGCAGTTCAGCTGCCAAACAATGTATTGGCCGGGGCCCCGCTCCTATTGGCTAATACCCATTCGCGCATATTTCGAATTGGTGTGCTGTGCAGCTGCTGATCAAGCTCGATTTTTAGTTTATTTATGCAGTCAAAAATGGGGCCAGGGGGTGAGTCTGCAAATATTTATGTGCACGAACGTGTGTTTTCACGCGTTCACTCTCGGCACCACCACCAATAACCTCGCTAACACTGACTGTGGTGCTACCTACATGTCAGTCAATCACCCACTTCTGCCCTCTGTGCCGTTAATTTGTAAATTAAGGCTCCAAATTGTGCACACACACACACACACACCCCTTATCAAATATTTGGGTCTTTCGAACATGCCACTTACCACACAAGTAAGTGGCGGAGTCTTACCGCAACTTCTTTGACTTCCTCACGCAACGCGACAGGTCTTTTGACAGGCATTTTAGCCGTATTCTCCGTTCACGGATTCTCTACTGCCAAAAACTGCTGTGTCAGGTTTATTTAGTAATCGCATGGTGTTTTTGACCCAATCAATGGGAACTTCCTCTTATCGCCCATCACCTGCGTGTAGCTTTACCCATAAATGTCGGACAGCTGTCAAGCTCTGATCTAGGGAAGCGTCACTGACATTCCGTCCCCTCATATAACCGGCAGAGGAGGAGATTGCCTAAGATTTTCATGATTGCTAGACTCCCTGTCTCCCTTGGTTCAAACCCTTCAAAGAGTGCCGTGACTAAAACATCGTCAAGAGAGAAGGGGGAGCAATTTAAACACGTCCATTCCCATTCCCACAACAAGCGATAGATTTGTTCAACATTAATAGGCACCAGATGGATTACTAAGTTTGAAAAAAAAATCGCTAAGTACCTAATTGGACCTCGAATCTCAGGCAACAGAAATCCAATATGTTCTGATTGGTGGGGAGGAAAAAGTTGAAGGTGTCCAATTTTGTTAGAAGACAGCGGTCTATTCTGAGATTCCCTCCAATGAATGCTATAAGCGACTGTCGTTATTTCTTGACCACGCACCAGACTTTTATGTTTGACCGAAAAAGGCCTCTTTCCAGGCATGAAGACACTTGCACGCGCAAGCACAAAGACGGTTTTTTTACTGCCTCAACTTCGTTCCCATTATCCTGCATCCATCTTATGTACATCTACAAACATGATGACATCTTTTTTCATCCTGTCTACGGCCTGAAAGGGCTCTGAGACAGGCCCACCAAGGTACCACACTCGGAGGTGACTCACAGAGAAGAGAAAAGGAGGGCAAGAGGGTAGATTGGGGAGCACATGTTATCTCCAGTTAGAATAAAAAAGCTAATTCGTCCTGCTCCAAACAAGACGATAAGGCTTTTTCTAGCTTTTTCAAGGCCTTTCAAAGTAGGGAATTAATCTCGAGGGGAAGCTATGTCCACTTAATGAGTGCTATGCATTCTCACTACTATTTCAGGATCGGTGGCGCTCAACTTGAAGGTCCAGCGCCACCACCGCTGTCACCACAATTCCGATGTTTTATCTCCGATCCAAAAATACCCTCCACATCTATTGCATTGTTGTAGAATTAAACAACACGTGTTGCATATGCGTGACGCGAGGACGTAGGCGAGGAAATCAAGCTATTATTTATAGCCATCATGACAGATGAAGGCGGAACCACTTAAACACCATCAGAATTCGTCAGACGAGGTAACTAGTTGACTACGGAAGAACCAATGCCCAGGTGAATCAACTAGAGAAAAGCAGATATGCCTTATCAACTGTCAGCTAACCGCAATGCCTAAGTGTTTGGCGCACTGACTCAATAGAATATGAACGCTTTTACCGAGAAATTCTTAGTAGTATGTGACAATGGATAAATGTTACGATTACCTATCGATGGAAAAAGAAGACCAACTTACCTGTCGGCTGACAAGAACGCCAACTGTTAAAAGACCGGGTGTCAACCACGCGACGACATGCTCTTTGGCCAGACAGTTATTATCAGCGCTTGAGCTGTTCACTCCCCGTCTATTTAACTGGGCAAATCGTAGGGATGATCCAATTCGTTGTTGTTTATCGGTGAAATTTTCCACCTCTCCTATGGGAGCCTCATGTCTGGTGGCCTCTTCACGATGCCAACCGCAACAGCCGCCCTTTAGCAGGGCTCCCTCAGCTCTCCTTCCACGAACCAATCGTAGATGAAGAGTTGACCTTGATGCCCATCCAATCACCATCATAGCCCACCAAAGTGTTCCAGCGGTGAAGAAGTAGTACTGGATAAGGAAGACTAGAGCACAATTTGAGTTATCAAGACCCTCTTGCAGGCGAATTGCAAATCCTGATGCTGGATCTTTGCCACACGTCACGGCCTTGCGACCCAATTTGAGTCGCAATGCAAAGCCTAAAGCGTAAGCTAATTGACATCCTGCGATGTAGATGACTGGACGCTCCAATGTGTGGAAGAGGGAAGGTTGAATGACGAAACTCAGGAGGGTCCCAGTGGTTGCAATTAGACAGAGACCGGAAATCACACTAGTCCAAACTGTTGATAAAGTCTTTGCACTGGGAGAGAAAAGTATATCTGCAGTGCAATGCGGAGCGCATCTTCCAGTCCGATTGATGAATATGTAGGAGGTAGGTTTCGATAAATGTGAGCAGTACCGAAGAGAAGAGAGGAGAAGAGCGATAGGGGTTTCCTCATTCTCTAATTCAATTGGAAGCGAACTGTCATGGAGGCGAGCCAACCAAGTCTGAAGATGAGAGCCCAGTCTGGTGATTCCACCACTTCCTCCTCCTCCTCCTCCACCCCCAACAGCATTCATGCTGTCTGGAAGTTCTTCAAGTTGACGAAGCAGACCTTCTGTTGACTGTTCAACCCTCTTTCCGGCTGCTTCTTGCCCCGTAGATGGCTTAACTTCTTCAATAATTTCTATAGAAACTCCCCCGCCTTTCTCAACGTCTAAATCCTCAGTTCTGCTGGAAGATGGTTCCTCAAAGTCCTCTGGAATATCTGGACCCCTCATACACATCACTCCACCAACAGTATTCTTCTCTGGAAATCGAGAACAATTCAAATTTGCCGGCCAGTCAAAGTTGAAGATTTTCAACACTGGAGAACACCGTTTTCGAACTCTTTCACAAAGTGGTCGACAAGGCCCAATCAGATGGTTCGTGTTCACGTCACACATAGGTGCATAGACAGAACAGAGAAAGAAGGCCAAGTGGTTTGAACACTTATAAGTGATTAGAGGCTTAAAAGTTTGTAGCTGATGACGTGCATCCAGTTGACCTTCCTGGCCCACCAGATTGGGAAAGGCGGTGAAGTTGTAAAAGAGGTTTTTGCACTCTGGTATTTCTATCCGTGTCGGTCGAAAACACCGTCGTTGACCGACGGGACCATAGGTGTCCGACGAGGCGTAGAGATTGGAATTCTGACATTTAATAGTATGATTAAGGGCAAAAAGAATGAGTAGGAGGGCAAGAACACTTGTTGAGGACATTCTTTTGCGGCTGACAGTCAGCGTGGAGGCATGATTCTTGCAACTGCGTCCTATCAGGAATGCACCAACCACCAGAGTCCAGTTATACTGAGGAGGCAGACTATTGGCTAGCACAGCTGGCCAATCATAGTCGGACCAATCAGGTTTTGCGTTAATAGTAGCCCAGCCTCTGGTGTGCCCGGTGCTTCCGGTGTTCAGGTGACCGCTAGATGCCACTAAATTAACTAATCGTTTTTAACAACTGGCTCGGACACTTTCCCTTAGTTAGCCAAAAAGTTTCTCCTTTTTTGTCATGCTGGTAATGGAGGAAGGTGCGGGAATTTTTTTAGACCGCCCATTTAAAATTTCCATCGAATCTGTTAATAAACTGCAAGAGGACGTGCATATTAAAATTCCTTGTTTAAAAATAAAGTAAGCGAAGCTTGCAGTTTTAAGAGACATTTAAAGGGGCGGTAGGGTAGTGATTCCCGCCAAACCTTGTGACTAGTTACTGAGATAGCTTCGTATCTTTCAAATGAATGAATGAGGCAGGAAGTGTAAATTCGAAAGGGCCAATTCGGACTAGTTCAGCCAATTGTCATTTGAACCGACTTGTTAGACTTTTTAGAGGTAGCACGACATTTCTCTGGCATTTCGTTATCGAAAGTAGGGTAAGAAACGACAAAAAGACGGGTAAATATTCTTTACTTCTCCAAGCCTTTAGCCCACCCTTATCACTACTGGAGGAAGATTTATTATGCACGTACAAAAGGGGCGGTGGGAGTAGAGGAGAGAAGGAGTTAGGCGGTAGGCCTGTCGACAAGGCAGTATTTAGACCCACGGAAACTGAGAGAATACTACCACCACTGGAAAAGAAGAATCTGGAAACAAAATTTCTTAGCAAAATACATTTCTTTAACTACAGAGGAGGATTGAAAGGGGAAGGGCATTGATATGCTGATTTGTGCCCACTGCCTCATTGTGTGTGTGCGTGTGTGAAGTTTGCTTGACACTTCCTTGTAACTAATCCATCATGCCTTGTCATATTACCATGCTTCGCATAGGCTGATGGTGCGAAGTCGCTTACCGCTTGGGGTTTACCCCACAAAAGACCGACATTTACCATTCACGGGAACAGAGGTGTGGAGGAAACACTAATTGAAGCCTCCAGGAAAAGAATGCTCTTTTTGGCAAAGATGTCCTTGTAATTAGTAAGGTTTATTTTAAAGGGTTCCACACCTTTCAAAACGGTCTTCATGGATCAAGAGGGAATGGGAACCTAACTCATTGGAGACGCAACCAAGGGCAGCTTGACAATCATATGTTAGTGTTAATTGACTCTCCTTCAATCGGATTCTGATGGGAGTTCAAGGAACGTCAATACTGACTGATGCGTCGTTAGCGCTGAAGTCTACTCCGTCAGTCACGCAGTTAGATGTGCACTTGAATTGAGGTGAAGTACGACTGGGAGAAGGTGAAATTTGCTAGGCAAAATCGGATGCAGCGTAGATACAAAAAAGGTCGTAGTGCTCCAAGTTCTTTGAGTCGGCAGACGGGGAAAAAAAGAGCAAACAGGAGAGCAGACAGAGCGCAAGAGAGTTGAGGGGGAGAGGAAGGCCAGAGGCAGATTAGATAGACGGGTGTTAGTCACTCCGACTTTCAGCTGAAATGGGTCGAAAATAGAGTTAGGGGGGAGGAAAGAGGGAGACGGGTACAGCTACATCTTTTGATCACCTTTAGGAGAAAGCGTCAATCGATGTGCGGTGTCAATTATGCGACCACTTACGGGTCAAATGTCACTTAGGAATGTTAAATATTTGAATTATGCAGCACTACATTTGTCCCAGCCAAACAATTCCATGCGGGTAGGGATTGACAACCAACCCCCATCACACTTTTAAACATGGTTCGAACTAGTCCGCAGTTCGGCAGTCATTTTCCATGGTCATTTAACCAGAGCCGATGGGCAGAAAACTGCCTAAGCGAAAAGTCATCCTCGCACAAACGATGGAAATTTTGGCACAGGCGAGCAACCAAGAGAGCTCTTGAAAGACTCTCGTGTGATAGCCCAGTCGTGGTTAATCGGAGCTTACCAGATACAGGTTCATCAGACTTGAGGTCGCTTCTAGAGCAGGACGACTAGTCGCCAATATCGTGGGCTACGCTTTTCCACCAAAATGGATCCCTCCATGGCGTTTAAGTAAGGAGAAATTAAAGCAAGATGATTAACCCTCCGCGAAGTGGTAGCCTAAGATGAAGAAGGCGTCTATCGAAACACACACCCACTGCCACGTTGATCCTTGGGGGTTCCTTGAATCTTTTTAAAAGGAAAAAATATCCAGAATCACTTAAAGTAGTTCAACTAAGGCGAGAAAGGAAGTACATGTCAAGCATACACTCCAAGAACCACAAAAGTCATTTTTTCGCTTAGAGTCTTAGTCAAAGTCCGGATTGCAAATGACCCTCCTCAATTACCTGTTCAGTGTTAACTTTAAAACCCCAACAGTGAACCACCTAATAAGTGAAAGGGAAGTCCAATTAGCTCCCTTCTCCACTCTCTAAATCATTCCTAATTAGCACATAGAAAAAGTTGGCAGTAGGAAGTAAGGCCAGATTGGGCATTGAAACAAAGGAGGAGAAAACTATTTATACATGCGTGTCCGGATCCCATTTAGGCAAACTTAAAGACCGGATTCCCTAATTTAGCATCCTAGATGAGCTCACTTTGGAATAGAGATGTTTTAACTAGAAAGGCAATAAATTAACATGAATAAGCTTCTTCCTCCGGAAAAGTAGAAATATTGTACCCAGTTTTTTTACTTCTATCCTGAAAAAAACTGCTAATAACCTCTAGTCACAGTCGAGGGTGGCACCTCAAGCCTTCCCTGAAGGAGGCCATGACAAGTGCCAAGAAAAAAAAACTTTTCTGGTATCAGTGATTAGGGGAACTGAGAGGTCGCAAGGGTGGATGGAGGTCACCACCACCACCGGGATTAAAAGCCTTCAAAATTAGACATTCTATTAAAACAATAGAATAGACCTCGTTAAAAGTCCTCCTTCCGACTATCACCCTGATCACTCATGGACGTTGAAAATCACAATGTAGGTGATGACAAGAGTTTATTTAAAATTTCCATTTCACCATTCCGATAGGGTCACATCAGTGGTTCCATCCTCTTCGTGGGGTGGAATTGGTACTGCTAAAAATACTGGAAGCTTTTCAACCTTACAAGCCGATCCATTGAGGATGTGGAATAGCTTCACATTGGCTATTGTCCAGTCACTATTTCTCCTTTTCACTTTATCCTCCCTCCACCGTTACTTGCTTGCCAATCTGTCAATTTATTTGTTCACAAGTCACGTGATTCGCTCAAACACTGGGACAGACGATTTGGGAAGACTTTGAACTCCTCCATTTCTTAGCTCCCTTCAGGTGTGGATTGCCCTCCTGTTTAAAACAAAATCGGGATGAGTGTCAAAGTGGACAGGGCTAAGGTGATCCTTCATTGATTCAGCAATCCATTATCTACAGTAATTCTTCAGTAGTATTTGGGAACCGGAGACTAGGACCCGTTATTGCAACCGTGGATGTGGCGGCTCCAGTCTCACCTCGAGAACAATAAGTCACACCAAGAAGGCTGGAGTATTACCAGTGCAGAAGAGGACTGCTAGTCCAAAGGCAAGACTGAAGGTCCAGGAAAGACTGAAAAGCTTTCGCAACCAAAATGTTCTTAAAATGTCCAGTTATGATGTTCTCTTCAAAGTTCTGATGACTTACCATCTTATGGAGACCAGATAGCCTCTTGTGATCACTCCTTCGCCTCCATCATCCAGACGCATTCTGCAAGATGGAAATGACCACGAGAGACGGTCGAGGAAGTGTTGATGAAGTCGCATCGTTTGGAGAATGATGTCCTGTATTAGTAGTTGAGAATGAATTTTGGCCGAAGCTTTGCCTGGGAGATGTCTACGAGGGAAAATTTTCACCTTGATTTAAAAACTTCCCTTCGGGCGTTCCATAATTTTTGCAAATTACCTCTCCCACAAATCCTCCCATTCACCATTATAATACAAACACACATTAGAGGGTCGATGCCATCCGCATTGCCCTAAATACGCAAGAATGAGACCAACTCCAGGACTTAGTACCCCAGACAATGGACTTGCAAGCAGATTTCATGTTCTGATCATCCGCTTTCAAGACCTCGTTTTCTCTCAATTCTCCTTTCTTGACACCACCAGATGAGATCCCAGTGGGGTCCCTGCGTGCGCAAATAACCAGCGGTACATGATAGTTTCTGAATACCTCGTCTTTTACATTACTATTCATGTTAGGCAACTTCTCTGTTAGCAGTTGAGTGGGTGCAAGTGTTCTGCGAGTTGGGAAATTTACCAGTCAGTGTTGCGCAGAAGTGGAAAGTGAGGATTGCTCTGTCGGTTGGAATCTTTGAGGAGTCCTTGCGAGATCACCCATTCATATCCAGCCGCTCACCTCTTCACCATACAACTACCCACTCCGTAGCCATTTATCCTTTTTGCCACGAAATAATTTAGACTTCTTTGAATAACTCTGGAAGACGTTTAAAATATTCACAAAATCAACCTTGATGGTATTATGGAAAGCACTGACCTGAAAATGTCTTCTTATCAAAGAAATGAAGGGTCTCATGACCATTGTTAGACCTCCAGATACCAAATAAATCGCCGAATTTGTGTGAAAAATATTGTGACAAGTGTCGACCTGCCTCTGCTTAATCCTCGTGGGAAGAGTGAGTGTCTGAACCGAAAACAAGAGGCTAAGCCTCTGGTTTCATGAATTTCCTTTCGCTCTGGAAGCTAGGCTACTGCCTCGACTGTGAGAACAGGAGTGGACAGGTGTGAACGTGTAAGTGTCTACCACGTTGCAAATTGACAGATGTGCTGACAAATAGGGGCGAGACTGAAGTGGGTGGAGAAGGTGGAGGCGGGGAGGATGGTTTATTTACTACCCCTCACGTTTTGATAAACGCTGTCAATCAAAAGTCAGCTGAAGTGACTGGTCTTGGAGTTGTTAAGTGAGGAGTGGTTGTTAGTGTTCATATACGCTTTCGACTGAAAGTTGAGCTACTTATTATCCAATTGAGTAGCAATGAGGCACCCACATTGGTTCCTCCTAATAACTTCAAATCTTCAATTTCTAGTTAGCCTGTTTTATTGACAAAAACGCAAAACAAGAATTGAATCGTATTATTTTTTTAATGTTTTGTAGTTTGGTTCCAAAGCGATTGTAACTTCAGCCTTTGTCGGAGACGAAATGAAATATCTCAACTCGCAAGAAGATAGGTCGCACAAAGTTGCACAGTGAACAAGCAAAGTGATTTGTGCCTAGTTTCACAAAATCCCGTCATGATCTCAACCGATCTTCAATGCGAACGGTCTTATTATGGATGCGACTAAGTAAGGTGCCCGTCGACAGATAAGTGGAGACATGGATTCCATCTCATTTTTACCCAGTTGCAGTTCTTTGATTGGCAGTGACTTTATCGTGAATATAATTTGCCAATCAGACGGGAACCAGCGAGAGAGTTTTGCAAGCTCTGGAAGAAAGCCGAATTTAAAAAAACGCCTAAAACTTCAAAAGTAAAACAACGTCTCAGGTGAATTATTTGGTCAAACTGCTAAGTAGAACTAAAGGAAACATTTTTTCTTCCTTTAGCCCAAATTATGCTTCCAAAGAGAGTTTTGGAGAAGGGGAGGTGGGACTAGATTTGTTGCAGTCAATATGGGAACGCATTATTTGGCGGATATTTGGAAAAAAATATCACCAGTGATTTACTGATACAACAGGATCCTCCATGATTTGTAGACATAATCACCAGTAAACTTTTCCCTAGAGGCTCCCATCCACCTTTGTTCCCAACTCTCTGTCCTAACTCTCCTAGGAGGTTAAGGGTAAGGCAGTACCTACATCCCAATGGCCACTCATCGACCACACCTGAATGCTTCTGAAGTAGAGTGGAGGGATCTCAACCTCAAGTGTGTGGTCTTTTCCGCGCAAAAATGTCTCTCCGAAGTCCACTGCTCACACAATCACATACAGAAGGAAAGGAAAGATGGTCTTCTGGGAGTGTTGTCATGCATGCCTTGGAGGTGCTTAGGCATGTGAGTTGTGGATGCATGCTTTGAATGCTACCAATGGCAACGTAGCTCTTCCAATTAACCTTGAAATTCACTACAAAAGTCGGTCAATTGATGAACAACCGTAAATGAAGTGTCCTGTGACGATACAAACAAAGTAGTAGAGAAGAGATTGATATTTTCCAAGGGGTAAGGTTGTATTACCTTTACCTCCCCCTAAAGTTGGAAATTTCCTATCCTTGACATGTACACTGGTCACTTCTCGTACGAAGTTAGTCACCCTTATTGTCTGTCTCCCTGTCAAAAAACTCATAACACGTGCTCCCCCCCTCCCCCTCCCTAACATTCCTTAGCCTCAAACAATGCCAATTAAGCGGTTCTGTTCAAATCAGATTGCTTGGCAAAGCATAGCTGGCCTCTTAGGGATGGGGTTCTGTGTTACAAGAAAGTGTGCGCTCGTGGGTGGATCGTATGAGGCACTGAGACGGTTTGTTGGAGGGTAGAAGCGCTTTGTGCTTTATGCTTTGCGAAGTTCTTCAGTAAGCACCAATTGATTGACACTCCCCAATCAAACCTGGATGCTAAAAAAAAAATTTACAAAAAGCATTAGAGACCGCACCATGAGAGGATGACGCACATCATCTCTGCATCGTAGTCCATTTGACGTCTCGACGTGTCCCTACAAGTTTAAACAAGCCCATTTTAAACCAACTCAGGCAAAAACCACACAAACCTTTTTGGTCACTCGATGCATTGTTTATGACTAATCATCTAGTTTATTTACTTTTATATCTTTATCTCAATATTTTGTTTGATTGGAAGTCAGCTAGAAGAATATGACTGGCCGCCTTGCGAAATTTCCTTCTATTGTTTGATTGAGAGCCAATCAGACCATTCCTTCGACAGCACCATGACCTATAAACACTTTTAGATGTTTATTTAAAGTTTTCATACATTTCATTAACAGATGTAGATTCCTAGAAAATAAAAAGGAAACCTAAAATCAGCTTTGTCACCTCAATCACTGCAGCTTGAACTCCCTTCTCGACGGCATTGTTATCAAGCCATCTAAACCATTCCTCAGACTTTTTCCCAGTAGTTAATCTTCCCCCGCAATGGTATGATTTGCTGTAATTTAGTGAATGACTTCAAGCGATGCAGTGGATTCTTTCCCATTTTATTAATCCCTCCATTTGATTGGATGGGACGATGCTGAAGGTCATTTGTAGAAATGGTATATTAGTGGAATAAAAACGATGAAGAGATGGAATCCTACTTTTCCTCTGCTTTTAAAGATTAAAAAACCTCCCGATCACCCTAGAACTGTCCTTTTTCCTAGACTAAACCAAACGGATGTCGTGGCTGGGTTTAACCAGACGTTGATTATTTGTCTCGCTTACTGTAGAGGAGTCCTTCTTGATCATGCCCAGCGGACGAATGAGAATGTCGTGAGGGTAGACAAGTGCAAACCGCAGACGGAAATGAGGCATTTAAACAGGTTGCCAGCCATTAACACCAGCTTAAGGCGTCCACACCGACAACTGACCCATCACCGCACTTTGTCAATTTCCGATTTATACGTAGCTGCAGTCCAAGTTTTTGCTAGTCATGACAGCGTCAGAAGCCAATCCCTATTAACTTTTGCATTAGCCATGCATTTAATCTATCCGATCCTCAAGATTTTGGAAAAGCCTCTGATTGGCTGGTAGATGTGACAACCATTTCGGGCGTGGTTATTAGCTCTCCGGCTCTTCTCCACATTAATGTATAAGACAGTTTAAATAATTTCTATTGAACATGAAACCTTATCCATGGGTTTTAAATCTTAAATTAGAAAAATATTTTGGGATCATTCTCCGGAAATGTCTAGTGTACAATGGATATACTTGTAAGTTCTTACAAGTAGCACTTATAAGTCGTACATACACTTATTCAGAGGAGCAAAAAGCACCTATATGATAGTAAAACACAAATTTCCCCATTATTAAGAGCTAAATTCCAATCAAAATTTCCTCAAGTGGCCAACCAATCAAATTCGAGATTAGAGGCGGGGTGCTATAAATTATGTAATTGGTGCCCTGTTAAATACATTACTAGTTACAAAGAATAGTCAACAACAAATTGGTATTTTGTTTTTATTACATAGCATAAAACACCTAGTGGGATTCTAGTGTTCATCGGAAGCCACGGAAAAGATAAAATCTTGCTCGCCTCACTTCCTTTGCAACGTCACCTTCATTTTCCAGCTCTATTTTCTTCCTGTCTGCAGTACTAGGCGAAATAGGGAGGAAGAGGGGGAGGAGGAGGAAATTAAAAAAATAAAAGAAGAATTATCACATTTACTTTCCACCTAATGGTAAAGAAAAATGAGGTGGTGTGTTGCTGCCATGGGATGTGATGTTTTTATGACCGATTCACTACTTCTGACTGCCTCTTGGGAAAAAACATTCCTGAGGCACACCATTAGATTTATTGTATCAAGTAGGTACCTTGCAATCGCTTTAAGCAAGTGAACAACCGCACCTGTTGTCCATCATCCACACACACACACACACACACACATTCACAAAGTACGCAGAGCCCTGACAAGATGAAGCAAGAATGTGTTGCCGTGATGTGACAGTTAGTGCGACGGCTGGACTATCCACCTCTTTTGTTTAAAGGATACATTTTATACTGTAAAGTGCAATTTATTTGGACACAGTGTAAAAGGTGGAAGTCAATTGCTCGCTTTTCCTTCCCTGAGTCTCTCCCCCCCCCCCCCCCCCCCTACCCGCCATTCCGGTTAATAGTTCCTCCCACACGTCAATTTCTCCCTATTGACACGTTGTCGTTCCTTTTACTTGGGAATAGAGGGTGATTTTATCGCTTGATTGAGAGAAGCAGTGGAGGGAATAACAGAGAATACCCCACGGCTAGACTTACTCTTGACAGTTCAAAGAAGTTAATTTCTCAAGTTTGCCAGCCTGTACAGCTTCCAGGTGCCGATCATTACTTTTAGCCAGGTGGGTGGAAGGGGCGACAGGAGCACAAGGCCTTCACGACCTTAAATGGGGTCATGACTTGGACATTGTATCCGTAAAGAGATCTGCAGACAAGCAGTTCAGGTGGTAAACGAAACCCTGGGTGATGAAAAGTATTTTAACCAATGCTACGCACTACCATTCTTCACTTTTCAGCGATTCCCAATTGGCAGCTGGCAAACATCATAAGCAGTGCTTTCAACTGAGACTGTCAACTTTTTGCGACTCTATTTTGACGACAAAACAAAAGCAGCGCTTCATTAAACGGTCTAAAAAGTCCATTTATTCATGCCTTGCGCATTCATGACTCACTTGATGTCACAGACATCCAAATAACTATCCAACTAACTTGTCTGTGGAATACCGAACCCCCAATTTGTCAAGGTCATACAGGTGAACAAAGCTCACGTCTCTGTTTGACGCATTAAAAATGCATAGACATGGAGATGTGATTTTCAACATCTCTGCGCTTAATTGATGCATAACTTAGGGGGTATGCTGTAGAATTGATGCAAGTGTTGTTTTTTTTCCTGCAGAATAAAAAGGCACGACGTTTAATTCAGTTTAAGAGTTATACATCCAAGCAGTGCCACCAGGACAAGAGAAAGAACAAACGAAGTCGCTTTTGGGTAATAAGTAGCATTGTACACAGACATAAACTTTGCTGTCACTTAGCTCCTTTAGTGCTAACATTGAAGCTACTGCTCGTCTGAGGTGATAGTTTGGGTAAAATAGGCCAGCCTCCTCGACTCTCGAAGAGGGTCGTACAGTTACTATAAAGAAAGGCTGACATCCCTCTGCATCCGCTTATAAACCCATTCAACTAATCTTTTAGCTCCTTGCAGGATTCCGCTCCTCTAATTTCATCATGGGATACTTTCGAGGTTACTGAGTGCTCAAAGTGAAGGAGAATGCATTTTTCAATCTGCCTAAGTAACCAATGCCTTTCTCAAATATCCTCTTGCATCCCACACTGCCAATTATTTCCTAATGTATGGCAGTGGAGGATGGTCCTAGTCATTTGTCTGACAACTAAAAACGCATTATTTTCCTTTCGAGGAATATTCCCCAAAAATATTCCCTCCGTCTCTCTCCCTCTTGTCAAATTTGCAATCAGACTGAGCTCAAGGTCACAGAAAATGAGGGAGATTTGTTTTTTGCTCCCCTTTCCTCTCACCCACTCTCGCCCTCTCCGTCTCTCTCTCTCTTCCTCCCTCTCCCTCTCTCGCCCTCCCTTCTCGCCCAAAAAAAATTGTCTGAACTCTCACGCGAAAGACAAAGAGAAATGGGAAAAAAGAGGGGAACCGAGTGGGAGTGAAAAAAAAGAGGGGACTAGGAATGTCAAATTTTGTGGGGAATTTTGTGCTTATTATTATTGCATCAAATTTACGCCGTAGTAAAGTTGTGTTTGATTAAAGCGTACGCGTTTTCTGGATGCGCTTTTTAACCTCAGAGGATTCCCACAATCCTTTGGGCGTTATATACGCCTGTGCGGCGGATCTGGTTTCTGCTGATGTGGCTTCCGAGAAGGCGGCGGATATCGCATTAATAAAGTGGCAACCAAAATCGCTTAAGGTGAGCCAGTCACTCGATCTAGCTGTTGTGGAAGGTCGATGTCCACCACTGCAGGCTGTTTGAAGCAGCTCTATCTTTTGGCAATTTCCCACTTTCTCATATCCACCTGATGGCAACTCATAGGTCGAGGTCAAATTCTGAAGCCTTGAATGCAGTTGGCTTATGGAATATGCTAGCTGTTGAACAGTCTCTAGCCTCCAGTTGCATGATCCATTTTCCTCGCTATCTTGGATCCTGTCTGGAGGTCATTTGCACCCAGCAAGCAGCCTAGTTAGAGCTGAAGCAGAAAAATGGCCTCGAGAAGGATGCTTAGGGTTGGTTGGAACTGCGTGTTCAAACAGACACTTAGCGATATGGGTTTTTGGGTCGTTGTGTATTGTAACTCTCTCGATTGGTGGAATAGTATATAGTTTTAGTCTCTTAGCCTCTCCGTTCGCTGATGATGCCTTGCTCTTTCATTGGGCAATAGAGAATGACTGAAAATGTCAAAATTTTGTTGAGAATAAGGATCAGGCAGAACATCTTTTTTCTTCTCTTTCTCCTCCTTCTATCTCGCTTAAATTGAAAATCTTTCACCACTTTGAATGACTTACTAATTCGAGCTTCTTCCCACGAAACAAAAGCCATTATCCTGCCCACATTCGAGGTTCACTAAGTAGATGAAGCATCCCAGTTGAGATTGATGTAATCAAACAGCCTTCTCATTTCATTGTGAATTACCATTTACTTTTTTAATTGTTCATCTTCAGAATTAACCATTTCTGGGAGGCACTGCTCGATACACTAGACTATGCTTTCCCTCCTCTGCCTTGCTTATTCAACCTCCCTTTTATGACAGTTTGTGTCGAAAGAAAAAATAATCACACAATTAGAGCGGGAAAGGGTGCTGTGCTAATAGACTGACGTACACCAAGTTATCGTAAGTCAGGTTATCTTTTCCGCATCCCTTGCTACTTATAACAAATTGAGCGACCTCTAGAGTTCTAATTCTACATGCGTAACGAGCGTCGAATATGCAACCGATTCGTTGTAAAAGGACAATAGAGTGTAAAGAAAACTCAAAAATAATCTAGGGCTACGGAAACTTACCACAGTACTGTTACTTCTGCCAAACCTGAAAACTGATTAGCACAAAGCATTGCCCAGAGTTAAGCGATACTCTTCAGTAGATGCATTGCATTTAGATTCGGGCGGTACATCGACGTCCAGGCAACACCGTTGCGTTTAACTTTATTGTATGGTCTACTGGTGGGTAGTTAAATTATGCTCCTTGCAAATGCCAATGTGATCTCCACGACGATGACATGATGGAGACCATATGCCATTGTCACGATCCTTATTGTAGCCCTCTCTTCTTCCGAGCTAGCCTAGGTAAGGAGGTTGTAAATGATTCTTTTTACAGAAGAAAAACAACTTTTGCACCCCTTTTTAGGAATGAAATTAGCAAGCATGCAGCACAACGTGATTTAGCTCTTTAGGTTGGGGAAATATCCCTTACTAGCAAATAAAAGTCGCGGATAAAAGCAGCTCCAGCATTTTGGATAATTTATTTTTAAGCGTCTAATGTAGCTTAAATGGGACGATTAGGCATTTCTCGAAGGACAACTGCATATGGCCAATCAGCATAAGCCAGCATGACCTTGAGGTTGGCCTCGACCACCAATAGCGTGGATGGTGAAGGAGGAGAAGACGATGATGAAGACCAACATGGAGCTAAAAAAATGATACGTAGGAATGAATTAGCAAATAGCGTTTCAATTTTTTTTGATCTCCCCTCGTCTAGGTCATTAATCATAATTAGCCAATTAGAGTTCCACTTTGTATTAGCAAGCGCTTCCTTCACTTTGTTGAAAAGAAGTCGTTGGAAAAATCGATTACATGTTTAGATATATGGCCCAAAATGAAGGAATAAATGGAAATCGTGTCTAAAATTAAGATTAAATAATTCATAGGTCATTGTGCTTAGATGCTTCTTTCCAGTTTGAGTCCAATTGAAGCTATTTTAAGTCCTATTGTTATTTGGCGACGTGTGATGACTGGACAAACTTTTATAACTCTGATACGGTCTTGGTACAGACTCGTCTGAATTTTGTCTATCTTTATTGGATTTATTTGTTGTAAGATCCACACCACCGTCTTTTCATCCAAGTTGTGAGGATGCCTCCAACCTCAGAAGGCGTTCCCATATCAATTTTTTTTCCCATTTTTGTGACTGTTCCCTGAGCATTCGTTTAGGCCGCCCTGATGTACGTTAAGTGAGCTAAGTCCAAGGTCAAATGTCTACTCAAAGTACGCACCCACTGTGCTCATTTTGCTCGCTCATATTCTGCAAATAAAGATGTCAGTGGGGAGGTCCTGTCCAAAGGTCACTCCCTTCGGGAACTAGACCGGATCCAAGAAAACGCCCATCACAATGGTTTACAGCATCAATTAGACACCCAGCACCTCAATCATCCATCCGATTACTCCTCTGCTAATGGTCTCTCCACTCTCTCATTCTGGGTTCATCAATTAATTAATCATGCGTCTCACCATCCACCCTATCCATGCGTGAACTCGTCCACCTCGTGCCTAATCATCTGACCATCAAGCCACCTGAGATTCACTACATCGTCTTATTTTCCCATCAATGTGACCACCTTGGATGAATGGATGTCTGCTGTCCAAAACCAGCCAAATCAGGAGAAACAATGAGGCAAAGGTGGAGATGGTGTGTCCAATCAAGAATTGGAGGTGCAGATCGTCAAAAAGAGCTCCACTGATTAACATGGAAGATGATGGAAGCATTGCTAGGCGCTACAAGTGGACATGAATCCAAACACCTACACACAGAAAGAGAGATTTAATTAGAACCTACCGGTTTCCCAATTTTCACACACACATCCACTGTGTCTTGCCATTTCCAACTACCATATCACATATTTCATCTATCAACCATGCCTTCAACACTTTTCCACACTTTTTTCCACCTTAAGAGCATTCAAGGAAAAATGCCTTTTCACTGTGAATTAATTTTGCTTTCAAAATGACAAAAACCGTGGTAGTGGGAGGAGTGAAAGGGGTTGCAGTTTGATTAATTGCTTTTCTCTTGCTATGTAAGGAAGACAAGAGCGGTTGTTTTCACGGAATACCTTCCCTGTCTTTGGCAGAAATCACCTCAGGCAAGGGTTTCGGTAGCCAGGAAAGATTTTGGAGTTTCGCCTGAATTAGTAAAAAGTGTGATGGCAAGGAAGGTGGGGGATTTGTCGAGGTAAAATTTAAAAAAACTGGCTGCTGTGATCGAGTGGTCCATGCTCAGTGAAAAAAATGGAGTTACTGCAAGATACACACGGGCATTGGGACACGAATGTAGACTACCTTCACCACGAAGGCCTGATAATTGTGGCCTCACATCCCTTGCATATTAATGACTAGGACTTGTGTCGCTCGTGTCATGCGTAGGTACACTTTAAATCAACATGAAAGGATTGAAAGTTGTGGACGTTGAGGAGTTAGTGCAGTCGACTCAACTCTTTCTGCGGTCACTCATGTGACGTGCGATCTCTTGATTATCCCAATATATGATAATCACCTGTAACTAGTATAATACTTATTAAGTTTTCAGTAGTGTCATTCGAGTAGTTGACGTTTCCCCGCTAAAGGGAATTTGCCCTTTCCACTTACAGTCTACTCCTTTATCTGTGCGAAATCAGCTGTTACGTGACATGACACATCTTGTCAATGGCCTTTCTACCTACTTAGTGTAGGGTAGTTCCTCAAGAAGTTGTAGGCACTGGAACTCTTCCTTTTTGGGGAGCGATTTTGGCATCACTTCCCTGAAAGGTGACGTTTAGGAAAACGATAAGAACGAAGGGGAGGAAGTTGGGTGATAGTGATGATGATCATGAAGGTGGGTGATGGAAGTTCTGCAGCGACTATGAAAATGAGTCATCACCTCCAAAGGCTGGCTTGAGATGACGATGAGGATGTAGTGGAAAAAGATGGAGAAAAAGAAGGCGATGATGATGATGAGTCTACTACGAGCGCACTGAAATTCTACACGTCTCCAGTTGCACCTACGGGGAAAGAAAGGCGCACGTCACACCTCCATCGATGCCCAGGGGGGCCTTCTAGTCTACTGGGTCTTGGTATAGGCACACTGACAGCCAGTCATAGACAAGTAGAATCTGGGCGTCGGCAATCCAAATGGTGCTGCATGGGGATGTAAGTAGGTTTTGGTCGAGGAAGGTAAAACAAAGTGAGCTCGCGGGCATCCATCTGAAAATGAGGTGTTCCGCCACTTGAATGGTAGGGAAAGCTTCAGAGAGCCAGCCGTATGTTTGTCAGTTGCGACCTCAAACTTCAGTGCTGTTGGCCCTGATGCAGAGCCCAAAAGCCATTCCAGCCACTCCGAGGCATGCCTATCGACACACACTGCCACCATCATGTTGCCTAAATTAGGCCAAACAGAAAAGCGTTGAAGGGGGCCTTTAAAAAGCAATATCTGAATTATCCAGACTGCTTTATTTGTTTTATACTGCATTCGGTTCCTTTTTAGACGGCCTATAATGTTGAACCTTGGCGGCGAAATGAAGCTGACTACCCTTTGATAACGCCGATAATTCCTTTCCCTGTATAATGTGGATAGCAGGTAAGGATAGCAGATACCCACCCAATGCATGCTCTAATTTCTTTCCTCTAAGTGCCCTGAGTATTGCTCATTGCAAGCGTCACACATATGTGACGAGCCAATTTTCCCACCCCAAACCTTTTTCCCTATTGTAGTGTGATAGGTGGATCCTCATGCAAATAGGTCAGCCTATTTTAAAAGGGTTAAAAGGTATTGTTGAAGGTCTAACTTCTAGCGAAGCAAGACACCTGGATTGTGATGAGACTTACGCAGGACTACTTTGCCTACGACCCGGCGCATTTCCAAGTGCATCGACTAATTCCTTATTTACATCCTCTCCAGTCAAAGTGCATTGGGAGTAGGCGAAAAATGGTGAAAGGAAAAGGGAAGAAGAGGAAGGGAAAGAAAATAAATGAGTCAGAGGTGGCGTGTGAGTGTTTTTTTCGCTTTGCAGCCTCTTGTCTTGTAAACCCTTTTTTGAGACACCGAGGAGACAAAAAAAGACGCGAGTGCGAGGGAAAGAGAGGGAGCCAATGAGTCATCGAAGGCATCCAAACAAACACACACTCTATTTCTCCCACATGCGACATGACCTTGAGGGCGAGCCAATTAGAATGGACCAGCTGATCCTTTCCCCCTCCCCACGGAGGGGGAAAAGTCAACTGTCTGACAATGGAAAGACGACAGAAGGGGAGCAGAAGAAGAAGAAAGCGCCTTATAAATAACTAATTTTGTTTGTGGAGATCAAGGGGTATTTTAAGATAGAAGGAACTACGAGCTAAATTTTTTTGCTCTCCTTTCTGGTAAATACACCATTTATTTAAGAAAATTAGGTCAAAAGAGCTTAAAAAATGTCTCTGGATTGTCGGTAGTAATGCGGTTTAGTAAATGAAAGGTTGAAAAATGACGCTAAAGTAAGAGCTGGATTCCGACAAATGGAGAAAGTTTTGAGGAACAACACAGAAATGTAGACAACGGGAACTTTGAGGAGGAGATTGTCAAAAACAAGTTTTGTCTCGATGTTCCAGTCAATGAATCAGGATTTGACAACCCTCCAGATGGCACAGAACCTTCCCTATCAAGTGATGCAAAATTTAGTAAAATTTTATTTTTCTACCATGGTATGACTTATAACTTTCTTCAAAATTTGTCGATGCACTGAACTTGATGGATGAGAGTTTGACCTGTCAACTTGGCAAACAGATTCGGATTAACCTCCAGGGGTACCGAGGCTGCATCACCTATCTGTTGGCCAGCATCCGGGGTGGGTGAGTCAAGAGAACGTACAGGAGTGTGTTTATTGTTGCAGCAGACACGTGTGTGTGACGATACAATGGTTTGACACTTGCATCAGCTGGAGGGGGTTGGGGGTTGTGCTGACGACTGAGCAGATGGGCCACGCCCAAACAGCATACATTAACTGCTGACAGACAGGGGGTTTCGGGGATTGGCAATCTGTTATTGCCCCCTTTTGGGGTGGAGTTTGTTTGCTCGCTGACTGACTGACTGACTGACATGTGGTTGGGCAAAAAACGTGGACTTTTTTTTAATCTCGGAGAGGCAGAAAGTGCAAACGAGAGACACTAAAAAGTCATCGCACGAGTAACTGTTGGTTCCACTTGAACTTGGCATAGGACTGTTTTTGACTGTCAGAGCAGTTGCTCCTGCCTTTGGGCCTGAGGTAGAGTTTATTCCACTTCCTTAAGGACATCTTTTTCTGCCGACCCGTGTGAGTAAGCTGGACCGAGGGCGTGGGGGGAGAGGGACAGAGCAACACGATCGTGTACGTGATTTCCGGCTGATTACCGAAGACACGATTCATTTACACTTTTACCTATTCAGAGTATTTTGAGTAAACTTGACCTTCTACTGATTCTTTGCCCTCTTATGGGTGGTAATGGTCAATCAGGGAATGTGAACGAGAGTACATTTAAGACGTTCCAAAGTGGGTAAAAAATTAGGCGCTAAGGAGAAATCTCATGGAAAATCAGAGAGGAGACATTTGTTGGGGTCGCAGCGGCTCACAATTACTTCCCTAGTAGTCCACAATCCTTTCGACCTTTTAAATGGACCGTAGGAAGTGCCCAAACATTGTATTTGGAGCGGGTTAAAAAGCGTCCAATGTGAAGGTCAAAACTACCCAAAATCGGATTAGACAAGACACACACAAGGCTCTGGATATCTGCTCCTCTCTCCACTTGACAAGTTGCCTGAAAGATGGCAGACTTCATATAATTAACGCTCTGGAGGATGTAAAGGAAGGAAGGCAAGATAATTAAAAAGGCACTTAAATTGGGGCGAGTGGCACACAGGCAAAAAGCAGCTGTAGCCTAATCAAACTGATACGTCCAATTAATTGACAGGAAAAAGAATATCGCCTAGCCAATTAGGTAATAAATCGTCTAATATGCGAAAAAGTACATAAATGGGTCCTTTTTTGTCACCAGTGGCATGACGGAGAAGGCTTATCAAAAGTGGGAAACATGCTTTTTGAATGAGGTAAAACCTCAAAAATGTGACACGTGTGTTTCGTTTGGGCGAATTGTGAAGCCGAGAGAGGTGGAGAGGTCAAAATGGGATGGATGGATGAATGGACACGAAATGGATGGATGGATGGATGGATGGATGGATGGATGGATGGATGGATGGATGGATGGATGGATGGATGGATGGATGGATGGATGGATGGATGGATGGATGGATGGATGGATGGATGGATGGATGGATGGATGGATGGATGGATGGATGGATGGATGGATGGATGGATGGATGGATGGATGGATGGATGGATGGATGGATGGATGGATGGATGGATGGATGGATGGTTCGGTAGATTTGTAGAGAAATGTCAAAGGGTTTCCAAAACCACACCATCATGGTTGTTCTTGCCTGCCAATCTCGTTCGACTACTAAAAAAGCAGTAAGTCCTGAGGATGACTTACATGTTGCTCACAAAATGCCAACTATCCGATTCTTCCAAGGACCCTTGGGAATCAAATGTAGACCTTTAAAAGTGCATGAAATGGAAATCCCCCTGAAAATCATCCACAATCCTATGATACATAATGTTGGCGATGTCTTATCTTCTGAACGACACTTCTGTTTCAGTATCCTCTACCATTCCAGAACGTCTCAAAATTCGCGCTCTCGTCAACTTCCTCTGATTGGTCAATGTCAAGCGCACCTGGTCTTAAAGGCCGAGGTCAATAAAAGCCTATGCATAGGCGAGAACGATACCACCCCGAGTCTCAGCCCATAATCACGGATATACACGCTGTTCCACTCCTGGGGCCTCCACCCCTATCTCACCCACAAAGGTCGTCAATAAGGTTATCCGTGCTGAGGTCGTTAGCCTTCACAGGTAGCTCACCCACACAGCTTAACACCAACCTACGGTAGGTAGGGGTAGAACTCACCTTCCCCAATGCACTGCCAACTTTGACACATTGCCACAAATTCCTCTGCGGTATTTAAACTGGGCAAATCGATGAATACCACGTGATTCACACTGAAAGGCCACATCTCCCAGTTACTCGCCCACATGCATGCGCTCGTGTCGTCGCTTTGAAGTTATTAATGAAAGATCTTGGTAACCTTTCAATGGTAAAATTTACTACTTTGCGGTATTTCTTGATCACTTGGAACTTATTTTCTCACTTAAATTCCACAATTTTTGACCAAATAAGTATTAGTGTTCAAGGTGGTTTTATATCATTCAGTTAATCGAATTTCCAACCACTTGTTTAAACCAAAACTTTTTTTTATGTAGCGACCTCGGAGTAAGAACTTGACACGAAATATGCATAAGAAGATGAGAGCTTTTAAAGCCACAGGTTCGGCAGCCTCTCATGAGGTTGATGGGAAGTGCAATACTATCGGAATGCATTTCCTTTCCTTCCTCCACACCAATCCGGACTCGCGGTACTCTAAGTTGAACCTAAAGAGAATCCCTTCTGTGTCACCGATGCTGAGACTGAAAGCACAGCAGTCACAGGAGAGAAGTGTAACCCAGAGTAGGTCGGACAAAGGAGTCCTCGTTTTAATTAGTTGTTTTAGTGTTTGGCATATTTTCGTTTTGTAGTTTAGTCTGTTAGGCTGAATAATTCGTCCACCGATTCACTAATCTATCCATCTTTTCATCAGTCATGGCTGACTTCAACAATACTTTCAGATGTCCACCCATATGTCCTTCCGTTCATTCAACTGTCATTCCATCAAACCAAACAACCATCTGTTGTTATTTTGAGTCCCACGAAGGCGGACAGCTGGTAACAGCGTTCCACCAATGGAAAGGGTGCTAAGGAATAAAGAAAAAAGAATTTAATATGGTACTATGATGGACCAATTACCCCGAAAAATGGCATGCATCTGGAGGTGGTTCTTCAGTTTGTCAGTGTGGTGGCCCAGCCGACATTGCGAATCGAGGAATGTCGTAAAATCGCTCTATACCTGTTTCAATTCCTATTTACAGGCTCTGCAGTGAAACCAGAACCGGAGTTCTTTGTGAAAGCTCTCACCTTTTGCCTGCAAAGTCTGGAGACATCATCCACGGAGACTTTTACTGATGCTTTGGATACTATGGAGGAAACCTTAGATTCCACTATCTCTTCCACTTTGGTAGACACTCCTGTGCGACCGTCGAACGACTGGACTGTGGAAATGCCACAATTCTTTAATGGTCCGCTTTCTGCTGCCATTGAATCGGTTAGAAGGGCCCCTGGTTGTGCGGTAAGTTAGCCAATGTCTCATGCTGTGTTTTTGAAGGAATCCATCCTCCGAATGAGATATGTGTCAATTATTTCATTTTAGAAAGTTCTAAGCCTTTTTTTTACATAAAGCACTATTGAAGAATCATTTACGCACCCCATTGACAACTTTAAAAATGCCATTTCTCATGTCAAAAACTTATCAACCATCCTTTTCTCTAATCAAAACCTCATAATTCGAACCATTTTGCATTGGCACATTTTACCAACAAATCGGAAATAAGAATTCTATGCGGATGTTTTGATAACCCCAGTCTTTGAAGGATCTAGGCTATACGCCAATGTGGGACGCCTTTCGGACTTGTGGAAGGCAATGTCGGTGATTAAAAGGATTAATCTAGGTTGACCTTTTGACCTGATTATTTTGATATTAGTTACCATGGCTGATTAATACTAACCAAAGGCAGGGGAATCAAGCACCGGACTTTGACAGAGCTTGTTCGATGAATGTGTAGACGAGTTTGTGAAGTATTTACCAATCACTGCACTACTTTTAGTGGCCTCCAATAATCCTAATGCTCTTCGGGAAGGAACCAGTTTCAAACAGGAATTTTGTCAGCAGAGTTCTCTGCAGCGGTGTGAAGAGGGCTCCCACAAGAGACTACCATGGTGGCGATGACATCTCCGTTGACTTGACTTCACACTGTATTCAGGAGATCGGAATGACTCCCACCACTATCAACGGCCTCCTTATTGAACGCGCTATCAAGATGGTTCCGTGGAGTTGCGCCACTGCTGAACATAGGCGAATATTGGCTGCAGCCTTCCGTGGCACGCGGTTTGAACAGTGGCTCCATGAATGGTGTCCTGTAAGATCCGCTCTGGAATGAGAGGCTACTTATTTCATATAAGTAAATAAGGCAGCGCAGTTCAATCAGCGCTGTTTTCCAATGCATTCGACAGAACGTTACCCGTAAAAATGTGTTAGAGATGCGTTGCTATTCTTTCATTCCTTATCAAAGCATTGCTGAGTGTCTCACATAGATGGGTGCTGATTAGTCGACAACTTTTTAAGCATTATTTATTAATTTGTTCCAGATATTTTTTGATAAACACGATTCCCTTTTAGCATACTGACTACCCCCGCCTGGTTGCCATTGGTCGAAAAAGAAAGGGAGATGTGGTTTGCAGTGAATTTCGAGGCTCTTTGGAGCGAACTCTTCGGTGGATGGAGTTGGTGACACAGGCACACTTCCATGACTACGAGGATGATAAGAAATTTGACCTCGATTTGAACGTGTCTTCCTCAGAGTCTCCGGGGTCAAGCGATGAGACGGTGAAGAAGGGGCGACGAAAGATCATGTTTCGTGTGGAACAGGAGGTGAGTTGAGTGCACCAAAGAAATGACTCCCAAGCGAAGCTTTCATTGGTTAGACTCGTGGGTACACTTCGGGGTATGCGGGAAAGATTTTCAGCTAAAAAATGAGGACAAGGGATCGGCTCAATCCCTATGCATTAGCCTTGGAATTAAGACTGACACCCCTTAAGTCCATCTGCATGCGACATTGGCCAATTAAAAGGATCGGAAAAGGGTGGTGAGACATTAAAAAATCAGGCTAACAATTGCTCTGATTCTGTAGACACCCCCAAAAATTATCCTCTTTCCCAAAAAGATGTTCACATAATACAGGTTCTACTTTTATATGCATCTTTTTCCTTCGTAGTGAAGTGCACAGCCTTGGGCAATGCCCTTTTGCATGCCTTCACTGGTAGGTTTTGTCCTTTAAGTTCGAAGTTCCTGCGTGACTGCGTGAACACTGGACCTCCTTTCGATTGGTTCGCTACTCTCGTCTGTTATTCAAAAGATATTTTGTCGACCAGCAATGTTTCTGTTCTCAGTGAGTAAAGAGAGTCTGGAGAACGCACTCTTTGGCAGCTCACCGCACATAAAGTAAATATCAGCTTTTGGAGCCTGGCAGAGTGAGGTAGTCGTACAAAGCCGGATGACATCACGGGTCCGTTTAATTCACTCTGAAAACGCGAGTTGAAACAGGAAGGCAATATAATGAAGATGAGCTTCAAAGTTTGGCACTGAGAACATGGCATGTAAACGATGTATCCATCTGTTAGCTAAGTCGTCACTAGAACCAATACTGTTAAAATATTTATGGTTAATAGATTTAATAGGCAAATGTACATTCTAAACCGTGGAACAGCATGAGACTTGGGTCGTAAATCAGACATTGTCAATTTTGTATCCGTCTAGTTCTTTCAACTAATGGTTTTGGAAAAGACACTTCGGCTTCTAGGGCTTGACGGATGTTTGCCCCCTCCCCCCCCTAGGGTCTGTGCAACCATAACACACAGACCAGTGTTTTGTGGCCTAACAAAAACTCCACCAATTTTGAACCCATCTTACCATCAAATCCCATTTACCAAATGACAAGTTGTTTTACTTTTTTATTTTGATCTGGACATTTTGTGTCTTTTTAACCACTAGATCAAATTCGAGTCTTTCAAAAAGGAGTCTTCCAAGATATTTGAGGAGAGGACAAAAAACGTCATTAAAAGTAAGTGTAAAATCATCGATAGTTCCGCAAAATCTAAAGGTTGAGCTTTGTTATTTTACGGACCTACTTTTATACATTACCAGTAGTATAACACCTAACCATGTACAAAACATGTGTACATCGAACCGTGTTGAAGGCTTGGAAGACTGGTAGTTCTGCCGGTAGAGGTAGTGCTTCATAGATCGCTTCCTCCGCCTTTACCTACAAGTGATCCTCTGGACTTCTTCCACGCTGGTCATCGCATCACAGGTGTAGGACAGAGAAGAAACTTGGGTACTCACTAAGAGATGTACACCTCGGTGATGCATCCATATGTCATTCATTGTTTTCACTTTCTTCCAGTCAATTTTAATTCCCCTCAGGTTTTCGATCAACACGACAAGGCTCACCAGTTCCGCCCTACTCAGCAGGTGTGCCACAGAGACCACCCAGCACCAACACATCGGCTACCCAACAACCGGGGAGTGGTTTCACCCATCCTACCGAGAAGGGGTGCGAAACAGTGCCGCCACTTGACATTCCATTACATCAGCAAGTGGTGGATAAAATGCACAACTTTTGGACTACCTTCCGAGATAACTTTATTTCCGGTTTACCCATTCTTCCACCGTTCTTGCTTACAAAGTTTTCCACTGCTTTGATCCGCTGCTTAGAGCCAAACTCCGAGAAGGTAAATTCAGCCAGGTTAAGTGGCTAAAAAAAGAATATCTTTAATAAACGACAAGCCTAAATACTAGGTGGTATATGCTACTTATTTGCTCCTTCTTCTGCAAAGTAGCAAGTGAAGCCTCTGCTTGTTTATCTCCACGATGGCGAAGCTGCTCCCACCGCTCACTTCGTTGCAAATGTGCTGTGCTCTCAACGCTTCACCCACACGCTCTACAAACGCGGAATTGGCATATGGCCAGTGGACTTAACAGGAGGTGTTTTGCAGCCCGATCAACCTCATCATCACCATCGCGAGAACGCTGAAAATTGTCTGAATGCCTCGAAAGAGGGCGACTTGGAGGGCGTTTCACAACAGGCATATGCTTTATTACATCTCTTTCGAAGTCATCCAGCAAAATTGACTGTTTCCAGGATCCTCGCGGTAGGTTTAAAAACGACTCACTTGTGACCAATTCTTGGGACAGACAATAGCCTGCCTGAGTTCGTTTCCTGCAGTTGGAAGTCTTCAAGGCTAAGGTACTTAAGTATTCTGTGGTAGTGTAATTAACTGAGAGGTAAAGGGTCATCTGAAGTGGATCGAAAACTAACCATACAAATGTAAGCCAACAAAATTTATTGGAGAAGTGATTGGTCAATCGATTGGCCGGGGGGAGGGGCAGAGCCTCCTCCGATAGCCAATAGCAATAAAGAATTCATTTGAATGCTTTTTAGAAGCGCATTTTGCCTTCGCTGATGGCGTTACGAGTACAAAATGGCAAACTATGCGTTGTCTCCTCGCTGCACTACAGCGCAACAACAAAACAGAGTGTTTTGTGGCTGTATCGAATCATTGCAGCATTCGATCACGAAATCAATGAGGATAATATCGACTTGGAAGAGGCTCCATCAATTTTCCATTAAATCTACCATCTGGAATCGCATTTTACTCCTTCCTCAGATGTTTATTGTTGGTTAGTCGGTGTTCGTGAGCTTAAGCTCTCCCTTAAAAGTAATTTATAAGTGGGTGATTGACGGTAGAAACAATGAAAGAGCAATTACTTCAGTATTCAACTCACTCATTAGGACGTTGTAAATAATAGAGAGCTAAGGAACTATTTTGCACCGTTAATGATGACCAAAAGGCTGGTGGAATGCAAGAGATGATCGGGAGAATTTGGGAGGACCACAGTAACCAGCTATGTGCCCATACTTCTAGAACAGCATGGCCCGAGCTGGCCAGGAATTCTTGTCCCAGATGCAGCAAATAGGTGTTGGTGCTGTAGTTTTTGAAAGAATGCTGCGTTCCTCTCAAAATAGATCACTCCGTGCACTTCTAAAAACTACCCAAGAAATCGACTAATCGGGTGGCTGGAAGTGACAAGTAACTATCCATACCTCTGGGAATGAACATCACAAAAGGTCGCGGATTTTGCCCAATCTACAGCATTACTACCTCTAATAAAGTGTTTTGGATGCATATAAGGTCAAAGCAACATGCATAAGGTTGATAAGTTGGAAGCGCTGCATCCCCTAAATCTGGTCGGCTTCATTGACACCCATAACGGACGTAGAAGTAATCCCAACTGAAGAGGTGACAGGCAAAGCTTGATAACGCCTATGTGACCCGCTCAGCAGCTACTAAGATGGGGAATAGGTGTGACTGAGCAAGAATTCACGATGACAACTTTGGCAGTAGGTACACATTACTGAAATTTGCTCTCAAGATCACCTGCCCACTTAAAGGGCCAGATATTGTTGCCATCACTACGTGATCTAAGGGCAGCCTTTGTCCCAAGTAGCCGCTGAAATCTACCTAATTCATCAATATGACGGGGACAGGTGCCTCAAATGCCGTCAATATTCAATTGACGGTGGTGACAGAATGAACAGACTAGAATGGAACCATCTCCACGACTGAGTGCCCCAGCGGAGACTGGTATCGCGTTCTGGTTATGCACAAATTAACGACATTGAAGGTCCTTCAATTACTCCGCCCACGCAATTGGAGATGCTTCTAGACTTTGACAACTTCGACTGAGAAGGTAGAAGCAGATTTGACACTTTCCATTAAATATGCCTGTCTGTTTTACTAACTGGAAGTTAAAATGAAAGCCAATCTATTAAATGAACCAAAAAGTTTCCTCCTTTTTTCATACATATTTTAAAGGAGAACACAAAAAGTTCAAGTAACGTTTTGAAAGACACTGCTGGTAGTCAACGGTCGTGGTGATCGCAGGCTAAATCTCAATGCCTTCCTCGCCTCTGGAAGAAATCCCTCAATCGATCAATCTTTCGTCTTCTTGTTTGTGCAAAGTTGACCCTTGTCGATTGTGCTGTTGAGACGGATGTAGAAAACGACGATGGCGTCTGCAGAACAACACCCTCACAGGAATTGGTATCCAAGCCAGAACTGGGGACTATTCTTCGTGGAGACACACATTCCCCATCCTTAAAGGTATGTTGATGGAGGAGACGCCGATCAAATTCAGTAAGGCGCGAAGGATCCCTACTGACAACATCGGCAAGCAGACGAATGGCGTAGGTCCGCCAGCGCTCTGCGTCTTGTGCTGTTGCCATTGTTGCAGTGTCCTCTTGAGCCTCGAGGAGGTCATTCGGTGAGAGACCGCTTTCCACTATGGCACGCACAAGGCGATTAGCGTACTCCTCCCAGTGTTGCTTCTCAGTTCGCAGCTTGCGAATTAACTCAGCAGCATCGCTCGAGGTTTCCTGGACCCATTAAGTAAAGGATGAGAGGTAAATAAATAACAACCTCCACGATGGATTGAAGGATAAGGAAAATTGTTTCACATTGCATCAGCTAGGAGGGTTGAATCAACTCACCGATGAACGATTGTAAGGCGATCCAGTTCCACTCATTTTGTCGCCAATACTACCAGTTGCGCTTCGCTTTCCCTGGCTTGCACGTTCATCATCGGCACGTTTACGAAGGAAGCTGCTCTGCTTCTTCAGTCGCGTCATCTCCGCCTCTGTTGCTCTGCGCTCCTGTCGAAGCCGCTCCAACTCCTCCTGCATCTCATGATACTCTTCCACCATCTTTCGAATCTCGTCCGTTGCGCCTTTACTGTTCGAGGCAAGAATGAAGTTTCGAAGCTGAAATGTAGATAGTTTCAAAGCGTTTGTTTTACTAAGGTTATTTGTACTAAGCACGGCAATCGAATTAGCACTCTCCTGGGGACTAATTGGTGGGTTTGGGTGATGGTCAAAGAGAGCACAGTTGATTCGAGGCTGTAAACTATTCGTTTGTTTGTTACGACCTCGGCTGGGAAGCATTTAAAGGTTGCGTATCTGCGTGAGGCTTTGCTTGCTAATCCAATTACTCACCATTGTTATTTACGAGTTGGTTACGCAATGAAGGAGGAGGGAGCTTGAACGGTGCTATTAATTACCGACAATTACAGAATGCATCTGATCTTAAAAATTGAATATTTAGAAAGCATACACGGTGTATTGAGTAATTTTCAACAAGTAGGGCTATTATTTGAGAAGAGCATTCAGGCTATGGGTATTTTGATCACTTGTCAGGGGCAGTTACTTGTTAAACATTTAAGTAGTATACAAGCGACTTATTTAATTGAAGCATTTAACAAATGCATTGAAAGTCATTCTAACTGTTTTTCCTTTGCCATATGATTTATTACTTCTTTTCTTTATTTCAGATTATATTTGCTAAAAGAGCCTGAGTTTGAGTGCCAAATTCAGCGCTCAATTATCGTTTCAGTGAAACAATAAACGGGTTCTTATCCTGTTTAAAAGTTGTTATTTGCCTCTTTAAAAGTACAAGTAGTATGAGATCTTATTTATGCAGCATAACGAAGCAAAAACCTTCCTGTTTAGATTAAATCTCCCTTCAAAGTGTCACGGGACCCTCTAATAAGATGTACTTTAACACACGGCGGGTACTCCGTGTGAATGACAGTGGAATTTTTGTTGATTGCAAAAACATGGGATGGAAGGGTGTGTTAGCGTAGCCATTCGACGTGCATTGGACAGATAACTCCAGACATAGTAAACCGACAATCGCCGTGGTCCCTCCATGGTAGGGTGGAATGACGATGCCTGCATTTCACCTAGTAATTTGTGGATGGGGTGTGGTAGCGACTCCATTTCATCGCACGGTTGTTAACCCTGTGAATATTTATCGGCCGTCAGCATCGTCACACCCAGGACGCGTAAGCGACCCTTGGACCTTGCCAAAAAAAACCTCTCAAGATACCGGACACTAGGCACTATCGCAGGATTCCGCTTCTGACTAGCCCAGAGTAAAGAAAAGAGGTCGTTGGAGAGTCTGGATGCATTACCTCACCTCTGGACCCCTGGAAAGGTGCCCCAGTGGCCAGCAGCTTAGCCCTAATGACGAAGTGAAGCGGGCTATCGTGCAATCGTTCAGCCATAGTATTGTCTTATGCGGCTGATCTGAAAGAGGCAGTATTCGACCTTCCTCGTCACATCTCCCCTAAGGATTTGGCAAAATGGAATGCCTATGCATGCAACTCACTTGTTACTACTGTGACCCAATTTATGTTTGTTTGGTAGAGATGCTATCAACTGCAAAGTACAGGGCATGGTTGTGCTTGTCATGTGACCTCCGTCTAGCGATGAAGTTCAGAAGGGTAGCTAATGCGGGTACAAAGCTTAAACACGACTTGTACACAATTGAACGATAAAAGGAAGGCGCTCTGCCTTATGTTGAGTAGATTGAGTAAGCACTCCGGGAGTCTACTCACCTACTCCACATTCACAAGGAATGAAGAGAACCACGAGAGAGTGGGAAAATTGTAGGATACCCGAAACAACGATGAAAAGCTGGAATTTTCTACCACGCGCAACCATTTCTTCCAAAGCGTCTGCTCACTGCTTCAACCAAAATAAGTTGCATATTTACACTCGCTCCTGCTTTGACCAATCCCATTCTGGTCGGATGTTTCACAAATTTTCTGTAACACTTTCCTACTTTATGCCCGGTAGATGTGAAAAATTTTCACTTTAGAGGTGCAGTCGCATGACGGGGTTGAGACGGTTGCGTGCTTACAAAGCGACCTTGAAGTGTTTTGTGCAGGACTCAGAAGGAGGGGGAGGAGGAGGCGGTGAAGTATCGGAGGTCTCAATTGATTGGCTAAACCACTTACTTGATTTCACATGCAAGAAAGGCAAAAGCAGTGATGAATTAAAGGGATTTAGAAAAAGAGAAATGTTTTGCTTCTTCGTGGGTGTAACTGCAGCTATTTAAAACCCGAACTATCTGCAAACGTTTGCTTTGAAATTCATGCATGGACGAGAAAGAAGTGCATCACCCTGTGGATATGGTCTTGTGCTTTTGAAGAGGATGCGCCTTTTGTTAATGGAACAGAATGGAGCAGAATCAAACATTGCTTCTTCCGCCATTGATCGAATTTACTGACAAGTTGTTAAACTTTCGTCGTTATCATGGTGAAAACTCTTTAGTTCAAGTTGGAAGCAACTTATCTTAGTTACATGACATGATTAGATGTAAGAAAAGTGCTAAAAAACTTTCTATTTGCTACCTCTAAAGTGGATGCAGGTGTCCCGTATTCTACTTAAAACCATATGAGTAGTTTTCTTTCAAGGATCTGCTCTTCTTTGCATAAGTCACTAAGTCGGGTACGGAAAAGTTTGATACAGTTTTTCCAAGGTGCACTCAACGCTCCAATTAGTATTTTCACCAATGATAACAAATAATATCATTTTCCGCTGAGGTGATCAAATTAGGCAAAGAAAATATGGAGAGTGGTACAAAATCTGCTTCTCTGACTTGAAGAAAAAGCTGCACTGATTTGGCTTTTCTGACAGCGTCATTCGTGACGCAATCGCTAGTACCGTTGCTGATGCAAAATTTCTTGGGTTTTTTTTTCCGATCCGCACGTCACTTACGTGTGGCACGCGGATTAATTGAAGGGTAAATTATAAAGTCATTGGTACTTGGTGTCCTCGTCGAAAAAAATCCTGACTGTGGTGACCCCTCAATGATATGGTGGTCAACCCCTTCGATACAATTCAGACCACAGCCAAGAATGTGACCTCCAGCACAAGCAACAGGGCGAATCAATCCAAAGCTTCAGATACCTCCAGAATAAGTGACATGATACAGACAACAAGGGTGATTATCTGGGCATGAGTAAAGGGACTTGCTCACATCTTTCCTACAAGACTTTCCCACTTCTCAAGCAGTCTTGATGACTCAGAAGTGCTGGGCGAAGCATAACATGGCAATCACTTAGACAGACAATGGCGTGTCACTATTCGCCACCGACTTGCTAACGTCTGGAGTTATTATAAACACCGCGCCCTAGCATAAGAAAATTTGCCAAAGGGAATACACAGGATCCATGTTCCCGAGTGGGTAGAACTCACTTTCAATGCTTCAATGTTTGATTTGCTGACAGCCGCTTCCTGTCTGTAGATGGCTAGCTGTTCTTGTTGTTCCGTTATGATCATTTGGGCCTCTTCGAGATTGTTTTGATACTCACTACAACTTTCTCGAAGCTCCTTCATGTTTCGTTTCAACTCTTTCGTCTCCGCGTCCTTCTCGTCTATCAACTCATAGAGTAGGTCCACGTCCTGGAATGGCAAGATAACGTAAAATTTAAGTATCTCATTAGAATTCATGAAGTTATTGCGGAATTAATGAAGGATAAATAGGCCTTTGCTGAATTAATGATACGATGCTGATTAGGCGGTACGTCAAAGCTGGAGAGGATGTTTGAATTGGAGCAATGGATTGGAAAAAAATAGAGTGAAGAAAGGGAGATCGTTTACTCGCTGGATACGGGATGGTTAAATGGAGTAATGGATGTTGAGCTACCATATTTAAAAACGAGCCTTCCAAAAATGGAAAAGTCTCCATACTTCGATCACTGTTTGCGTTCCTACCATGAGCGCGCTCCTACTTTTGAAACCAACTACTTTTCCCCTTCTCTAGTGAGTCCTAATGTCAGGTACAATTTGTCGTGACACTTCTGACAACGAGGTGTTTGCTCTGTGCACTGGAAAAAAAGAACTATGCCCAACCTGGAGTGCATAAAATGTCTCAAAATATCCCATATCCTTTCTATTGGGCTTTGAAAACCATTTATGACACATATCATCTCGTTGCCATTGCAACCAGATCACGTGTCGGTGTGTGTTTGCGTATGTGTGGGTATGCAAATTACAACTTAACAAATCAGCCAATCGCGGTTAAAAATAACTTATCTCAACTTTGTATAGTCATTTGAGCTAATTTTCCACCTATTTCGAATGTTTTGATGACTCCAAAACCAGCCAATCACAGCGTGGTCACAGCACCCCGCACCAATCAGACAACTCAGGTGGTTCACAACTTTTAGCATGAAAAATTGGAGCATTTATTACCCTATATATTTTGTGTCATTGCATTTGAACTGCGAAGTAGCCGTCAATCATAAGTATGAGGCCTTCCATGCACGTAAAAGCTTTTAAGATACGTAGACTTCCCTATTAATAGTTGAGGCGACAATCAAGTAAGGAGGATTGCATAGCACAGGCGAATTTTTCTCTTCCATGTACACTTAACTGACGGGTAGTTGTGTGGAGTCATATGCCCATGCACAGGCCCAAGCCATTACGAAAAGAAGTAATGGACAAAGTGATTAATCCTGACAAATAAACTTTTTATTTGTGTCATGGGTGGTTTACTTAACCGGTGTCAAGGCGCCACATGAACTAACGTCCTAGTGATGGGTTTTGCGACCACACCACACGCCCTCCACACATCAGAGGCAAAACCACTTATTCACGGCAGTGGGGGCAATGACCTCTTCAAGGTTTCGTTTAATCTCTTTCCCTACAACCGCTGCAGATACTCCCCACCGCAAGGGGAAGGGGGCCAAGGTAATTCATAAAACTTTCCCAAAATTTAGTGACAATTTAATTCTAGAGGTCCACCCTGGAATCAGCAACGAAATGAGGTGAGGCGAGCACGTCATAGCCACTTCCATGTATTTAGTAGGAGGACGGTCTTATGCAAAAAAATTCTTGATTTGTTTCTCCTCCCAGTGAAGTGGGAATTTGTCACATCCTCCTTACCCATGTCCCAGGGGTCAGCAAATTTCACGTAGGGATTAGGTAAAGTCAAAACACCAGAGTCACCTCACAGAAGGCGGGTGTAGATGTGTAAATGGGACATTAAGTTGGGTGGATTTTTCAATTTCCGCCCATTTCTTACCACCGCAACTCTTCTGACCTCTGATAATAAAACTTCCTTCATATTAGTGTGACAAATTAGGCCAAAAGGCGTCCTATTTTTATATCTAACGATCACCTTTCCTGCGTGTATCCAGGACGGGAATGAGTCACAGCAGTCTGTGCGGTGCAAATTGAGGTCAAATGAAAATTCGTGCTAGCACAGTGTGACCCCATTGGATATTGCGCCGACGTGTGGTTGTATGTGATGAACCGCACAGTAATTAGACGACATGGGTAATTCTGTCTTGCTATCTGCTCTCAAGTAGATAATAGATACTCATTTTCTGCTCTGCTCCATTTTTTCCCTATTTTCACGAGATTTTCAGTCTTTTGGGGTCAAAAAAGGAGCTACCGGAATCAGAAAGAGATGCATGTCTGATGGTGACGTTGATATTTTGCATCGTTTCTCCACATTCCTTCTTCTAGCACAGGATGCACTAAATGGACATCAACAACTAAACACTGTCCTGATGACCTGATTTTGAACTCTCTTTGAACCCAGCATTACCAAGGCCCAAATCAACTAGCGCTTCAGCTACCAAGGCCGCCAATGCTCAGCTTGACTCCTGACCTTATATCGCTACCGCATTTAATGCAAATAAAAAAAAATGTGAAGAAATTCCTTCTTTTGACTCACTTGAGCCAATTCATTGGTACTTGCTCCATCTGAATATTCTCTGGGTTCTTCAGCACCCTCGAAAACTCGATTTTCATTTCCATCCAATCCGGAAGCGTTGAGACTCAGCACACCAGCAGTTCGGTGCATTGATTGGTTGGATATCGAATGGGCGGCGCTCATCTCCCGCAAATCCACCGGAACTGAGACTACATGATCCATTTTCACAGAGGAGGAGTTTGATGCCTCTCTTGTTGCTATCATTGTGAGAATGGAGTTTTGTAGGTAGTAACTTCCAAAAGCACGAAGATTTGCCTCCTCATTGGCTTTACTACAGAGCCAATAGCTGACGAGCCATATGAATTCTCTATTAATATGATTGGCTGAAGTAATTTGAGTGCTGCACGAAGTGTGAATAGATAGGTGTTAATGTGTGCGCCTTGTGCCGGATTTCTGACCTCTTCTTACTATGTAAAACCTGTTTACATTGGTTTTAAGTTTTATCAAAAGCCTATTCCGATGATAAAAGACTAAATCATTGGCCAAGAATGTACTACTTATGCAGAGGATAAAATAAAATTTTCGCTTAAAAGATTAAACAATTCGACAAAACATCGACTTTTCTAGAGTTCTTTTGTGGGAAGGGTTGTTGAGGAGGAGGAGGAAGGGTCAATATTGTTCCAGATTAATCGTTGTTGTGTGTGCATCTGGTTTTTTCTTATCCAGCCCATGTGAGCCAATTAAATTAAACCTAGTGATTCCAATCATGCGATTTTGAGTATCTACAACCTAAAGTATTTCACTTCTTCATCTATTTTATGCCTAAAAAACACAAAAAGTTAGTGGGGACGAAGGTTAACTCTTAGCGACTTACTTGATGTGCAATTTAGCCCACGGTAGGGTAAATGTTCATCATCATAAAAGAGGCAGCGAGTTGGAGTGATGAGAATATAAAAACAGGAAAATGAGGAATTTTTGCGCCTCATCAGGGCGAAGTGGGCTGTTTGCGTTGTAAAAGGTAATGATATCCCTTGTGGCTGTGGGAATTTACTGGTGCCCAAGGATTGAGAATTGCACACAATAAATGGCGAAAGACTGACTGAGGCTTGCAGAATAATGGAAAAGGGAGTAAGCAACAACCTTTTCCCATTATTTTAACAAATAGAAGGCTTTAAAGTCGTGAGGTGGAAAAGAACGGAGGATGGGATATGCTTTGAAGAGTCGGAGAGAAGTGAAGTTAAGGGCTGGGTGTATGGTGGGGAAATGGCAAATTCAAAAGTACGAGGTGGCCCTTTTATAAATCATAAACGTGCTCCAGTCTGTTGATTCGCCTTTATTTCGCTTTGTCTTCTTTTCAAACCCTTCATTTAAATCCCCTTCTCCTTCATCGTGGCGGATGCTGTTACCCTCTGCGGGTAGCCTTCCGACATGGCCACCACCGATTCACTGAGCTTCGACAAGCGCCTGGAAGCAACGCAAGTGACCCTCCAAACACATCTACCCTCGAACGCTCCCCGCCAAATCGCACTCTCTCTCTCTCTCTGTTCACTGCAAAAAGGAAGAGGCAGAAGATTTTATGACATTTATTCCAAATACAAATGAATTATTTTTCCACGACATTAAAACAAATGGAACAGAAAGATCCATGTTGTTAGAAGATGCAGAACTGCAAGTGTGTGTTATGTGCTTTCTTTAACAAAGAGATGAATGTCTTGTTGGACGGCTGGATGAGCGATCCACCTATTGGACATTTTCATGAATCCAGTCGGAGATTCCACGGGTGCACGCGTACACTCCGTAGTGTTCACCACAACCCACAACTGAACCAAAACTGGTCACGCCGTAGATGTACCACCTTCCATCCTCGGGATTTTGGCAGAAGAGTCCACCACCACTGTCACCGCGGCAGGTATCCTAGGAAAAGGCATAGAAAAAAAAGGAACGGGAAGCAGAACAGAAACTCCTGTTTCTTTAATTTATCTAATTAAAAAGGTCTAAAAATTTTTTTCCTTAGATAGGGTTGTCACTAATCTGCAAACGGCAACGCATGACATTGCGCTTGTCAACTTGTGATAAGTTGAGTATGCGTTGACATTTGTGAAGGTCTCTTCATAACCCCTTTGGATAAACTGCCAAAAGAAACTTTTCTGTAACTCCTATTACTTACTTTTCTGCCTAAAGAAAACCTAAATTACTGATATTCGGTCTTAGGTCTTCTAACCATTACTCCTCAAGGCGTTAGCACTAACCCCTTCAAGGCACTCTCTAAGCAAAAGTTTCGCTAAAATGGTATAATTATTTAGTTTTAATAAATATTCTGCCCATTTAGAATTGCCTTTTACTTTTCCTTTCTCTCCCGCACAAACGTGCACCCATTCACGGAGATTGCGGAAGGTTCTACGACACCGTTGTAGTGAGACAAGCGGTAAGTCGACTTCGAGCAACCGCAATGGTTGTCTAGGTCCACGGCATCTACGATTGGATTGTCCCAAACCGCAGGGTCGGGGAAAGAGGCTCGCCGAGAAGAAGTCAATGAATCCGAGGGGTTCGGGAAGAACTGCAGTATCGGGCGAGGTCGCGCCCCAACCTGCTGCGTAGCAGGTGTGACCCTCGGGCAAATGAAGGCTTTTATCCGGAATGCAGATTGAGCTCACCTTGTCGCCTGAACGCCATTAATGGCGAAATAAACAATCAGATTCTCTGAAATCCCTAGTTAAGATGTTTAAACATTCAACTTAGACTATATCACATTATCCGTTTTTAATTGGTCTCCTTTTTCACTTTTTCATCACAGTATATTTCTCCTATTTCAATTGGTCCCCTTTTTCACTTTTTCATCACAGTATATTTCGCCTTTTTATCTAGATAAAGCAAATTATGACACTAGCAGCAGCTTATTTGCAATTGGGCAATGAGCCAATCAAATGCTCTCCTTAGTCTCCCAATCAATCAAAGGGGTCCGCAATGAGCCAATCATTTCAGCCCTAAGTTTGCCTGAGTTCCAAATGTAAATTCTTTATGCAGTATGCCTCTGTCCTAACCACATTGAAAGCGAATACTTTTATCAGTTAGTTACTTTGACATTTCTAGCCTCTATTAACAAATGGACTGAGGATTTCTCATGGTATTTTCAAAATCCTGAAAAGATCTGCTTGTTTATGATAGGTATGAGCGGATTCTTAATTCCACTATAGAGGAATTTGGAAAGCAAATAAATACAAAACCCTTTGCTGTTGTTTAAAATAACTACTGAAAATGCAAAGGCAGTTAGCCGAGCATAAAATAAGTAGGTAAAGTTGGTATGGATTTAACTGGCGAAAAATTGTTGGCTATTGGAACTGTTAGAACTGCCTTCTTCACCAAAAAATAGGCCAATTACTGCTTAATCTTGCTCGATTCCGTGCCTACTTCTCAAGCATTCCAGAACTTCCTTAATCCGTGTCTGTTGCCGAATCCTTTGATAAGCCAATGAACCACGTGGATAGACTTGAAAGATGCCATTTATTACTATGCCGCCCAAGTTAAATTAAAATACAAGAGAATAAAACTCCATCCTCTCCTCTGTTGACAATATTTAGTCGACAGTCACGCATACGCCCCTTGTCGCCATCTTTCCCAAACCCCTCTGGTTTTATTGTTCCTGTTTACTCTGACTGGGAGTCTGATATTATCCAGGCCCAAACACATAAACACGTGTTTATGGCAGCTTACGGCTCAGGCACTCGGAAAACTGCCTCCATACCTCGACTTTGAGTCAAGTAAAGGCGATGACTCAAAAACTTTCTGTGTCTCTTGGAGGATTATTTGTCCCCAAGGTCAGAAAATGGCTTTTGGCTCTTTTACCAAGAGAACAGTAAGTGCCATTGCATCAACTTTTCTGTATGCTTCGAATGATGGTAAGTGCTAAATCCTTCCACACATCATTCATGACCCTTGGATTGCCAAAACAGTCTGTGTTGCTCCCCATTCAGCCCGTACCATTCAGAAGTGGATTCCCAAGAGCTTTTTTAGTTAAAATCCTTCGATTGAAACGTCCTTGGGAGGATTAACAGCTACTGGGCACATCTCGAAGCAGACAACTTATAAATTTTTACTCACCAAATTCCACTGGTTCATCCAATTTCAGCAGGGCTACATCAAAACCTTGCTCGGAGAATCCTCTTCGATAGTCCGGGTGAATGATTGCCAACTCGATAAGGCGAGAGACCTCTTGCGGTCCGTCTCGTCTGCCACGGACATGATCTCCAATCCTAGCACGAATGCTCTGCTCTAGCTCCTCCTCCACGGAGAAGACCTGTCCCACTGTGAGCACCTTGTCGGGCACTAATTCACTGAGACAATGAGCTGCTGTGATAAGCCACGAAGGTGCAATTAGTGTAGCTCCACAGAAGGGTGATTCAATGGTAGTGGAGCGTGAAGACCTGCCTTCAACAGCGAGCGGTCGCACATACAAGGCCACCTGGAAATAAAGCGCCCAAGGAGCTTCCGTTTAAATGATATTTAGGCAACATTATATACATTTTCCTACCGGTTCTACTTATTACTGTATTAGTAGCACGCAATAAGCTTTATGACCTTATCAGAGAAGTGACCTCAAATGAGAAATTAACCTCTACTACTGCATTACCTTTATCAGTAGTAGGTGCAGTCTTGTAGCAACATGCTATGTTAGCATTGTAGTGTCAAAGTTACCTCACTTTGTCTATGGATAAGGAATCGTTAACGTCTCTACTTGATTGGCGCGACTTGGTGGAACCGCGAGGCTAAACAGAGTGTAATGCCCAAACAAGGTTTGAAATCAGCCATATATTTTTTTTTCTCTCGATCACATGCTAGCTTCTCTGTTCGCTCATTGGTTCGTTCTTGGCTTTTGTCCAATAATAAGAATTGTGTTTACTGGGTCTGAAAAAAGCCGAAACGTGTTTGATGGCCTAACGAATAATTCCCACGACCATATGGATTTAATTTATGCACAAGCGTACCGTCAATTTGCTTGTTTAGATGACTCCGGTTAGAGAGTATTCAGTGATGGATGCTACTGGTGACCATCAGTCAATCAGAAAAGCCTGGGTTGGTATAGCTCACGATGATTGGTTAAGTCCGCTGATCAATCTTTATAATTTAGAGCAATTTTTACTCAATTTTCAGGGAGTGAAGATAACTTTGGGTGTGGACTTACTTGCCACGGCCAACTATGTGGCTTGGCCTCACGACCACCGAGAATCTTTGGTGAAATTCCGCGCTTACTCTTAAAATTGGGCCGCTTTCCACAGGTGCTTGCTAATTCTTTCAAAATTTTTGAAGGGGCTAAAAAAGGCAGATGGGAGAAGTTGAGTGTCTCATAAGTGTGTTAGCATTTTACTAGTGGCTAAACTCAAGTTCTTTTTGCTGGCCACGAAGACGTGTTGAGTCGAAGCTCGCTGTCATTGTTGTTTCTGGATGATGTCTTCTATTCTTATAAAGATAAATGACCTTACCCCAACTGTTGATTCTAAACCTTGAACTATGCTTTACTGATCTTTGATCGTCACGTAAAATCAAAAGGAAGTGCAAAATGAAATGCAATACGCAATTCATGTAGAGGTAACCTCTGCTTTCTTAGAATATTTTGAACCCTTTTTAAAATAATTCTTTACAAGTCGGCAAATGTATTGCCATGATAATAGGCCATGATATACTGGCTTTTACCGATTAAATTTCATATTAACATTGCACAAACAATACTACTGAATTACTACTTAATTACCAGCAAAGTTGGTTTGTGCAAAGTTAGCTTATTTGGGTAAGCAGTAAGTAGTTACAATCATTAGACGCAACCCAAAGATGATTTAAACAGCGTTTTCATTAACCGAAAAGGAAAAAAGCACAAAAAATCAGGCACTGAAAAGTAATTCATTTGCTCTGAAAGTCGACTATTCTTGAACCAATTTCGTCCCTTCTAGTCTCCTCCAAGCCTCTAAGTTAAGTGTAATTTTTTGCGATTCCGCAAACTTTTTACAAAAAGAACACTTTAAGTCCAAAAAACTCCCTTCCGATCAATTATAGCGGATAGAATTGTTGACAAGTATTGACAACTGTGCATCGACTTGAGGTCGGGACACCGGTTTTTCTCCTTCCAACGTCAGGTAATGAATTGTGATTGAGGTCAACTCGGTCAGCGGTGTCACTGGTCTACCCGAAAAGGCGATAGCTGGCCTTTTGTGGTTCACTCTTTACTGAAGCCAAAACACTCACCAGACTCCAAACTTGTCATTAACAATAACTCTGTGGTAAACTGCTGCATTTTGACAATTTCTATGGCTTGTCGTGTTGTAGTTTATACGTCTAGGTAAATCTAGTGCCTTAAGGCAAAATTTTGTTTCCTTAGGCTTTGGCGAAAGCAGTGGAGATGCTACTGAGACATCCAGCAGCGGGAAACAATCTGCCCGCTGGCGACTCCCAGCCGAGAGAAGTTAATTTTTCGGCCAGTACAGGTCGTACAACACGGAAACGCATCAACCGAGGGTCGATGACTGTGCGAGTTGATGGATAAGCGATTCAATGACACTCATGACTAGTCAGACAAGCAGACCAACTCACCCTCTTTATGGCATTCGGCATCATTGGCGCACCTTCGCGTCTCCACGATATACTGAAACGGGCAGTTATTTGTCCGAAAGAGATTTGGAATATAATTTTCATAGGAGTCATTCAAACACTGACGATACCGCAACTCTGTGCAGTCCCTCGTAGAGCAATTACTCCAATCTGACCATGGTGTGTACAACTCATTCCTGAAGATGAAGATCTTCCTTCGCAGCAGCAGAGTGCCTCGATCCATCACATAGTGCGCAAATAATTTATTTTGACTTGATGTCGGAGTTGGTGGGGGAAGAAGGGACGATGAATTCGATGAAATTGCCTGCGTCAGCGTCAGGTAGATTAAAAAGGGGAGGACGCATAGCCTCATCGCCCACAGCATTGTCTCTACAGGCTAACAGAGAGTGATTGTGGCTTAGACGTGGACCGATCTTATATGTGTATGTTTTTGTGCGCTCTTTGTGCGCCTCTGTGTGTGTGTGCGTCCGTCACTGTGTGTAGCATAAACAGTGGAAGTTCAGCTTTGGGGGGTAAACAAGTGACTCCATTCACTGTGCACAGCATTAAGGACGAGGGGATCGGTTGCTCTGCAGGCTGGAAAGTGATACAAGGATTAAGTTAGCACGTGGCCTTTAGAAGGCACCCACGTGACGATACGACTCCTTGACCTCAGATGGAGCGTCACTCATGCGTGATGCGTGGGTTGCCTTTTTGGGCGAATAATAAGACTGGCGAACACTAGCGGCTGAGGTTGGCACGTCCGGTAGCTAACGCATCAGATGTTCGTATTTACCACTCCCATCCATCAGGCACCCTTGACCTCTATCTGTCGGACCTCCTCTGTGTTTAAAGTTGAGTGACCTTACCACATCTTTAGAGGTTAATCAGGCACCATGCCAGTGTAGTAACGTGGGCTGCGGTGGACTCCTTTTACCTCCTAAAGAATATGAATCGGTAAAGATGGCTGGTTTCATTGAGAATTATCGCAGAGACAGACGACCAATCAAACCTAAAACAGACATCAATCGGGTTAGCAATAAAGCAGACCAAGCAGCTAACTTAGGCGTTTTTACAACCTCTTTGACTAATAATTTCCAGCTCTTAAGGAATGGAGGTCAAATTTACTCCTCCATTACTAATGGCAGTCTCGAAGGAGAGGATAAACTCGTGCCACTAGCACACACACGCCGTAAAGTTAAAACCACTCGTCAGCTGTCATTTTATAAGTTTCCAATGGTAATGTTGAGTAAAAATTATCAAAAGTTTTATTAATAAAGGTTTATTGATTTCCTTTTATTCATCACCTGTGGTTTCCACTCCTGTGATTGGACGACATTTATTGATTAATGATCGACTAAAGAGGAGGAGGAGGAGGAGGGGGAGGCGAGGAAGGGAGAAAGTGGATTTCGTTGTAATTAAATTTTACTACTTTTTGTGACCGTTTTTTCTCACCAAGGGAAAAAAATACAGTGGCAAGTGACAAGGTGGGTGATTGACCCTGCAAGAGCGGTCGGGCGCATTGGCCACCGATCATGTCATACGACTCCACCTCCCAGTTTATGCTCTGACCTCTGGCAGTTTAAGTATCTCCGATACCAGCTGATGCCTTGGATGAAATTTTATCCTAAGAAATGGGAGGAGGAGGTTTGGTTCTGAAGCAGATGAAATGGATCACCACGGACTCATATTTGTTTAAGCAAGTGCATTTGAACGCCCCTATGATTTATTTTCTTCTTCTCCAAAATGAATTTACAAATTGAGGTGAAAGGGGAAAAAGACTTTGCCAGGCAATGATAGGCTGCGTTACTGTAAGATCCGGGGGATCTCAGCCGTAAAGGTGTCAGGTCTGGGATTTCAGGATAATGCAGGAAACACTTTCAGAAGCACAAACTGGTCTTTTATCGAAAGGGCAGCTATTCTAACTTCTCTGACTTGTTATCCAACCTTGACACCACCGAAGGAGGACATCACCTACTGATGGTTGAATCTGCGGCCACTTTAGTGAACAATTGTCAAGGCAACTGCTCCAACAATTAGCGATACACTTGACTTAAAGAATTTTGTGGGACCGCTTCCTACACCAGCTCAATGTTCGACGGAGAGTAGGCCTCCGTCCTAATGATAAGGTTATCCTGTCCCTTCTTGGAGTCAAGAAAGATCAGGGTATTTCCAGCAAGAGTAATGGAGAAAGAGGACTGAAAGGAGAGAGTGGTGTTCTTAACCTCGACAATATGCACAACTAGAGAATGACATCTTGACGCGCGTAAGCTGGCTGGCAAGATAAGCCTTGAATTAGTTACCAATATTCCCACTCATAGTACATTTAGTGACCTTGACCTCATATTGTTTATAAGCCCATATGGATTGGGCCCCCACGTGATACTGACTAATGTGAACACAACGACCACCATTCAACAATGTCTGGGAAGTCGAATTTTCAATGTAAACTCCCAGAGAGTTAGAATAGCAGAAATTTTATCTTGAATATTATGTGACATGCTACCTCTCGGCTCCTGCACCTCCAGGAATACTGAAAGGACCGCAGTGGTATCAGTGTTAACAAACCTAAGTCCAAGAGTTGCCAAAAGAATGTCACTGCCGCTAGCAGTCGCATGGCTGCTTATTAATGACGAGCTAAGTGGGACGAGACCAACTATGAAACGGTGGGAGTGCTCTGTAAAGCAACTGTGCTAAAATGTCCTCTTGCCAGAAGTTGGGGAGATTGGTCAGGATAGGCTATTTGGTCTAGCTGTTACATGTGTGTAACTTAAGCGGAGAACGTGCTCATAAACTCGAAGAGCGGACATTATAGGCAGTGCCCGCATCTGTCAATTAGATGAATGCATATGGCTAAGGACCAAAGGTCGAGCCTGCCTAAGAACAACCCACAAAAGAAGGCAGTACCAAGTAATAAAATAATTTGCCAACTTTCCTGCGTACTTATTCATTCGCGATTCTCGCAATCACGCAAGCATTGCTTTACTATGCTCACTTGGCTATGAGTAATTGAATCAGGTGATCGAGTAACATGTAAATTATGGCACTGTGACACTCCGGTTAAGAGAATAGACCTAGTTGACAGTTGGTAGAGTAAACAAGGCTCTTTTTCAAACTAGCTAAAGTAAAACTCTTGGGGAATTTACGACCGCCGCTGACGCAAATGTTTGAGTGCCAACTACTTAGGCGTTAAAATAAACAATAAATGCGGGAACTTCGTGATTATTTAAAGGCAGAGGTTGGACTGATTTCCAACAACAACTGTTAGAACATAAAGGTGATTTTCAGCCAGAATGGAATGAAATGGAGAGTGCAGATGATGTATGACTCTAGAGGCTTTATTTATGAAGTCTATAAACGGCAATTCCGTTAAAATCTAACGCACAAACATGGCAAAGCCACCCATTTCAAACAAATTTTATATAGCTGATAAACGGAACAAGCCAGTGCGCGGAGCTGCAGTCGCTGGCGAAAAACAATATTAGGTTGTATCTTGACCTCTATTTATGCATTTTTCATATAACAATAGCATTTTAAGACCATCTACGCCACGCCTTTTTTGAATAAGTGATGACTATTGATAAAGGTGGCGTTTAGGTAGCATAATTCAGCATGTTGTATTTGGATTTACAAACAATTGGCATTTGTAAAATAGTTAAACAAAACCTAATTCTATTAATGACCTTAAGGCTGAAGTATTTTGCTTGTATGTGCTGTTTCATCGGCGCGTTGGTCAAGTGTGTTTTGTCAACTGTCGTTCCGGCTGTTTGAAGTGTAATTTGTGTTACCATATTGTTGACTTCATTGTCGTTTAAGGACTATGTTTCATACAATACTTGCATTAATAGCACTTGCGTTTGAAGTCAAGTAGATACTTTTGTTCCTTTGACATGCTAACTAGTTCTAGGTTTTTCGTTGAAGCTGGGTATTATTGGCATGTCGCACCCGCTATGCTTGAAATTTGAACGTATTCATTCAAGTTATTTTCACGTATTCAATAATCTATTAGTTTTGCAGGAAAATGTGCCGCTTTCTTTGCACTTCACACTTATTCCATGTTCTTCTTGTCTGCTATTTTTATTTTTGATCTGAAGAACCTAAGGAGCCTTTTATTAAAGGTGTAGATGGGAAATCTTCGCAGAAACAGCCAAAAGGGGCCCTTGCCACCGTCTTCGAGAAGGTATACAAAAGTTTATAAGCTTAATTAGTCAACCCGATGTGTTTGATGCCATATCTGCTTTTCAGGGCAACAGATGGACCCACAGTGCTTCCAAAGGCTGGCGTTGAGCCAATTCGGCATATTCTATTTCCTCCTATTCCTGTCTACGGCGCTGTGAATTTTCACCTCACAAAATTCGCTTTTTCTGTGGTGGCTGTGATATTGCAGTACCTCAATATGTACCGCACTGTTTGGTGGCTTTCGCGACCATGGACTAAGTATCCTGTGGTAAGTCTGGTTTTTTCATATTGGCTAAAATAGTGTTGAACTCTTTATGACTTAGAGATGTCACCTTTGTTGAGTACTGTAGCAGACCATTGTTTTCCCATTATGGGTATTGAAATAGAGCATAATTCATGTCTTTTTAGTTACTATCCAATCTTTCTGATTTATTATCAGTGATTTAGGAAAAGTTAATTACGACCGTCCTTTTCTGTGACTGCGATTCCTCCATGTCGAACGGCTTGGCAGGATTTTGACTGTTAGTTTTTTTTCCGCTTTAAGGCTTAAAGTTGGTGCGTTTTTTTCTGCGGTGCACTTTCAACCTTTTCAACTCACATCAAATCGTCCAAAAACTGCTCAACTTCAGTCTACTTGTTTAATATCTCAAACATTAACTTTTTCCGGCACATTTAGATATATTTTGCATTATTCTGCATTCGCTTCTTTTTTGCTATTTAAATGCTTTCTTTCCATACAGGGATTTTTGGAACTAGGCCTCACCTAAAATCTATTGGAACACAAATTTTTTCTGGGACGGGGGCTTCTGTTTTCCGGTTGATTGACCAAGTTAGCGGGGACTAAAGCTCAATGACTGGAATGTTTGCCACAGGCGCACTTTTTATGCATTTGTGGCATGGATTCGTATCCACTATGGCGATAACTAGTTCCGTTGATTCATGTCTCGCAAACTGATTTGTTGGTTTTAAACAAAAAAGTGAATTTTCCATACTGTTAGTCTAATGGCAATGGCACTTTTATAGCCTTAGGGTACATTTGAGTTGGGCAAGGCAATAAGCATGAATAGGTACCGAACCTCTGAAAGTGCAGGTGGATTCATCACATCCTTTTCTTATTCCAACTTTGCCACAGGACATTGACAGCATCGATTACTACCTCCTGTCGTACATTCTACTGATGTTCGTCGTTCCACCTGCCTACGAAGCCTTTCAACATGTAACTCGGCTTTTCTCAATGACTCCCTTAGTCGTAACCGTGGCATACGCGTGAATAATTTCAATGTTTATTTTCCTGGTATTTTAATAAGTGGTTAGAGTTAAGCTTATTCATTTTGTAAATTGGAATTCGTAGTAGATATGTGTCCTGTTAGCATAGAATCTTTAGATTGCGCATTTTGGCAACAATTAGTTCAACGAATGAAATACTTTAAGGATACCCCTGTAGTTAGCTGGCGTTATTATTAACGACACATCGGTATTCATTTTTTTGGCTCATTACTTTGTTTTTGGCGATATAGCTCTACTGGAGATCTGTTACACCCCTACGCAGTTTAAACTGCGCTCTTGTGGGATTTCTGGGGATTACTCTGTGGTGTGCTCTTCAATTCCACATGGTAACACGTATTAGCTATGATTTCTGCATCTTTCCACGTCGGTACTTGGGCATTCTTCTGGTTGTCTATCAGTGAGTTCATTGTCGGGAGATGAATTTCTCCTCTACTTATACGAATCTGGTAAAAGTCGAGTTCTGCTCTCCTCAGACCAATTATTTTCGTCATAGTCTACTACTACGAGCCAGTGAACAGGATGCTTCATGTGATCGTGGAGAAGATGAGGTCACTCAATCCTCGAGAGTCCATTCGATCAGTCCAGTCGCAATTAAAGTTCATCTGTCAGACTCTGAAGTCGCGAAAAGCCTTTCAGGTGAGTTGCTTACACCTAAACCCCACCTATTCAAATCTATTTCAGCACATATTATGCGATTTTCTCTTTTTATGGTTTTAAGTTGCTTCGGCAATACTTTATCCCGTGTACTCCACGTTCCAAGGCGGGTAGTTCGCAGACAGCTCGCGTTCCACGCTACTGCCACTTCCTACCGCTTCGCTATGCCACGATTCAACCATCGCTTTCCAGCAACGTTCACCCTGGCACAGCTGTCACCTTCTACACCCTCCGTCCTCAAAATAAGCAGCAGTTGGTGGCCCTGAAGCACAACTGTGTTAGGTGCTCACCCAATTCTGCAGCCAATGCGGAGACTGCGGCGCAGACAGTACGCGAGGAGGCGGAGCTGCTGTGCTCAGACTTCAATGCGCGTTTAATGGATACCATAGCGGGTTCGGCTGTAGCTACCTTTTACGCCACCATCCTGCCCTGCTTCTTCGTCAGGGTGAGTGGCTTGGAAGATCGTTGCCATCCTTTCATTTGCTCTCATACCCAATCGTCTTGTGACTTCAAAAGTGGCAGATCATTCCTGTCTTTCTGATGCTTTCATCACAATGGGCGCTACATCTTTGTTTTTAAATTTCGGGAATTTTGCTTGCCTACAATTTTGATCTGCTTCTTAAAATGGCCACTCAGATGCAAGCTTCATTGGAATGTATTTTACTGAGGCAATTGCTCCCAGTCGCCTTTTTCGATAGCCGAGTGGAGACGTGTTTGGCCCATTCATGTTTCGCATGCGATCAATGTTTCAAATTGGCTGTCCATCGCCTCTATTTTTGGTGAAATAGTGGTTTTTTGCAGTTTCACTGCCTAATTGTTTGCGCCAGATGTGACCAAGTTTGTTGGCTTCAATGACTTGCATTTTGCTTCTCCACTTAGTTTTCAATATGATATGAACTCGCTACTCTTTAACATCAGTAGCACTTGGGTAGTCAGGCTATGTAGGTCAAGCTTTGCTCTAATTTTTTTGTGCGCCACATTTCGGCTCAATTGGGATATTCCAGCGGCTTTAACGTCTGGATATTCTCGATATCAGTGCTAAAACTATCACTCATTCGTCGATTCCAGTACCGCTTTCCTGGGCCATCTGAGTGTATAATTCTTACAAATCATTTATTCGTATGTGCTTTCTCTACTATCGTAAATACTTATTTATTGCAGATTCTTTACTCAATTATAACAAATGTTAGTTGTGAACGTTAGCTAAATAACTTCGCGTGGTTCTTTGATAGGAGAAGCTTTTTGAAAAGGATTCTCTCCTTGGCATTGCTATGCTTCTAGTGGTACTCTTAGTCACCTTCGTCTCTGCCACATGCTTAATCCACAGCATTGAATTATGTTTGCTGTGAGATCATGGACTTCCTTATTGGTGTCAAGGAGAGGTGACAACCGTTATGTGAAGAGGTACGAAAGGAATAAGGAGGATGGGGATGGAACAGTGTTATCTCCCCGCTCTCATCCTGAATTTCAAATTTAACTGATGAGTTCTGGTTCTATATGAGGTCTTGTGTGGTCCTCCTGGTTGGCTCTGAGTGGGTATTTTTCTCTGCACAATTTGGAGTTGCGTAGTATCACAAAGATGCATCTCAGTTCCATTTATTTGGCCTCTGGAAAGCAATTTGCGTACAATGCAAGTCGTGATTTCTTAGAAGTCTGAGGTCGATAGCGAGTAGATCGTGGGGCGATAACTGGTGCTGTATTCATTTACTTAATAGTTTAAGTTGCCCTAAAATTGTTTCTCTCCACGAACCAATCACTCATCTAGCCTGTTTCCAGACAATCTTAAAACGGTGCGTCTGGATGGAACCTAGTTGCTTAGCTTCCCATCCACACCACTGCTTTTTTATTTGATGGAGGTGCCAACGACCTGGTTCATAATCCACTGCGTTAAGCAAACAACGAGACAGTTTTCTGATCATGAAAGGGAGGTCCAGAAATTGGAAAGCAAGTTCTTTAGATGCATTCGATGAAGAGCTTCAGAGATGTTTGAAGCAGACAAGGTGGGATTACACCCACCAGGTTTTTTTAACCGGTTGGAAAGGGAGAGTAAAATTTAAGGAAGTGAATCAGAAGAAATACCACACCAATAGACCTTGTTTTATATTTTATGCCTATGAGCTGCAACAGGCCATTGCGTTGAGCTAACTTTGAAATCCCCACAAACCTCTCTATTAACTTAACCTTGTTCCCCTAATTTTTCACCATCCTTCTTGGATATCTACTTATTAGCGTCATTCAGTAGATAGTTGAAGTTTGTTCATAATCATGAAGAAATTCCATTTACATTAAATGAAGTAGGATGTAGGATGTTTGTGTGATGATTTTTGCCGTCAAGTTAGCTTTGAATTGTAATTTTTCAGCCTCTACAAATTTACCAGCTTACGGTCATCTAAAATCGCCCAGGTAGAAAAGTGGTAGCTTATATCCGCACAGCTTCAAACGGAAATTAGCCATGATTAAGCCTTTGACTGGGTTTGATACGTCTGAAACATTAATTGTCGTTATCTATGGTGGGTAGAAAAAGGAGTTCACCTTATTCCGGAAATGCAATTGGGCGTGGTTCGTTCTTTAAAGAAGGGGCAAAAAATGGGCAAATCGTTTTAGGCCAGTAAAATTGCCTTAGTAGCTACTGGTTTCCATCCACTGTTATGGTTATGAAGAATTATCTTTCTATGGATTTATACTCCGCTAAATGTATCCCCTTAGGAGAGAAGCAGAAGGGTTTAGTACAAGAGAGGTGGTGCTATTCCCTTCTCCTAGGGTTTCATTAAACTGTAGCTCTGAATCCTCCCTGAGTTCGTAACAGGGCCTGCAAACATCCGGACAAAGTCGTTTATTGCTAGTGCAAAGGGAGAGAAGGCTGCAGGCCTGCTTGAAGGGTTGTGTGGAACACTGGAGAACGTTCCTGTTTCGGTTCCCTAGAAGCTGCCTTTTTGCGGCCAATTGCTGAACATTCCAATGCGTATCAAGACTTGAATTTCCGTTCACTTCTCTTGATTGACAAATGAGTACACCTTAAAGGTGCAAATTAGTTCTGATGTCAAGTCCAAATTCAGCCAAGGTGGATGCGCGAGAGTGGAATCACCCTCTCTCTCCGGCTGTCAGTTGACAATCAAGTCAAATGAAGACGTTCGTCTTGAAGTCTGTCTCCTGTTTGCTTTGGTTGGGAGTTGGATGGTATTCAAACTCACACACATACACACGCCAATTCTTAGCTCCACTGGAGGCTAAGGGAACTTTGTGGTTAAACCTGCAACCTCTAGTTTTTAAAGAAAATGCAAATTTGTTATTTGCGGTTTAAAAGTGTTAAATTTCAGTCGTAAAAAGTAGAAGAGGGGGCAAATCTTTGGGTGTGTCACCCAAAAAAGGGCAAAAAGGTCTAAATCGCTTCAATTAAGAGAGCGCTTAAGGCAACCTTCTTGAAAAGGCGTTTCCCAAATGTCTATCAGGAATTTTCATGCATTAACTTTATCCGCCCCCCTACTCCTCTTCCCCCTCCTCTTGTCGGCCTTAATCCTTGCCTTACTAAGTAGCTTCCATTGAAGTTTTTAAAAATTAATGGATGGATTCTGGTTTCATGCCCAAGTGAAAAGGTGGTTCATTAGTGTTGGCTATCGCGTTCTTCCCACATTATGTTTTAAAAGAAAAATCTTGGCCAGTTTGAAAGCCGAAGCATTGAGTTGGGAAATGGCCGCCTGAGTGTCTGTCAGTAGGTGTCTCTTACATACCACTTGAATGCTACTTACTTGTGCTTTTCCCTTCGGTTTGTGTATAGCCTCGTGGACTGAGCGTGGATCTGGTGTGGTGTATGGGCCACGCCCTGCTGAGTGGTCTGACCTTATTTTTGCTGCACTGGCAGTACCTCCTCCCACCAGCCTACCTCGATCTTCTCCATCGCTGTGCCCTCCATCTGGGCAATTGGCAGGAGCTCTCGCCCACTGCTCACTCTGGCTACCTCAACTGGCAGGCCTGGTCGCAGCTGCAGGTATGAGCTTTACCCATTTCAGTCACTCCAGTCTCTAGCTATCGAGTCCTCAGTTGGCAAGCTTTTATTTATCGTCCCTCAGTTTCTTGTCCATTTCTGACTCAAAGCCGCTGAAATTTCATTTCAGTAGCACTTATACCATCCGTGGTTTTTTGTTAGTTTTTTTTATTGATCATAGTCGGACTGCGTGTTTCCCACGACTGGTTTCTGGTTCTCTTGCCTAATTGTTATCCTTCAATTTGTCTTCATGGCTGACATTGTAAGTTTGGGGAACTCGGCATGGTTGGTAATCTTTGTATTAGTGCTGCTGAATTGGTCTACTTAAGTAGCATGTGTCATTTCCTAGATGTATGATATTTTAGCTGGTGCAGGCGCCGAACACCCCACAATTAGATGTTTAATATCCAAGAGAGCCCTTCTTTCCTCATAATAACGAGGTATTAGTGGGTTCGCGAATGCGGGGTAGTTGTTTTAGGTCTCATGTGGTTATGAGAACTCGCCATTTCTTGGGCGACTTTCTCGCTGACTGACTTTTGAGTAGGAATGGAGGATTGTATTGCCGAGTTTGATAAACGAAATGGAGTATGGCTGTTTATGTCTGAATAATACATTCGATGTCCACTCCACACCTTTGAGACTGGCATTGTGTTGTCCTCGGCCTAATACGGCTGGGGTGTTTACTCACTGCAGTACAACTACAAAGTGTGTACGGAGTGTGGTGTAGTGTGTTTTTTTAGGATAATGCCGCATCCTTTGCCTTCTTTCTGCTGTTTCTCCAAGCTATCACTGCCTTACCTTGAAATCCGGTCATGTCAAATAAATAAAAGAGCAATAAAAATCGTCCATCAAAGTGCCAACATCGTATCCCAAAAAACATCTATTTAAGTAATATCGGGAATCTTTTGTCTCTGAACCTCTTTGAGGAATTCGGAGCTGGGGAGAGTGTGGACACTGTCGAAGTATTGGACTGCGCGTCGGTGAATGTGCTAATATCCACTGTTTTGTTTGTATTCTTTTCAAACACCATCATTCGCAGACGTACGCAAAGGGTGTCCAAGTGAAGCATATTCGGGGACTATTCCAAGCTGTGGGCGCCTCTAACGCTGCTGAACCGGGCAATTCTTCGCATTCCAGACTCTTTGTAAGTCACCTTTTAGCCCTGGTGGGTGGTGAAACTTGAGCTAGAGGATGATGTGCACTCTGCAGAGGACTAAGGTTTTCTCAATTTTCTGGCCACCTGCAGTCACAATTAGGAGACTTCGTGAATGTAATTTGAAAGCGCTTTGCGACACCAGAACGCTCGAATTGCAAGATAAGGTAAAGATGCAAAATTGCAAATCTTTGTAGTTTTGGCTTTATTAATGTTGATGCCATTAATTGACCTCTACGGCTATGGATAGATGGGTAGTGTGCTTATAAAGCGTTTGTGGCGCGTTTTACCAATTGTTCCACTTATTGGAGTCTGAATTTCAACTTTTTCGGCTAAATTAGTAGTAGAGGTTCTAAACAGTAATATGAACGTATTCCCAGTTCTGGTTCGCCTCGCCAACGCTGGTGACCAATGGGCTGTGCTACACAGCAGTGGTGGTCTCTCTTGGCCAGATGTGCACACTGGAGTGGACCTTCGAGTGGTACAAACTCCTTGGTCTAGCGGCAATGAGCCCCTTCGCGCTGCTCAACCTCTACCGCCTGCTGCGTAATCGCACCATCCTCTCATGGGTGTGGGAGGATGAGAGACCCCTCTACGAGACCACTCCCAGCTCTGTCACCTCACTCAGGGCTTGAGTTGTCTCCCCTCTTCTCCCCTTTGACAGAATAAATACACTTTCTCCTTGTTACTGATTGGCTTGATTTGAATGGGTCAAGTGCGTTGCGAGGGCAAGAGGCTTGAGTAGCGAAAAGGACACGAGAGCGAAGCATCGATCCTGGCATTTTCTCCGGCTTATTAGGATTTGTCAGCCTTTAGATCAAATACGGTTGATGTCATCTCCGACACTGAGTTCGCCAGATCAGGTGGTGATGCATTTGGCTTGAAATGATTGGTTGGCGTGAGTCAGCCTACAGCTGATTGGTCGGCCGATCGATTTGTGTTTGAGCTGATGAACAGGTAACCAATAGTATCTTAAACTCGTAAGGGAGTGAGTTGGCCTTCGGGTAGGATAGCTTAAATAGCTTACTAGTTTTTTTTTTCCAGAATCAGCAGTTACTCAGTACCTGATATGGGTTGACACTGTCCTGAGGTAGCCTAATGACCGAGGCGTCAGCTTGTTTGCCGCTCAGATGGTCTGATTATCTGACTGTGTCGGGGCCAAATCAATTGTCACATTGATAAGTTACATCGCCTACTGCTACTTGATTTACGCATGACGTAGCAGTCGTAATTGGCCCAGTCTAAGTAACCGGTAGGCCGATGCACTAGCCAGTAGACAACCTGATCTTCCCATGTCAGGGTCAGTGATCAGCTGCTTGCTTGACCCGATTGTCTGCTGTCGGTTGACTTAAATTTTCTCACCAACACATAAATCAATTTATTTTCGTGTTATTGCTAGGACATACTTGACAAATAAATTGTCAAATGACAGGTCATATTTCATTGTAACGAGCTCCAATCAGCTGCTCCATGTGTGCCCCAGACAACGCTCATATGGTTAATTAACTCTGAAAATACAGCTTCACAAACCGACAGTCTACTTTGACGTAAGTTAGGCAACTCTGATGGTTAATCTGCATTAATGCAGGGGCGAGTAAATCGCTTAAGTCGTCAATTTTTTTCAGTTTTATTGAGTACTTTTTTGTCTGAAAAAAAAATTAGACTTTTAAGTGTTGATCACAATTGATTCATCAACGAAAGCCACTTCTTTCCCCTCCCTCTCCCCGTTCCCCCCATCAGTAGTGACGAGCAGTTGGATCCAACGGATCACTTAATTGAACTGGTAGTCCGGTAATCAAATAAATCAACAGCAGATATTGTCATACACGACTTTCCCTTCGCCTCTCTGCATTTCTCCAACCCTTTCGTGTCGATGAGCTGTTTCTGCTTTTGGCTTTTAATGCTCACTTTGGAGGGAACATTTTGGGTCCTTAACTGACATGCCATTCTTGCCAACTCCTTCTCTGTCTTTTTTTCCAGTTGAACATGCTTTTATTCCAAATTCTGCGATATCAGTCTGTGTAAAACCACAATTAAAAGCATGGGAAATTCTCCTCTGTTGAGGCCTACGCGTGTTTAGGGTGCTAAGACCGTCTTCTCACACAAACAACTCTTTTACGAACCCATTTTTGAGGAGAAAAGGATTTGTGGCTTTATTATTTACATAGAATTCAAGATGTATGTGCTAAGTGTCTCCTGTTTGCCATTTGAAATGCCTCCTCAAAAAAAAGGGTGTCTCAATCACAACGAGACAGGTGATTCCGTTGCCTCCCAAACTGACGCCAAGGGCGGTGAATGCAGCTTGTTGCCTGGCAACACCCCAAATAATTGACGCCTTAATTTGGCAACACTTAAGACTGCTCTCCTAAAGCGCCTCCTCTACTGTGCGTCAGCTTCATTAAGAAATGATAAGCTAAGCTGAGCCAAGTAGGGTGATTAAACCACCTCATTCACCTGTGGATCATTTATTCACCGGTTCAAATGCGTCTTCTACTTCAATTACTACTCCTTTCCAAGTATTTAATAAGTTGTCGTTTTTTAAATAATAAGACCCCCAACTTACTGCCTTTTTTTGATTTTGAAGCATTTCTTAAGATTACTGCCAGCGTGTTTATGAAAAAAATGAGATGAAAGTATTTCTCTGTCATGATATGGATAGTCAAAGGTGGGTGAAGCTTCTCGTGACACGCACTACACCGCAGTTGCAACTGCTGTCGTCAGCACTGGTAGGTACTCGTGAGACGTATGCAGTTGTCTGCTCACCTGCATTCTGAAGCACGGTTGAGTGGCAATTTGCCACTCCTGCTCGTGTCACTCGTTCTACCTTCCTCCACTCTCACGATTCACCTACCACAAGCCTCTCTGGCCAACCTTCGTGTTCTCCACATGGTAAGGAGTGTGCTTTGGAGGCAGAAAGTGTCAAGCAGAGAGTGCTTCAAGTAATTTGACCAAGATGAAGATAAAATCATCTTACAAGATTGGAGGAAGGAAAGGTGGAACAGGTGCTACCGTCGATTAAGCAACTGGAAGTCAGCGTGATAACGGCAACTGCTATTCGTGTCATGTTAAGCACTTGTAGTCATATCATTACCTGCTTGCGTCACTTTGGATTTAAGTGATGCCTTGTCCCTAAATACGTTTAAATCATGATGACAGATGAAAGACAGAGACATGCGTCAATCCTTGTCGTGTTGACGAACTGCGCTTGCCCCAATTCTGAAGTTGCGGAGGCGTTTTTAGCATCTGAAGTAGATGCGATATAAATCACCCCACCTTAAAAAAGACCTTCCATTCTCTGTACTTACAAGGAAACGTGTGGCGCCAATCCTTCACCCAATTTGAAAATTACATACCAAAAAGTTGTTTCGACTGTATCTGTGGAGGCAGTCGGTTGATTTGCGCGTTTAAGAGGATTTTGAATAGTTCAAGAGCTAGTTGTGTTTTTTTTGGAGAAGATTTCTAACTTCCCATCGGGGTACATGATCCATAAACCAATACTGCCTTATTATGCAAAAGGCCTTCCAACTCTCATCAAATAGCTCTAAAGTATTTTGTCCAAAAAAACGAACAACTCCTTTTGCCTTTTTTTACCTTTGTGTCTCCCTTCTCTTACTGAAACAATCGCCACTATTAGCTTGTGGCTGGGTTCTAAATAGCTCCCCTTTTCCGGTGGACAGAAGTTAGAGACAAATCATGGCCTAGCAACGCCCTAAAAACGGTTGACGTCCAATCACAAATAAGCCAAAATCAAAAGTGATCGATATTGTGGGAAAGGGTGGAAATTTGAGCAATAAGAATGTTTGGAGAGCGAAAAAAAGACCTTCTTTCCTCGTCAAAGTGAAAACTCGGGTAATTACTTGTCCAAGTCTTTGAAAGCAAACCAGCTAACATCAAACACATCTCAGTGGCAAAAAACGCATATTACTAGTTTAACATAGCCCGTAATCCACCCAGAAAATGACTTTAAACCTGACTTCATGTTGGGATGAGATAACAGTCGCAAAATCTTTCAGCTTTTTTTAAATACGGTGGATGTAATCGTTAATAATTTGTGGCAAAAAGGTATCATAAATTGGAGATACGCTCTGTAACTTAATCGTCTCCTTATTCGCATGTGGTGACCTAAACTGCACCATCGACTGGCACATTAAATGGTGATTTAGGCATCCACTAATGGAACCAGCTGTTTGGGTCGCACACGCGCCAGTGAACAGCTGATTAGTAGATCGATTGGTTAATCGATTGATTACTTCTCCCTCCCCCGTGAAGATGCAAAATCGATGAACAAGTTAGTCAGCTGTTCTAACTGTGCTCATCTAAGTGCATTAGCTGACCAGTTGGGGGAGGCAGGAAATGCGGCAATTAGTGAGTTATTTGACCGATTTTGAGATTTTTTTTGCTTTCTGACAGTTTTGTTTTTGTCGCTCAAGCCCTTTTTCAGTAGAAGAGAGCTGCCGCTAACCTTGGCCTTACCGGAGGGGGCCCTCTTGCCAAGGGAAGTACAATCTCTACTGAGCTCAAAGCTCTTGTATCAAACGACCATTTTTGCCCACACACACACACACACACACCGTTTCCGTTTGCTGACCTCTATTAAAGAGAAAATTCTTAAAGTAAAATTTAGGGTGAAAGTTATGTTTTAATAAGTGACTTTATTTCACCACTCACAGCCAAAAATACATCTCTGTGTTTCCTTTGAGCCAAACTTGCCTAACTAGGAAGCGCGCTACTTGCCTATAACCCAACAACGCCCATAATGCCTAGGTGACGCCCACTCTGAACAGAGGATTTGCCAATGCAAAATGTTGCTAAGGTGACGAGGACTGGGATGAGGAGATTCTAAAGCATTGTTACTCCTTCTAGTGGCGATAATCTATCTTCAACTTTAGGGTGGGTATGAGTCATCGGATTGGGGTTTGCAGTTAGGCAATCCCAGAAGCGTTGGATTGGGTGAATATCGAGAGTGGTCCAACAGGAAAAGAATTTTATACCATCTTCTTAATTTGGAATTTGAGAGTTTCTCTTAAATGCAAAAGCCTCATTGATTACCACTTGTGACAAAGATTACCTACATTTTAATTGTTTTGACGCCTTAGCGGGGATGATTTAATTGGATTGTATTTTGAGCTTAAGTGATTTTGCTTTTTAATTAATAATAATAAAGTACTAAGATGTATACAGTGTCAGAAATGTTACAAGGTTTTTTGTTAGTTTATCGACAACCGCGTCTCCAACATGGTAACTTAAGGTAGACTTGAGGAAACTAGCCCTACGATAAGCTTTTAATGGTTTTTCTGCCTGATACTCCAAACGTCGAATCATGGTTGGTTTAGCCGTGCACTAAATTACGTGACCAATATCAAATCTCCCGCGATCTATTTATTCAGCTGTGCTACCATGTTGCGATAATTAAATGAGCAGAACCTCATCCAAGAGGAGCATCCTCCACTCATTTTAGATAGTAGGATTAGGGTAAATAAATATGAGTTGGCGTCCAATTTAACCTCCCCATCCCCTATTCGTCGACTTTTTTCATGTTTGAGCGCCCAATATGGCCTCGTAATCCAAAGGTAGAACATGACTGTCTCAAACACATGGAATAGTTTTGAGGATGATCTGTAATATGATTCAGGCTAATAAATACAGACTTTCGGAAACCTTACTCTTACGGAAATTGTGACATTTGAATATGCCCTAGATTGTAAGGCTGAGGTGAAGCAAGGCAGCTGAAGTGCAACGTATATGTGGTGCATTCGGTCGTGCAGTCCACCACGACGGTGACAGAGGGATTTGGTAATGGTTGTCCAACCCAACTTTCTACACACGGATGTCTTATTACCGCTTTTGAGAAATACCTCAGTCGCATAGGGGCAAAATTTCACACGTTTTCACTGCACCCTTCCCCATAACCCACCTCCGCTCTCACACGAGCACTGCAAAGGCGAATGAGCCAATGGAGCAGACGGTTGGCATTGCAAACGACGCGCGATCGGCGCGTGAACCAATGGGGTTTCTGCGTTCCGCAGTTGGGCGAACGAATGAGTGAGCAAGTGAGTCTCGCTCAAATCGTAGGCGTTGGTGAGGGCGAATAAAAGGCGCTCCCCTCGCCGTCCTCAACCGGAGTGCGCGTCTGCTGCAGCAGGTGAGTCGTGAGGTCGTGCGATTGTACAACGAATTTATGATGCTTTTTTTTGCTGTTTTATTTGTTTGAAGCACAAACTTGGACCTTATTCTTCCTTAGTAACGAAAAATTAACTGCCAGAACTTCGGAAAAGAATTAGTAGGCTTCATTATTTAATACCTTAAGGTTAATGCATCAACGGACTTTAGCACAATTAGATGATTGAATTGTCTTCAAGACCACCTTTTGGGAAATCGACCATCCCACTTTTTAGGAGTCATAGGAAGGCTGTCTAAATGCACCACCTTTTTGCTATGCCATTAACGACGAAATCACCTTAACAATAATGAAAGGCCTCACACCCCTAGATTTGAAATTGGGCAAGAGGGCAGCTGCATCTCTACTACCCCCATTTTCCTGGCCCAGATGTGGGATTCTACCCGCCTCCCCCACATCCTACACACAAGTAGACCGGGAATTAACAAGCCCGCCATTTCCTAATAAGCAAACCAACCAGCGAGACTACGAATAAAAGCCCCACTTTTCAGAACCTTCTTTTTCTTTTCAGACCCCCTCCCAGGAGGACCCGACGCTCTGCATACCAGCCGAAAAACGCATCAAACACAAGTAGACCTTTAAACCTGCCACTCACCATCATCAAAGAGCTGTGACTTTGTACAAAGTTTGAAGAAGCCAACCTTCAGATTTCCGTCCAACGCTTACCGAGTAACCAAAATCATATCAATTGCACATAGGAGAAAATCAGGACTGATAAACTTCCATGTTGTGAATGTTCAGGAATGCTACAATCCCCACGTTGAGTCTTTCGACGCCAAAAACAAAAAAATAAATAGTCCAACATGTTGGTTGTTTGTGTTCTTTGTTTACGGGCCAAACAACATGGTTTCGAACACATTCTCCCGCAAAAATAGGCCCCAAATGAATGAAAAGACACGTTACTAGCCCATATATAAGCAGCATGTTTATGTACACATTCAGATAGAGCAGAACACACACTCGAGTAACGGGGCACATATGACATGTTACTAGAAGCTGATAAGTAGAGAGTATTTACACCTGTTCAGCGAAGGCTTCGGTAACACGTCGGTAAGCGAGATCAGCAGCAGCTGATTTGGCCAGTCGGTAGGTGCGTCCGACACCCACGTATCGACCAATCCCAGTCACGCGCACAACTACTCTTATCTTCCCGTCGGGGCGCACCATAGGCCTTCTAGAATTAACAGACAACTCACTCTTCTTATGTACCAGGCAGTAGAATTGTTTGCTAATCAGAAGGTCCTGACCATTCAGAATGATCTCTAAATGCTATGCCTTTAATTACTAAAATAACCTGGAAAGCATGGAAAAAAGAAGGAAACCCACTCGAATTTGACGCGTTCTGGACACAGTTCGAGCAGACGACGAACTGGAGATTTAGCCACACATGTCGAGTATCGTTCTGTAGATTAAAAAGTTCACAATAGAGCGGACAATTGGGTGGACAGACAAAGTGATAAGCAAATGAACGGAGTTGGTGGGCTAGACAAACAGAGGGGAGGAGAGCGACAGGCGACCAAGGGGGAAGAAGACAGATGACTGGACGAACGTACCAATGCGCTCGCGCAGCAAAGGGAAAAAGACGCGCCAGAGAGTGTTAAGACAGAGATCCGAGTCGAGGAAGACCGCCCCAGCAAGCGACTCAAAGACGTCGCCCAGGGCTTTTGGCACCTCTACCTCCTCGTTCGCCCGCTGCAAAGCACAGTACACACACAAATCATGCTTCGCTTCAATCACACCGTTATCAGTTGTGGCAATGAACGATGAATTTGTTTCTCTCCACAGCTGGACTTTCCAGACACACTGCTTAGGCCAGTTTGGCGACAGGCATTCTATTCATAAATCATCGCTGAAGAAGGTAGCGATATCATCAGGGGTGGCAGCCGATGCGCCCTCTACACACACATCCCAATTTGGCAGCATGTCAAGACATAGGTTCACCTCATTTCGAGGCGAGACAACAAAGGAGAAAATGACTTTTCGAGCCTACGAATGCTACTCACACCGCTTTGACGATCTAATAACTACATTCTAACTTGGCTAGTTAATTTTTTGAATCCTGAATGCATAGATCTTAAGTCAGAAGTAGGTAGCATAGGTCAAGAAAACTGACGTCTGGTGATGGGTGACCAAAATGAGCTATAGAAAGGAAATACGTGACTTGAATCGTCGATGCAAAAAAGATGGAAGATTGGGGATGGCAGCACGCGAATGCTTACTATCCACACTTCACTTTAGTAACAAACGATGTCACTTCGATTAAGGCTTTCAAGTGAACAGTCCAATCAAAGACTAGATGATAGAGGAGATGCAGCCACCCAAACACAGAATGAGTAGCGGATACGCGGCAAAACACAAAACTCCAGTCGACTGGAGGATTAGCCCATCGTTCCTCCAACTTACATCCCCTTCAGGCTGAGATGCGGTCGCTCCTTTGTTCTCCCGACAAAGATTGACCTCCTGAAAATATCAAGAGAAAAATATGCAAGAAGAAAGCAGATGGAGAAAGTGAAAAGGAACGTTGGCAAGAGGAAATGTAGCAAACTTCTAAAATTTACCAACATTTCCGCAAACGACAGAAATACTAAAAGCAATTGATTGAGGGAGTACTGTAGCAAATAGTGAGGGATATTTCATCAGAATCAGTAAAATTTGCGAACGAATCAACGTAAAAACCACAGAGAACAAAGATAAGAAGCGAATTCTATGGTAAAGACAGAACAAGATTACAGGAGCAATGAGCACGTCAAGGTCACCACGAACGACGTCGTGGTGGTGACGCAGAAAGAGTGCCATTGTGCGGGTGAGAGGCGGAGCTGCGGCACGTAGAAAAGCATGCAATCCATGGCGCACAGCCAGCGCACCGAAGACCACGTTGTTGACTAGTGCAGAGCGCAAATCGGTCAGGGCGCCGGGCGAGAGGCGAGCGGCGGCGTCAGTGGTGAAGAGAAAACGCGTCACCGCATAGTCTAACACCGCATCACCCAGGAACTCTAAGCGCTCGTAGCCTCCGCTGATGCTAGCTACGCCGCCATGAAAACCACCGTCATCGTCTGACGGAGGGCCATGCAGATCACGGCAAGTCGAGTGAGTGAAAGCCTGTGTGGGTGGTGGAGAGGAGAAAAGGGGTCACCTCTGAGTTCCTCGTCTTGCACAACAGATGGGTTGCCAGTGTTTTAAACAAACTGAATTCCCAATTCACATGGCGATAGCAAAAGCTAACAATTTACTCACCTCAATAAGGAGTTTGCGATTTTTGAAAGTGTAGCCAATTATCTTCTCCAGTTTAGGAAATCGGCCAGCACGGTAGACCCTTTCAATGGTCGCCTGTTCTGCCTTCGATAAAGGCTTTTCTTCAGGCAATTTCCACGGTGATCCCGTGGACCGCATCTCACCTAAAAGTAAAAAAAGCAGGACTTAGACTCTACCCTTTCAATTAAATTAGAACATTTTCATATGTAAAAATTCAATTTGGATCTAAGAAAAATCCTTTTATTTGAGATCAAACAAGGTGTGCGGTGGACTTCAAATGATCCATCGTTGAGGTTTATTTTGTTCTCACCACTTGGCTACGCCCAATGCCATTAGGTGGAATATCAAAGCAGTCTTAAGGATTGATAAATTTATGAAGGAAATAATAAGCGTCAACATTATAAAAACCGACATTCAAGCAGTGGTGGTAGACGAACCTGCAGGTGGGAGGCATTCGATGCCAAACCACTGAAGAAGCTTTAAAGCAGATCGTTCGCCACGTTCGGTGAGGTAGCAACCGACTATTGACTCCACACAATCGGCAATGGACTTGTTGGTTAAGAATTGGTGCGTCAACGAAGGGCACTGACTCTTGACTCTAAAAAAACAGGATGTACAAAATATCACTCATGAACGATATGTACACGGACTTGTCCCTTAAAGAGTAAGGAAATTTTAACCGAAAATTAGGAAAGAAGTCTTTCACCGGTCTTGGTGAAGATGTTAACTATTTAAAGACCTTAACTTAAATCCGTAAAGCGATTACTATCAAATGCCACACATAAACCTCTAAGAAGCGAATTTAAACAAGGCTCTCACTCCTTCACCAGATGGTTGACTTTTTAAAATGACACGGACACAGAATTAGTTTCTCGATTTGACAGATTAAGAGACATAACTCCAAAACAGCTTCGAACACACAAAATTGTGCCAATATAAAACCAAAGTGACATGCCGAAAAGAAATCAAGCCTATAAAAAAGTTCTCCGAGTAGCATGGGGCGCCGTAGATGTAAAAAGGGTACAAACGATACACATTGCGCGAAATACAAGCTACTGAAGATAGTTGAGTAGAAATACTACTTTACCTGGTGGAGGCAATGTTGGCTGTGGGATCAGAGGCGCAAACGTAGCACGGTGGCAGCCAATTTTCGTGTGGTTCAAAAGCCGCACCTACAATTCTTCCTGCCAGATTTTTTTCACATCCAAGCCGATAGAGATTCGAATTACCAACCTACGAATGCATATGATTTAACTATAAACAGTAGGAAACCTACAATTTGGCTTCGAAACGAGCTAAGGTGACCCTCGTGAGCATCGGGATACCGCAAAAATAAATCCATAGTAACAGCGAACTTTAAAAAGCTATCTCCGATCGTCTCCAGCCTTTCCATGTTGATGAAGTCACCTGCTCCCAGCAATGTCAGTGATTGTAAAATCATTGTAGGCCCGGGTTTGTAAACTATCTGCCCCTATAAAATAATATTAAGTACGAAGGGCAAAAACTTACCTTTGCACCTTCAACTTCGTCATCATCATCTTCGGGTGGGAAAAAACACAAGTTTGTGGCGTTCTCCTCAAAACTGTCCACACTTTTCGCGTCCACCTCCTCTTCTTCCTCCTCTTCCACCCCTGGGTCCAGTTTTCCCTCCACATCGGATTCCATTATATCGGATTCTTGCAATAGGGCCTGGAAATCGTTGATGGGGTTCCGAGGTTCAGACTGGGTTGGAGGAGAAAGAGTTAGCTTGACAACTTCAGGCTCTGAGTCTCTATCCTCCGGATCTCCTTGTTTCTTAGAAGATGGTGGCGGTGACGGAGATGGTGATGGTGACGATGGTTGTGGTGTAAAGTAACAGCGGAGGGGCGGAAAACAGAACCGATGCGGGGGAGTAACGACTCCCAGCCCAGTATCCCGTGCAATTTCTGAACGCAGCTCTTCTGCAAGCAGGAGGTGCTGTAGGCGGTAGAGAATGCTGGGCAGACAGATCGCTTTTTGCCAAACTGAGGAAAAGTAAAAAATGGAATTCCAAGACAAGTGCTACTGAATTGGGGGACTCAGTAGTTTTAACACCAATCTATATGCTTACGCCCTCTCGAAAAATTAGCCAATAAATAACTTCTTAAGATTGAATTCGGTGGGTAGATATGTTTCATGTGTGCACAAACTGCAGCACTAATGCTCAAGCCACACTGGTCGAGAGTACAGATTTCACAGTTGTAGATTTAGCGGCTGAAAGTGATGAATTTGCAGAGAATTCGATGGTCATGAACACCAGCCCTTGTAACCTACCCGAAAACGTGCAACTTAAAGTGGAATGCGGTAGATAAGGACAAAACAAAACGAGAACACATAGAAAAACCCAGTAATTCTAAACCCTGAGTTTAGAAGAACTGTTACCATGAGCATCAAATCTGCCTCAAAAATACAACGTTTGAACTCCAGTTTTAGTAGTGCTATGGCGAAGCTTTTGCAGCCAGTAACAAGAAGCCAGAAACGCCCTTACCAGTAGCAGGCATTGCGTGACGATGACAAAACTCAGGTACGAGGAGTTGTATGTGCCGGGGTAGGGCATGCTTTGAACTTGAGTTAGCGTTACCGGAGGCGCCGTCGTTGTTCGATTTTCGCTGGGTAACACAGCCTCGCGGCACTAGGAGTGGAGCAAGGCGGAGGGGAGCGTAGGCGGCATCCAGCAGCGGCTGGTCCGATGGTGCTCCGCTTAGATGTAGCCCATACTTGCACGCGTAGTAGTCCGCGAAGGTGGCGTACTGCGATGAGGGGAACGTCGTGGCAGGAGACAGGTCGTTCCTATGAGGAAATGCAAAATCACCACTCATTGCAACTTTTTGGTAGGTGGGCCTGATTCCTAAGCCCTAATTAACTTTGCACAGAACATGGAGGGATGCCTTGCCCGGGCCAAAGTATGTACTACTAAACTGGACATTCCAGTTGCCTCAAGGAAAACCACTTCATTCTGAGCAGGTAACCGAACTTACACACTCAATGACTGTTCAGTCAGCGATGGAGAAATTTAATAAGTCACGTGTAACAACTTCAGTTGGATTAAGTTAATGAGGGCACATACTACTCATGCTGGCTTTTTGGTAGATGGAGTTAACTTGCGATTCGCTCACAATAACAGCGCCGGATACCTTTTCAGTGGAGAGGGAAAGTTATTACTCAACAAAAATGGGTATGTTTTTCACACCAGGCTGGTGGATGCACATGCACATGAGTAGGCACATAAAATATCTAAAGCATCTGAAACGCAGCCTCACAATGAAGCAGGCTATTCTTGAGTCCACGACCACTCGTACAACTTAGATGATACACAAGTAGAAGAGAATTTGAAACAAAATGTAGGAAAGACGCACCGAATAGCAACAACGTAATAGCGTGGTGGATACTCCACGTTGCGATATGTTGGTGTGAGAACAGCATTGATAAAGTCGTCCGGAACAAAGTGAAAGACAGCTCGAGGACTGGCGGTTTGCGAGAGTAGTTGTGTCAGAGGCACCGGCTCAATGGGGAATTGTAATGGCGGAGCGGGACGCCAACGAACCGGGAGCCGGCAGTCACCAACTGAGGCGATATAAGAATTGAGACAGAGGTTTACAAGATCCCAGTCGATCTTCTGGCTGTCTAAAAGAAGAACCACGAGGATAAGCAGTGGCCCTTTTTTCCCGGCTGAACTAGGAGGAAGCAAACATGCCAAGGAAATCAAAGATTTCAATGATATTTGGATTGCTGAGCATTACAAATAAAAAATGTGACAAATTTAAAGCATATAGGGGATACGGTAAGCAACTTAACGAAATTAGACGGAAAATTTCTAGCTGATAATGTAAACAAAGCATTACCTTGTTTCACTGGCACAATGAGAAGTTGGCAGGGTGCATCAACCAAATTAAACTGCATTAAACAGTCCTTTTCGAACCGCAATACCGACTACAAAAGAAACCAATCAGAGGATTGGAGGTGGAGCATCGCCACTCACCTTGAAAATGATCCTATGGAAACGCGAAAGTCTATTGAGTTGATCAATATTTAGAGGGGGACAGGAGGAGGCCTCATAAATATGCACCGTTTCCTCACCCGAACGGGTGAATATTGAGAACTCAGGGATCTAAAATTGGATTTATACACGTTAAACACCCGCCACAGGAGACAATGAGTTGCCGTTAAATTGTCCACTGACGAATGGAATGGGCTTTGTGGTGAGCATAGCGAAGCCCCGATTCTCTGCCTCGGGGAAGAAATCGATGTGGGAGGAAGTGCCCTGACTCCTTTGTTCACGCTGCAGGCGACTCAGAGCGGTGTCAAGGTGACGAATATCAATAAGATAGAGACGATTCTGTCCCAAGAATCCTCTCTCCTCCCTGGCAAGACACTTGGTCAGTGAGTCTGGGGTCTATAATAAAATGAGGCCTGATCAAATACACCCAATTCCGTAGCCACGCTAAAAAAACATTCGCCACGGAAACACTGAGTTGAAACGGAACAAGAGCGCTACTAACTTTAATTAAGTAGCTCGACTTATGCTTTGGAGGGGAGCGTTCGCGGGTGGCACGCAATCGGCGGGAGGCTGCGGCGACAGCGGCTATCGGCGTGTGGCGGAGGATGGGACGTCCATGCACATCAATTTCTCTTGCCTCCATTAACAACTGACCCATGCGCACAGCTGCAGAATACTTGGCCATCTTCTTGCACAGCGACCACTCGCTCTGCAGGCAGAAGTCGACAGTAACCAACCAACAATAAGGACTTAAATTGAGGGAAAACCACAACCAAGTGATAGATATGGAAAACAAATCTCACTACTTGTTGTCCCCTAACCACCTTTCCACACGGCATAAAACGCGTTCGGTATATGACATATCCTTTGGTAGGGTCAAAGAAAAGAGGGAAGGAGATGGGAAAAGGACTAGTATGACAGCATCGAATAGAGATTCCATGGGTCATTGAATCTAAGCAAACCAAGCAAGCGCTAAAATTTTAAGTAAAATGCTCACCCAAACCACCGTACGGACGGGTGAGTTAATAGGCATTTGCAGGGCACAGCGATAAACAGCTGTATTGCTCGCGGCAGCAGCATGAGAGGGATCAGGACAGGTGAGAAGGGCTGCAGGATTCAAAGCCTCCACTGCTTCGCTTGACTCACCTACCAGTTGGCGAGTAGTGAGATGCCACCGCGGCGCCAAACGTGTCATGAAGTTGCAAGGTAGGCGAGCACAGTAGTGATTCACTACGTCTATCGCTCGATAGGCGTTTTTCTACAAGAGGAAGGAGGTTCCACTTTTTGGGTTTCAGCAAGCTACTTCCCCTCCGCAGGCACCTTTGGCAGACGCAATAAAGAGTTCAAAAGGGAAGACAGCTTATCCTATGTTTAGTAGAAGATTGACCCAACAGACAAAAAAAAAGTCATTGTTATGCCTTTCCAGCACGCACCATCTCAATGGTACGTTTTTAACAAGGCTGTTGTTCCCAAACCGGTGGGATAGTGATTTCTCATGAGGAAATATGGCTGACTTATTGCCTGCATTGGCACTTTAAAGCGCATAAGATACCATGAACTTTTCACAGAAAACCAGAAGCGGCCACTTACTTTAGGTAGAAAGGTGAACTTTTCGTTTACGTAGTCGGCGTCCACATCATGCTCACCGGCAATGAGGTAAGAATTGTTGCATCTTTGAACCAACATCCGCTCCATCTCTTGAAAGCTAAAAATTCAGGAAATGCAGTGAATAGATCTACTCAGAAAGCACGGCGAGGCAAATAATTGAACGACCGCTCGATTTTTGGATAGGCTGTCGCAATCCTCACAATTGGTATTTTCTGTGACAAATGGGAAAATTGTCATAGTAATGGATAACCTCCATTTATGCCACTTCAAAACATGGCACAAACCCCACTATACTTATTTATAATCGCATAAACAACAACAGCGGCCATTGTGGCAGATTCCTAACGGCTGACACACTACAGAAACACCAATATCAGCTATCACGAACCGAGTGCGAAGAGATAATCCATCGGATCCCAAGAAATGCCAGAAGTGAGCTTTAGTAGATTTAACTGCAACCAATCGCAAACGGGATTTCGCCGACAGGTAGGTGGCGAGAGAGGTGGAGGGATGGAATAATGCAATGAGGTTGCAGCGTGGAAGAGAGGAGGCAGCGGCCAGGCCTGATTGGGTGGTCACGAGAAGATTCACCTCACCACCACAACGAAAATTTGCCACGGTCTCCTCCTGTGTGCTGCCCACATCTGCCGAGAGTGTCAGAGTTTTCAACTGCTCTGTGTGGAAAAAAGCATTAATGCTGCTTAGTTCTTATAAGATGTCATGTTTTACAAGGCATAGCGTCCTTGAGCAGACGATCGAAAACGAAAAAAAGCACTCGTTTGACGAGCAACTTTTCCGCCGTGTGTGAATTCCTCCCAAATCCACTGTTTCCCCATCAGTGCAAATATTTGACTGTCAATACGTCCATAAGAATCTCGACTGCATGGCAAATCCACCTCCGAATGGACCTATGGTCGGTAGGACACATTCCTCCCTGCTTCAACTAACATTTACATACAGAAAGGTACGAGCGACACGAGGAAACATTCCCTTAGGTTCTTCTCGAAGAAAAGATCAGCATTGTAAAGTCACCTGCGAAAGTAACGAATTTATTCCCCAAAACAGAAAATCATGCAAGAAATACCAAGCACCAAGTCCAATTACAACTCGTGTTTCACAGCAGCCATGTTAATCTAAGCCTTGGTATGGGTGTGAAAGGAGCTATTGGAGTGAAATCAGCGGTGGTTAAACTTACCAGAAGCGCCAGGCACAAAGAAGTAGCCAGGACGGACAAAGGCTATCTCGGGATCCCAATTGCAGTACTCCTCGATGAATCGGGGTAGCGCATAGGCGGAAAATTGACACCCGCCGACTAATAGAAGACCACAGAGAGGAGGAACAGTGTTCTCTTTATCAGGATTATCGGGGAGTACGCGGTATACAAGGCGAGAGCCGCCACGGCTGCCACGAATAACGGGGGAAGAGCCTTGAGGAGGAATGAAGCAAATGGCAAGAAAGCGGACATGTCACGAAAATGGAAATGAATGGGAGAGAGGAGCGACTTACGCGTTTTGCGAGGCCTCCTGTGTGGCTTTCGAGTGGATTTGCGTCGGATTCCGGAAGATAGGCCCCTAGAAGAACATTGATGTATAGGATGAGCGGTGGTCATGTATATATACTACTTAAATGAGTGAGTAACAAGTGAAACAACGTTAGAGATCAGTCCCAGGTCAAAAATTGGCTGCACAGAATAAGAACGAAGGGGAGGGGGGGGGGGGGGGGGAGAGAAGAAAAGGTAATGGGGCTTCGGGAAGCTGTATTTGATTTCATTTTTAGACGAAAAATTATACGATGGGTGAGTAGTATAGGGAACTCACTTGTCGCAAAGCATTGCTCAGGTCTATGTAAGAAAACGAGTTCCCCATGTAAGCAAGGCTACCAAAAGCCTGGAGCAGTTACAAATCCACTTGATTTTAAAATCTCATCATGACTGAACATCAACCTATCATTTTCACTGTCGCGTTGTTAAGACTAGGTTACTGAGGACAAACCTCATGACTGGTAGAGATAAATAGCTGGCAGAAATATCAAAGGCAATGTTTAAATGATGTCATATAGTGGAACGATGCACCCCTACTAGTCTCAAATCCCAACTACTCAAAACACAAAGCGCACAACACTTACATTGAGACATCAGTAGCGTCACTCTCCCCTCCACTTTCACCGCCATCGTTATCATCGACGCTGCCCTTATCGTTGCTCTCACCATTGCAGGCACTCTCACTATTATCATCATCGTCATCCGAGCAGACAGAGTCAACGCCTGAAAATGAGGAGGAATCCTCGCAATCTTCAGTACAATCATCGTCTCCCTCATCATCATCTCCACTCATGGCTTCAAATCCATGTGGGGCAATGAAGCTGGAAGAAGTAGATCTCCCACGCAGCCTGGATCGCCGCCCACTACTGCTCCAACTACCATGAGAGGCCAATCCACCGCTTCCACCATCAGAATCTGAACCTGTGTCCTCACTGACACCTTCTGTCTTCCACACCGCCTCTATCCGGTAGGATCCCGTCGGTTTCAGCGTCCGCAACCGATCCACCAATTGCAGAACTCGAGGCGATGCTAGGGTGCGTATCTCCTCTCTCGTCATGCAACTACGGAAAAAAAAACAGTCAACCCGCATCTTGAAAAGGAATAATATTTCAGAAGTCTTCCCATTGACCCACTTGTCGCAAACAGTTTGAAACAGTCGTGCAATCATTGACAGCTGAGTAGCCGTGTAGCGGAGGATTCGCGTCAGCAGATCCTCTCCGTGCTCAAGCTGTCGCCTAGCCTCCAAAATGCTTGCCCGGGCTCGCTCTAAACGATATAAGTGACGCAAAAAGACCCGAGCGATGAGTGCTCCACAGTAGGCACCCAATTCCTTTGTGATGGATTCACATTGTGCCACAGAACGCAAACAGTAGTAGGGAACATTGATAACGCGTTGTCCTGTAGTAGCGACATTTTCCTCTGACCCAGTAAAGTCCACGTCACTGAGAAAATCGCGAGCCTCTTCCAGAAGACGCAAGACTGTTTCACGAATTGGATGTTGGCCATCACCAGTGTCACCGTTGATTTTTGCAGGTGGGAGTGGAATCTCCACCTCTTCTGGTTGAGCACCAAGGGAGAGGAGGTTGATCAACTCTGAGGTGGTCTCTAGCCTGCAGCCTAAACGGTCTTCCAACGAACAGATGTAGCGTTTGACAAGGAGATGATCGGAACAGCCGGCTGGGAGGACAGTGGAGGTTAGAGCGAGAATCCGATAGCTTGGGGAGATGGAGGAGTAAAAAGACAGATCTCGGCTCCAAATCTTTTCAATTTGATGTTCACTAAGGGGATCTTTTGAGTACGGAAATAGTCGCTGGTAGGGATGGCCCGGTGACAGAACGAGCTCACAGTTGTCCAAGATGAGGAGGAACGCTCTCTACGGGAAATGCAAGATGAGAGAACAAAAAAACATACCTCAGGAATGGAAAAAATAGGAACCTCACCACAGCATAAATTCGCAGCCGTTTCTGCAGACATAAAAACGACTTTGGCGGTGTTGGGAATATCAGTAAAAGCATCAGAAACCACTGAAACTGGGGTGTCAGTAACATATTTAAAGGTTTCTGCTGCGCTTTTAACCAAATTGCTATCCGAGATGACAATGACCATACATTTTCCGGGATATTTTACGGCCATGTCTCCAAAGAGTGTCTGAGCCAAGAACTGCAGTGTGACGTCCTCATCTGTACAAACAATGGTATTTCTTGCCTCTACTGAATCCAACAAATCAAGCTAAAAAAGAAATTTTGGCCACAAAATGCACGAAATTTATTGCACTAGAAGCTTTTGCTAAACTTACGTAGTAGGGTCGAGGCATAAAATGATTTGGGGGAACATTCTCAAGAATTTTCCGGACAATGAGGTGTTTCCGAGGCATCAAAAGTTAAAGGATATATTGAATCAGATTCCTGGGGAATATTTCCAAGACATTTATTTCAAACCCCAGCTGACCAAACCTAGAAGCGCATTACAAACACGCATCTGAAAACACTTCAATTAGCGCTTAAATAAAGGTCGGATAAAACAAAGTTGTCTAATAATTATCAATAAAAGAAATAAATACGTTCTGCATTTCACTTAGTAATATAGTGTGAACAGAAAGAAGGCATATTTTCGCTGCTTTAATGTATCATCATATGAAATCGTTATTTTAAGGGAAAGATTCAGCGATTTTCATGCATACAACCCTGATAAGGTCAAATAAGTACAAGAGTGCTGTACGTTAACAGCAAGAGAAGTCATTTGTAGCGCCCTGAGGCTCCCCTTACGGTACTAGGGCAGAATATATATATTCCGAGAACAGAGGACTTGGGGGCTGTTGGCACGGCCCGGAGGCCGACCAACCGGCTAGAACAAGATGGCTACCCAAGTGACTTAAACCGGTAGTTCGAACAAACAAAGTATTACAATTGTAATGCCTTGTTTGTTCCAACTGCCGGTTTCGGTCTCTTGGGTGACCATATTGTACTGAGCCGGGTGGTCGGCCTTTGGGCCGTGCCAACAGCCCTCTGTTTCCAGAATACATGTATTCTACCCCCAGTACTATACCTTGTCTTACCTTAAAGGGAAGTCTCAGGGTGCTACACCAATGGTGTTTAAATAAAACTTCGAGAAAATTAATGTTTCCCTTTTCTGTCCATTCGAACACATAAAATCACTAATCTGTAGTCGGAGTGTACCAAACGGCTTTACACAACTTAATATTAATAGCATTGTGGCTGACTGAAAAGTTGTTTGTGTGACTAGAGGACAATGATTCAGAAACTGAAATGCGGATATAATTAAGTGCTCGATGAAGAAGTATGAAACCAACATGTAGGGCGCACAGGCTTTCATAAAGACAAAAGGATATGCATTTTTGACATACATAAAGGTCTAGAACTGTTGCCGAGGCCTAGAGGCCAGACTGCAAATTGAAGACAAAATGGCTACGACATACGTGGGCTTCAATTCAAAAGCCAATATATGTCTTAACCATTTTGATATTCCCTTCTTTATTTGCCTCAGGCATCGCAACTTGATCAAGGCTAAAAAAAGCGCACGAGCTACTTACTTCTGCTATCGAATTGCTGTGCAACTGGGAGGACACTTGATCACGTCATTGATTCTTTTGAATAAGTCACCTGTGTCTCCACTTTTTGCCTTTATGGGAAGTCGATTTGGCAGCAAAAAACACTGCTAGTCATCGCTTCTGTTCGTAGCTAGACGTAAAATCACTGTTCATGAAGCAATCGATGTAAAGGGAAAGGCACTTGCCATAGTTCCGTGGGGATGGGATTTCGTACCTCCTTTTCTTTGCAGCTACATCAATTTGGGTTCCTTCCGTCTGACAGAGAAGTGAATGTGGTAACTCAACTTCTTTCACCAATATCCTAATGAAGGCAAAATTGTTTTAACCATTTCACAGATGAAATAGCTTCCTTTATTGGCAAGTTACCTGTAGAACACGAAATTGAGGTAATTACCGAGGCTTGACGCTATTTTCAGCCATTCTTTTAAGGGCAGTCACCATTTCAGACATCCATAGCATATACGATTCTTACATTTCGATTAAAAGAAGGAAAGATAGCTGTACATTGAAGTCAGGATGACTTCTTTTCGCCTCCAATATAGCCTAGTGAGTAATTCAGGAGGTGTTGTACTCCTGCAGTGCATATATTTTTAACACATATAAGGGATTGAAGCTATTAGAGTGGCACAGAAAACAGTCTGCTTGCCAAAGATACAGTAGCCAGGGCACAAAGTGGCCTTAATCCATAACCAAGAGTTGGACGACTAATGTACTATTTGAGAGGCAGGAGGACAGTTTGAACCTGGTCGTAGACGAACAATACGGTTCTCAGGACATAGAGAGATCCTTGCCTAATTGTTACTTCTACTCTACCAAACAACAGTTGAGTGATCATGGTAAAGATGCCGAAAAAACATCCAACCTTTTCTTATTATGGTTTGTAAAAGCGAATTAGAGGGAAAGGAAGAAACGTCTACTACCAATATATTAGAGCATACTCTTACCTCTGCCACCATCAGTTCCACGCTTGTCGAACCCAGTGAATGTACGGCTAATTTTAAAATCAATCCAGTAGTAATTTGCTTGTTCCGACTGTTGGTTTCGGCCTCTTAAGTAGTCATATTGTCTTAGCCGGACTGGCTGGCCTCCGAGCCATGCTAGCATTTATATGTATATATGTATTCTGCCCTAGTAATATGCCTCCTTTAGCCTTCAAGGAAGTCTCGGGACGCTACATTGGTGGAAGCAGAAAGCGAACCCAACTTTACTGGAGTTTCACCTCTATCTATATCGCTGGTGAAAAAGCGTAGCAGTGCAAAAGAAGTGCATATGCTATGGGCGGTAGAATATCTGCCATCCCATAACAGAAGGGCTGAGAACGACGTCCGCCTCCAGTATCTATTCATCTTCAAGTTCAGCAAGAAAACTATTAACGACTGAAGCAACACTAATCGTGAGCCACCCAGATACGCTTCGTTGCGGATATTTCCTTAAAATACTTGCTTAAGGAAACCGATATCCCAACGTCTCCCATAGGCAAGCCGATGCTCGGCAGAACCTTTTGTTCTAATTTTAGCCTTCAAACCGAACGAAACTCCAAGCCCAGTCGGGTGGGATCAGTGATGTGGTGGTTAAGCCTCCCTTCAGTTGGGCTAGAATTTTGATGACTGGCACGGTTAGCTCGTGGGCGTTTCCACAGCACTGATTACGTTGCGACGACTGACGCGGGGTATTTACCAAGGAGAGCATCAGGAACCACTCTTAAAGGACGAGAAAGGCCACGCAATACTTTTGTTTGTTCTGATAGCCGGTTTTGGTCACCTGGGTGGCCATACGACCATGGCTGGGCTGGCTGACCTCTGGGACATTCCCGAGACTTTCTTTAAGGTAAAAGAAGGCATAGTACTGAAACAGAATATATATTCTGGAAATAGAGGGCTTGGGAGCTGTTGGCACGGCCCGAAGTCCGGCCAACCGGCTACTAAAATATGGCCACTTAAGTGACCGAAACCGGCAGATTATGTGCATTCTGCCTCAGTATTATGCCCTTGTTAATATTTTGGGGTAATCTCAGAATGCTGCTTATCCCTTCCGATTTTACTGACTTAAAGGTGGAAAATTCACACAGATAATTAACAATTTTTGGCATTTGAGACACTTGTTTAATTGTATTTAACACTTCGCAAAAGTGCCGCATCTGTCATTCAAAATCCTAATTGGACTAAAAGTTTCAGAAGCACAACACTTCTTACAGACGCCATTTCAAGGAAAAAAAAATTGAAACAACATGAATGAAAATTTTGATATGGATTTTACAGAATCTACATTCCTTTGACATCACCGCAAAAAAAGAAAACTTAAGGCTGAAGCGAGTGTTGAGAATCGTAAACTGATATTTCAACAGGGTTTTTTTCATGCTGACAGAACAGCCTTGACCCAGTGGCAACGCTACCCGCTCTTTCTAAAAACAGCAATAACTAAGAGTTTATAGCCAAATTATGCTTCATTACCTAGATTAATGATTAGTGATTAGTGCCCTTGAAACATTGAGAACAGTTTTGTGCTTATAAACGGTTGGCACTACATGGTTTCCGTAAATCACATATAAGTCATAAATAGTTCAAAATTCTGTCATCAAGGAGCCATCAGTTAGATTGTTGGGATTTCATGCAATTGTTCTATCAGCAAAATTAGAAAATCAGTAAGCTTGTTTACTTTTGCACAATGTTTGCTATGTTATCAGGAGATGCTTTAGCCGTGCACCTTTCAACCCGCTAGAAATGGCCAATGTTTTTGTTTTGTTTTTAACCTTTTACAAAACCTATATTATTTCTACAATTACGCGTACCTGTCTTTTTGAGACTGACTAGTTTTTAAGTGGTTCTCTCTGCAGCTGGTGTCTGTTTTACTGATTTCGGATGCTAAAATGTATCGAACATTTTTAAAAGCACAATTGGCAGCCTATTCATTAAGCCTTTATAATAACCATTTATTTGCACAATCATTGCGTTACTTCTTCTCCTTCACCAGATGGACAAGCACACACGTAAACTCTACTTCGACCATGAGGAGGATCGCGACAAGGGTCCTAGTGTCAACTCTGACGACCTTGAGGAGCGAATAGCAGCCCGTCAGCTTCGAATTGCAGAGAGGGTGGCTTCTTCACGGTAAGTCACCACACCTTTTCTCGGGATGAGGGCTCAATTTTTCTCGGGGTTATTTCCTTAGCTAACTTTGCAGTCCCGACTACTTTGATGAAAAGGCGTCAACTGATGAGAAAGCTGCTGTAACAGCTACTTCGAATCCGTTAGCCAATGCACAAGTGGCGCTGAGTGTACAACGAATTGTTAATCTTTGTCGCAATGGCAACGCCTTCATCACCAATCTCAAGGTGGCCTGCGACGCTCGTGAAAATCTACGTCGAGTGGAAGAGGAAGAACTTGACGACGTTAGACAGGCCAAAATTGATGCAGAACAAAAAGCAGCAGCAAAGCTGTTTGAAGATGTATGTCTTTCTGTGCCTGATTATTGCATTTACCACCCCATTCTGTTCCACGCTTTTTACAATTGTCCTTCCATAGGTTGAAGAAAAATGGGAGGAAATAAAAACCACAAAAGGTGCCCACGAGTTGCATGATGTAAGCTGAATATGTAAATAAAGACGGAGTCATGCTTTGGTCCACACTTGAAATGCCCTCATCTGTTATACCAGATTTTTGAAGAATTGAAGACCAACTGTGCCAAAATCATTGATGAGAAGAACAAACTGATCTATGACATCCATTTGGTGTGTTGCTATCTTTTCTTCTGCTACTTCGTTCTTTAAAGGTGTTGATGCAATTCGTTTTGCAAAGCCAGTGAGTCAAATTGGCTCTGCTTTAGTAAATAAGTAGTAAGCAACCAGACAGGAAACTGACCACGGGATTTGAAGGAGAATAATTGAGCTATTTTTAAAATTACTTCTGTAGGGGTTGAAAGCCAAGGATGACCACTTTGTAAAGGAGCTCCGAAAACGAACAGAAGACGTGGATATCATGGTGGAGCGAATGGAATCTCAAATGAAGTCAATGCAACGCGCCTATGACTTTGAGTTGAAGGAAATCGAGGTAGTTCTTGAGTGAATTTCCACATCAGTTCACAGTAAACATTCTGACTCTGCTACTTGGGCTGCTTAGGTCCCATGTTACACTGTGGCGAAGCTTAACGAAGCGGTAATAACCTTCACCGTTAAGTTGTAAAATTTTCTTTTACCCATTAAGGAAGGTTCAGTGGCAGGATGTAACATTTTAAAGGACTTAAAACAGCTCGATTTTGATGATGATCCGCCCAATAAAAGACTGCACGCTGAAAAAGGTTGAAGCATCATTTAGAATCGTTCAACGGGGGTGGTGCGAAATTTCGCATACGCTGTCAGTGTTGAAGAAAATCAAAGCAGTCAATAGCCGAATGGATGCCACTTTCCACTACTCCGCTCCCATACGCTGTTAAAACATGTCGTACATTTTAAACGCCCTAACGGCTAACTGAGTTGCATACCATTCGCTATCCATCGTACACTTTCATGGTATACATTACTTGTCCTCGACAAGACTGATCTGCGTGCGTGTGGTAAACACCAGAGGCAGTCGTTTAGTTGATAACATTTCAATAATAACGCTTCCGACTCCCCTTCACTTTAAACAGCCCAGAAGGCTGTAATTACGCGGCAAAAAAGGATTCCTATATCCGCGTGATGAGGCAGCGCAGGCACTCATACTGCCAACAATTTCACTGAAGAGATGCTAGACTAGTGTTTGTAAAAAGTGTGCTAGGATCCTGCCGAGCTTTTAACCCTTATTACTAGGAGATACAACCTAAATGCAGAGGCCTTTACTTTTCAGCCGTTCAGTTGGCTGTAGTCAAGGCCATAAAGGTTAATGGGGTGACTCCGTGACAGAGGAATGACAAGTAAAAGTTAAGCAAGAAAGTTAGGTGGCATTACTACTACTTTTGACTTGAGTGATAAATAGTTTTTGCCAAGAATTTGACCATTAAGTAAGACGATTTTACTCTCTTCATTATGTACCTGTTGAGTTAGAAAGCCTTTCTGCAAGATCGCGAGAACCTACTGAAGGAGCAGACCACCGATTGGGAGGATTTTATGGCTGAGCTGAGGAAGAAACAGGAGGACTACCTAGAGGAACGAAAAAATCGTATTGCTGAACTCGAGGAGTTGATCCAAAGGCTGCGAACCAATCACACGGAGGAGTTCAATGCCCTCAAATTGAGATTAACAACGGAAGTTCAGGTACAATTAGGCATCAAAACATGTCTACTTATAATAGTTAAGTACGCTTATCACCAAGAGTTCAAAAACACTAACTTTTGTATGATTTTGGCAAGAACATGGAAACAGACCTTCAACAAATGAAAGCAACCTACCAGTTAAATTTGGAGAAGCTGGAATACAACTTTCAAGTTCTAAAGAGACGAGACGAGGAGAATACGTTCACGCGATCTCAACAGAAGCGTAAAATCACGCAACTACAGGATCAACTCAACCGTCTCCGTGTTTTCTCCAAGAAGCAGGAAGAATCCCTTCGGTATGTGAGCAAACATAGTCAGCATAAATTCTTGAATAGAAATCAACTTCCTGAAACAGCTTTTATCTATTAAGCCATGAGAATATGAGTCTATCAGATGACTACAAGAAAATGATGGAAGCTTTCAGAGACCTGCAAAAGAAATCAAAGTAAGCGAACTCGTTTCTAATTCCAACGTTGGGCAATTGGCTAAAATAACTCCTATAGGGGTTCCTTTGCCTTCTTTCTAACCTTTTAGGTCACTAATAAAATCTGAGGAGCAAAATTTTCGCGATGTTTGGATTATGAACGAGGATGAGTTGAGGAGAGATGCAGAAAAGTTGATGGCTGCCGATAAAGTTATTATGGAGCAGCAGTTGGGGCTCACTTGGGCCCCACCCGATGTGTAATGCTTGTTTGTCATTGGTTTGTCCCAAGGCCAACGTGATATATTTAAATTGGTCAATATATGATCTAGTTGGTGCTAATATTCCTCGAATATTATCCATTGATAGCCTATTATTGGTTAATAAGCATTTTTTGAGGTTAACGGAAACCCTCTGTAGTACCCCAAGTCTTTCCTGACGTCGTGAGTAAGTCATTGATGCACAGATGAGGTGAGAGGCTATTGACGCGGCCATGTCATCCAGGGTCACGTCAACTTGCGGAAATGGAAGAGCGTCTTTTACCAAATACGTAGTTGGACAAGATAGTAAATTATTATGGTAGGGTCGTTCGAATGATTGTATGTCTGCCATTTTAACTCTAGAGCCTTTATGAACAACAACGGACCCATCTCACTGGCAGAAAGGGAAAGGCGCAACAACTCAATCGCTGCGCAAGTACTTCAAGCGTCCGCCAACAAGAGGCAAGTGTGAAACAGCCCTCTGGACTGTCTGTAATCCTTTAAGTTCATTCCATCCTTGTTACCAGTCGATCGACTTCATCCTTTACTTGGTTGTTGCAGTCAATCAATTGCAATCAGAAAGTCGCCAAAATGTTGGTTGCCACAGGCTCTCAAGGAGGCGCCAAAGGATGTTGTGGAAAAATTTCTGACAATGCTCGCCTTTGAACCCGTATGTCCTCATACACAAAATAATGCGCCCTTTTGACGCCAAATAACAGCACTTTCTCCTCAATTAAAGGAATTTTTGATAGAAGCGAAGATGAAAAAGTTGCTTAAAGGTCTGCCATTTGATGACCAGAAGCTCATTCGGCTGGACGCAGTCCTCAACGTGGGTTTTGTGTTGACACACTAGCGTCCACTTAAATGCGCCAAGTAATGCGAATATTTTAAAAAAATTTCAGGTGTTGAAGGTGAATAGTGAAGAATTGTTGGACAAACTTTTTACCTACTTCATCCTGCCTTGTGGTGTCAATAGGCCACAGCCCTTACCCATGCCGCCGCCTGTTTCGCCTGCATGTGAGCCACTCACTGCCGCTTCTTTCTTGAGTTGCCCAAATGCTGCTTTGTACCACTCTCCACATCAGCGGCGACATTGACATTAACCGCTTTTACCATTGCAAGTTACTTGAGTGAGAGAAAAGGGTGGAGGGAGAAATTCTAAGACGTAGAAATCCTTAGTGTCGAAGGAGGTCATCGCTATCAACTTTGCCTTTTCCCTGTAATACGATTTCTCCGCTGCCCAGTTGCTCCATTTTGCAACAGCGAACAGAGGGATCCCTCGCAGATTTTGTTAGGGCATATATTTGCCTTCTCATCTAGATGGACAAGATACGCAGATGGAAGGTGGGAAAAGTGAGCTCTATGAGTGTGATTCACAGAGCACAACACTACCAGAGAGTCTCGAGCCAACTGAAGCGCCCGCCTTCAACGAGGAAGTGGCTTTCAGCGTTATTCGTCTCATCGACCCAATCGATGTGCCGCAAGTGTTGCATCGCTTTGCTGTGGAGAACTGCGTACACGACACCACCGTGGCGGCCATCGAACGCGCGATGAATGCTACCACCTCCGTCAGTGCCAACTTAACAGAAGTCGTCGCTAACGAGGTTGCAGAAAAAGACGGTGCTGCCAAGGCTACACAACGAATTAGTGCGCGTCAGCAGGACCTTCTCGACATGGAAATGGATCGTGAGCATTGGCACAAATACCTGTACGTGTTGATTTTCGCTTGGGCCCTTCTTCATGTTGCACTTATTCCATGTCCTCCGAGTTAATGACTAGTCCAGCTTTTAGAGTTGAAAACAGGGAACAAAGTTGCAACAGGTTTTTCTTACTTTCACGGCAGAAATACTTTTGCCCCAGATGAAAAGAGAAGAATGTGGGCAGGGCTGAAACGGACGTTACAGCGCTACTTAACCATCTTACAGGCACGTTCAAGGCTCATTGTTGACAACGAGGCGCTGCGAAATCAGAATGTTGAGCTGCGGCATTTACTAAAACTCTATTCACAGTCTCAGGTGAATGGGATTTTTGCACGTGAATTCGGCATCACAAACGTGTGATGCGTGCTCTCCTTCAGTTTACCTTTAGAAAATCGACTTTTATAATTTTTTTCAGGACCATCAAATAACTTCATTGTTTTACTTTTATAGGCCAGCAAAAGTCTACAAGTGGAGCCCCTGTCTACAATGCAGCTGTGAGATTATTGGAGCGACCATACTTCTTCATACATCATTTGTCTCCCAAAAAATTGCAACGATTTAATCTGTCCGAAGCTACTAGAGCTAAATAATAAATCACCAATAAAGAGGTAAAGGCAAACATTGATTGACAAAATGTGCTTTGATTTAACAATAATCTTCCGTTCCTTCATATTTATCAAAACTTAGAAGATAATCTGTGTAGCGTCCCGAGGCTCCCCTTAAGGTAAAAGAAGGCGCAGTACTAGGGCAGAACATATATATTCCGGGAACAGAGGACTTGGGGGCTGTTGACACTGCCCGGAGGCTGACCAACCGGCTAGAACAAGATGGCCACCCAAGAGACCGAAACCGGCAGTTCGAACAAACAAAATATTACAATCTGATCTCTATAGATTGGGGGAGGTTTTTTTTCTTAAATCGGATGAGCTGTCACAATTTTTTTTCGTAAATGGTTTGCTCTAAATTTTTCTAAACACGTCAGGATACACAAATGATTAGCTTGAATAAGATGCAAATGTTTCTAAATGTATTAAATTGCAGGAGAGGGTGACACTTCTCAAAGATTACATAATGCCTTTAGCTAGTAACCTATTGGTCTTTAGGCCATCATCTATGACCGGAAAGATGCAGACCGATTATAAACTGGAATGCAAAAACGATATTGTGGCATTAATTGCAGAGTAAATATTTTTTGGCAAATCGCTGGACAAAATGAAGTTATTTATTCAATTCGTTGCAGATGAATTAACAATTGCGAGTTCGTTGTTGATTGGATGCAACGTTGGTGAAGTAGCCTTCCTGACTTCGAACTTCAAGATGACGGATGCGGGCTTTTTTAAAGTAATTTGTGTCCTCTTTTTCCACTTCCTCATTTACCAGGGTACAAACACAGACCAGGATTCCAGATTTACCGACAAGAAGAAGAAGCTGTTGAAAAGCATGAAATTTGGTGACAACTTGAATGAGAAAGTTGGTGTCCTTTTTCTACGTTGCTAAAAGGTAATTTCAGGTCGATACACAAAGAGTTAACGTCGAATCCATTAAACCCTGGATCGTTAAGCGTATCACAGAGCTTCTCTCCTACGAGGACGATATTGTCTGCGATTTCGTCGTAAATATGCTCTCTGATCAGGTAAAAATGCACTCACTTTTCCACACTACTGTTACCCCTTGGAATCCACAAATATTTAGCATGTCATTTTTAAGCCATGATTGTCTTTGTAAGAAGGTTGAAGGGTATCAGGTTGGTTTGCGCAATATCGTTTTTGACTTCTCTTGACGCATAAGCACCTTTCTTTTATACATTTTGATTGGCTTTTAGGTGTTGCCAGGGGCTACTATCAACTTAAGTGTGTTGGAGCGATGGCTCGCAGTTTGAACTCTGCCACTGCATCTACCGGTACCATTTTTACCGTGGTCTCCAAATAATATTAGTCTCGTTGTCCTTCTTTAATGGGAGACCCTATCTAATCCCTGCAACGCCTTTCACTTGTCTTCATCGTTCTTCTTCCTCCTTCCTTTTTTTCTAGTTTCCTGATCCTAAGGAAATTCAAATTAACCTCACGGCCTTTCTGGGTAGCAAGAGTGCGCGGATCTTCGTCACAGAGCTCTGGGACCTGCTTCTTTCTGCGATGAACACGACCGGCGGCGTTCCTGCCATCCTCTTGGAAGCCAGAAAGGCCGAACTTCTCGGTAGCAAGGTGAGAAACTGTGAAAATATGGTAACTTGGTTATTTTCTTGCTTAAACATTTTTTTGATTTCGTTGTTTCAAAGTCGGTGGCTCAGGAAACAATTCCGACGTAATTTTTTAAAACATCTGCGTTCATGTGATACATCATAGCGAACATCGTATCTCATGGAGTGAATTGAACCTCTGATAGCAAATCGAGTTATTGGTGTGGTGTGGGACCGGCCTGTCATACACCATTTTGGGGAAGCACTTTGCGTATTTCGTCGCTTAAATGCTTTTAAGTTTATAGAATGGCCCGACAAAATCACATTTTCACTAAAATCAGTACTTTCCCGACTTGTTCTCCTTCGTCGCCTTTGTGATCATGGCAATATTCTCAAACTTCATTTGCGGGCAATATCGTACCACTTCTCAGCATTCATTTTGTAACCCAATGTTTCTCCTCTTTCTTCGGTAGGAAATTTCTGGTTAGTTGGATTAAACCATTTTGAGCCGAGACCAGGCTTTCTTTTTAGTGTTCTTGTAGAAGTGGGCTTAAAGGACATAGGAATTCCACTTCTTAGGGCACTTCGGCGGGTTTATCGAGCACTTTCCCAAAATAATAAGCCATTTGTCGCTGTTGGTCAATTTCGGAGCCTTATCGTGGGCTAATTCGCATCATTTCAAATGACCAGTTGGATGTTATTAACGAGTAGTTGAACGCGCACTCTTTTCACATTTTTCTGTCTCATAACTGCCATCGGTCAAAAATGACTTTTTTTGGATCTCTGTGCTTCAGAGGGGCGTCTATCGCAAATTTACCTCAAACGGTCTTTTCTAATTAATGACTTCTTGTTGGCTCTTGGTCACTCACTAATAGGCGTTGTTCTCTGCTGCGTATTTTCCAAAAAAATGTCTAGCCGTATCTCGACCTCCATGAAATCAGCTAGGAATCTGTGGGTTGAGATCTGCCAAAAGTTCCGCCTTTCTCGCACTTTATAGTGCCTTGGATCACTTTAATTTGGTATCAATCAAGAACCGTTCAATTGTTTGTCTTTTTTGGTCGTTATCCTACTGTCAGAACTTGTCCACTTCTTACAGGCCAACTCGAGACTTCACGCCGGGGGTAAACCTATCTCGGGGGCTCATTATCCAGAGTGGGAGAGGAGCACTGTCCCATTCTACCCATGGCTCTAAGTGTTAAATGAACATGTAAAATAGGTCGTCAAGAAATTAAGCCAAGATGATATTGACATTTGTTAAGTCTAGGTCCATTGCCTTGTAAAAGAAAGAGTGGTTTTTTAGAGACTGGATTTGCAAGCTTGTGCCTCGGTTGGAAAGGATTCGTAAAGTGTAAATTGCATTATCTTATCTCAAAGATGCTCGACTAACTTAGTCATTCCATATTATCTTGGCTACGGATTTTCAATGTAAAAACTGTGACGCTGCTACTAGTATTGTTTGTAACCAGCGTCACGTGCGCATGTTGTCTCTACCGGGTCATAGCGACTAGCTCTATCAGTTACGCCAAACAGACAGTTGAAGCATATTTCGAAATAGAGATGTGCATGAGTGTTGCCTGGATTTGCTTATCATGATCCCAGTGTTACGATGTATGCAAATATTTCCCTTCTTCGACCATTGGATACCGTAGTAGGGTGCCCACCCAATCTTGTGATGTGAAGAGATTGGTTGAACTTGAAAATGTGGCAGTATTTCGACTGATCTTGGTCTGCGAATAACTGTACTCGTTTTTTTTATCAATAAGTACCAGCTGCACTAGTCAATGGATTTTTGAGCTATTTAGTTGAGGTGTGATCGGTATTAGTAGTGGTAACCGGGACTGTCCGTCCAATTCTTACCGGTAAGCTAAATTCATTAGCGTAACTAGCTAGTAAAAAAATACCATCGAATTGGGCCATACCCAGGAACATCGTTATTTAAAATATGTTCGAGATTAGTCCGACATTATTCAGCCTGTGCTCTGCCACGGGGGCCATGGCATTTGCCACCGTAAAAGTGCGATTAGACCAATGAACAGATTTTTATTTCGCCGACACAAATGCCATCTTTTGCATCTGATCGGCTTCCTTGGAGACGTCAATTTTCTACAAAATTACCAAAAGAAGGGCTTCAAGCTTTTCCTTTTCAGTTGGTAGCTCAAGGTCTTTTCTTAGAGGTGAAGTGGTGCACATAGATAGACATGGTGTTGTTTGCTTTCTCAACTCCTCCAGTCAGTCTTTTTTGTATTTTCAAGATCATAGTCTCTGCCAATCAAATCAACTGGAGAACTGCTTATATCGGTGAATGTTTGCTTTACTTGACTGATAGGAATACGCAAAGCGACTAAAGTACGAATAGGTTGGGGAAGTAGTAATTTCGCATCATCAAATTCGTTAGGTTGTTTATATGCGTGTTCTACAGGCCCAGGAAGAGAGGTTCCGAGCGGAACAGGCCTCGCGGCAACCCGAAGGAGGAAGCAGTGGTGGTGGTGGCGGAGGAGGAACGGTCAATCGACCAAGGGAACATGGAGATGGACCTTCTCCCAATCATCTCACCTCTCTCTCCGCTGGTGATCAGCGCCATCAATCTCCACTGTCCCCGCCACGCAACGAGAGGAAGGAGATTGACTCGCGCGGCAGAACCCGTCGACGCTACTGTAAGCTATTCTTTCGTTGGTATCAGTGAGTGGGTTTTATCGCCAATGACGTTGAAACCAAGCCAGTAGCTTCGAGTTTACGGAAGATAAGAAGTGAACAACGTCATGCGCAAGGTCACGACATGTACAGCAGGCGACTACTACCACAATAACATCCGTTTCCATTGTTTTAAAATCGAAAGTCGTGGCTAGGCTTGTGCCCTCATTTCATAACTATAGGCAGGAGTCTGGGCGGTTGAGCATTGTCTGCTGGGCATTCATGGTCACTGCTTCTTTCGTCTTCACGGGATCCCTTTTTTGTGTACACTTATCCTCTTCCCTGGAATACCGTCAATTTCTTGGGATGTGGAAGTGTTTTACTACAGAACCGTAAGCAACTCCTTGAAGGAGGCTTCCAAACTAAACCATGGTCGCGATTTTCCCATCAGTTGTGATCGTGGCGAATGGGAAGTTGTCAAATTTAGCGTGACCTTAAAGGCTCTTTCGCTGTGAGTCTTCATGGATCAGAATGGATTTCTTTCGGGACATTTCGACGTGCCAGTCGGTCGGTCATGAGTGGATTTTGAAATCTGGCAAGCCATGTGGAAGAATACGCATTATTAGCACAGGACTACCCGACACCGCGATGGACATTGAAAACGCTACGTCTGGGAAACTGATGTAGTCGAAATTGTTGCCCTCAATAGTTGTAACTTTTTTTCACCTAATTAGCATCTTCGCCCGATTCCGAACGCGAGCGAAGTCGCAGCAGACGTCGACGCAGGGAGGAAGAAGAGGCAGAAGCCGAATCCGCGGAGCAGAGTGATTGGGATCGGAGGGTTTGTAGTCGTTTTTTCTACTTTTTTTTTAACTTTGGAATTCCCCGAGCCCTAATTAATTTGTTCATCAGCTTCTCGTTCTCCCCTGCTACAGAGACGGCGTCATCGTCGGAGCTACTCTAGATCTCCTTCCAGCCACCGACGTGACTACCATCGCCACCGCCATCGTCGTGAACATCACAGTCCACGAGATCGTCGCTATGAGGAGATGGAAATGGAGGTAGACATCCGTTCCTTCCACGAGCGCCGTCGACCTCGGTTTGTACACACAACAAATATCAGTTATTTCAATTCAGTAGCCATGTAAAGTGGAAATAAGGGCCTTTCATTCTCTTTAGCTTAAGTTCAAGGGAAGGTAGAAGGCCAAGAGAAGAGGAGAGGGAAAGGGTCGCTCACAACACTGACGGTCCAATCTGCGTGCCGCGTGCAGGTACACCTTCTCCACCATCTCTGCCAGCACAGCGCGAACAGCCTTCACCCTTGACCGAAAATAAGGTCAACGGTGGGAAGACTGACGTTCAGGGGCCTGAGGATAGTGTAGAAAGGTAGGCAAATGGTGGCTAAGTTCCGACCATTCGACTCCTTTAGCCTTTTTGGTCCAAGGAGATGAGCACTTGCTTTCTGCTTTTGGCTTCTTAGCTCTGTTTTTTCGCTTTTAACCGGTTTCTTATTTTTGTTCATTTGCCTCCTCTTCTAAACAAACTGTTGTTTTCCTTTCACTAACTATCTTAGTAGTTGTGTGTACAGTTAGCTTTCCTCTTGATTGCTTGTTTCACCAATCCAATGTAACTCTTCTCTCCCATAGGTCCCATCGCAGTGGGAGGTCACCCCGTCGGGGTGTTACAAGGTCACCCCCTCGTGAAGACAGGTCTCGACACACAGATGAAGTCTATCGTGAAGAGAGGTGAGTCATTTCTTCCATCCTCACATTTCAAGCTCATTGTTGAACCAACTCTTAAGTTTTCTACTTGTCCTTCTTTACGCAGAAGGTCTCGCGATTTGGACACGGATAAGTGAGTGTCCGTTCTTTTTTCCTGTACTATAAGCGTTTTGTTAATCCTCGGAGGTGTCATGAAGCCTCGAAATTGGAATGTAGAAGGGTTGTGACAGGGTGTCACGCAACAGGGGAAGATTAAAAATCGGTATTGCCGAGGTTACGAAGGGGATTTAAATCAATCCGAGGCCATAGGGTTTGCAGCAGTCCCTAACTAGTACTTGTCACCAAAGCACAGCCCGATCGCTAGGCGTCATTACTCTCACTGTGCTTGAAGTCCTCTCCATGACTAAGGATCTTGCGTCCTCGCTGGAAAGAAGCTTACTCCAAGAAGGTGTGCGCCTTATCAGGGCGTGTACGGTAGCTCATGCCACGTATTCCTTTGCGTGGATGCCGCCACAGTTGTGTTCGCTTGAACTGCTGTGAGCGCCTAGAGTTCCGATTTGCCTCGAACTCCGTAGTCATTCGTTGGTAGTTGAAGAGTTGTGTACGAATTTCCCTCAAATACTATAATTCTCGCCGACTTATTTTACAGACGAGCCTACAAAGAGAGGTCCTCTTGGCGGCGAGATGATTCCTACGATAGGTGGGTGCCCTTCTTCGACTCATTTGAATTTTTCTCCTCCCCTTCTCAATTTATTGTGAGAAAGTCATTAAATCCCCCTTTTTCTCAAGGCGTCGGGGTGGTCGTCTGACCATGGAAAACGAGACATACGTGGAGGAACGCCGTCGACGCGATAATCACGAGGAGTCGGAGGACCGTGCCAAAGTACGACAACGTCGGGACGAAAGGTCGATAGAGAGAGAGGAGACGGAACAAAGTCAAAAAAGACGAATGCCCTCTGCTTCCTCGTCCAGACGTCGCAGTCCCGAAGGACCCACACTTCCACCAGGCGAAAGAGGTGGAAGGAAGGACGGAAGAGAACGCGAAGGCAATTTTCAACTTCATTTGTGCGCCTTTCCTGCGTCCGTAATTCCACGCCCTGAATGCGTGTTTGTCTGCCTGCCTTCTAGATGCTCCTCTGGTCTCTCCAGAGGGTCCAGAGCTTCCGAAAGGTCTATCAAAGCAGCGAACAGAGGAGGGGGAAAAAAAGGTTATGAAAACGCAAAAGAGAACTAAGAAGCCACCAGAGTCTTCGTCGTCGTCCTCCTCCTCATCATCATCATCAACAACAACATCCTCATCATCTTCCTCGGAGTCCAGCTCAGACGAAGAAGAGTCGTTGGATTCAAGTTCTTCGGAATCGGAGAGTAGCAGCAGCGACAGTGGCAGTAGTAGCAGTTCCTCTTCGTCGTCTAATGATTCTGACGCTCGCGGAAAAGGAAGAAAAGGAAAGAATTCCAAAGCTCACGAAAAGGTGGGTTTCATTTTCTCTCCCTGTTGTCTTGGCTTCCAATGCGTCAATGGAATGTGATGCTCTCCCCATTGGGGTGACTTGCTCTGGTATTAAAGAGCTAGAGACATGACAATGCTAGCCATCTGTAGCTTGATTTAATTGGCCATTGTCAGGGTCTCGTGACTTGGATTGGGTCTCCATGCCTCTGGTTATTGTGACCTTGAGCTTCTACCATTCCTACCTTCCTTACAATACATCTTTAACTTGCGCCTCTAGGATTAACGATACAGTGGTTCTTATTCTGTTTTTTTTTTACGCCCTGTATTTTTTTGTGAAATTGGGACAGTTGTTTGCGTCTATTCAAGTTGGGCAGGCACAAGAGAACGCGGTTTCGATTGGCTCTTGCACGTCTCAACTAGCCAATCATCAATCAGGGCTTTCTTCTGTACACTTTAGAAGAGCAAATTCGCGAAGAGACGGAAGGTGCGTAAACACAAAGCGAAGGAGAAGTCGATGAAAAAGAGACGAGAAATGCAAACGCTGAAGGAAAATGCAAAGAAGAACAAGAGGGAGCTTCCACAGTCACTCTCTCCCGAAGGCCCGAAACTTCCACCACCATCTGGTGAACTTGAAAGCCCCGGTGTAGAATGGAAAGAAAGGAAGAGGGAAGACGATGTCAATGAGGTCTCATCCTCCACTTCCTCGTCTTCTAGTGAGGACTCCTACACTGATTCATCGTCAAGCTCGTCCTCGTCATCGACGAGTTCCAGTTCTGGGGAGAAACGTGAGGTATTGAGGGAAGGACTTTCAAAACGCTCTCGTCAGGACGGTGATGTTATTGAAGGAGACAAAGAACGTGGACGCAAACGACATGTGGGTTGATTTTGAAGCGAAATGGTCAAATAGGATTTGTGTTCTCGGGTGATAGCTTGTTTTTTCAATGAACCTATTTAGAACCACAGGAGTAAGAGGACGCTTTAGATTGACTTAAATATCCTCTTCCTTTCATTTATTGAAGAATGACGCGGACGTTACTGAAAGTCATGGCGGCAGTAGCAAGCGTCGAAGACGTAGCGGAGATGCCGACGCCACTGAAGGAGGCAATAAAGAGGAGGATGAGAATGAGATGAGCAGACGTCGTGGAGGCAGTAGCCGAAGTGAAGAGGATCGTCTACGACGCAGAGCGTTGGAGTCGTTGAAGCGAAAGAATGCTGTTGCTGGGGCGTCGCGTCCGATGGATTCAGCTTGAGATGACAGTTCTATCTCCCATCTCTTCTTCTTTCTCCGTTTTTATAGGTCCCCACATTTGGTGTCACTGCCTGTATGTCTGTTGCTACTCTCGCTAGTGAATGATGAATTGCTTGTCCATAATGGAGGTTTTCAGGACTTGTTGGCAGATTAGGGATAAATCAATCGGTGAACTGTTAAACTAGTGGAAAGGACCTTCTTTGGATGGATGTCTGTACATGACTGTGGCAGTCAGTCAGTTAAATACAGTAATTTTTCTAATCTATTTTCGGCAAATGTAAGAGATTTTGGATTTAGCAAGATTCTTGGCACTTTTAGGGTTAAGTAGATTGTGGACTGTTTGACGAATGAGCGGAACCCAAAGCTGGTCCTACCATGGGGTTCGATTCGGAGGGGAGGCTCTCGGTTGTGATTGTCACATCCACTAGCAAGCGGTTGGTCAATTCTTTGACCAATGACCATTGCGTGCACTCAACGGTGATTGGTTGTTTATGTGGCGGCATAGTGCTCGTCTGTGCTCGACAGCGGAGTTGTGCTCCTTTCGACCACGACTCCTCAAGCTCTCCTTATGTCAACAATAGCTCTTTCATGCTGCTATATTTTGTTATACTTTGGTGATGACCCAAGAACCCCTTGTTTTGGAGAAGTGCCAATCTTTATCACAGGTGCCCAAGTAAATACCTCCCTCGTGCAGTTAGCTCAATGGAGGCCTCATTTCGGTCGAAGAGTAGCTATGAGGAGCACCGCACATTTGAAAGTGACAAAAGTCTTCTCCTAAAATCAGTGACAGTCCAGATGGATCATACAATCAAAAGTTTCAGAGGCACTTTGAAATGAAATGGAATGACGCCAATTCTTGTTGACACTTTCTTAGTAAACATTGATTTGTTTTCTTATCAAAGCTCCAGTTGGGCACCGTACAGAACCCTAGGCCCCTGGAAGCATGAACAACGCAAAGTAGGTATTTCCAGCGGTATTGACGATCACAACGTAGTCGAGCTAGACGAATGTTTGCAGGTCCAGGAATTTAGCGCAAGCTGGGCATCGTGATGGCCTTTTCTTCCCTCTTGACCAATGGAGTTGCGAATCAGGCCACTCTATTCTTACTGACAAATTAGTCTGCGCTAAAACTGCAAGGCAAAGAGTGTTTGGTGACGTCCCCTGTTCTCGTGATTCTGTCCCTCCACCTGTTCCGTGACGTTAACAAGACTGGCCCAAGGGCAGCGAACAAAAAAGGAAGTCACATAATGCCCATCATGCATTTATAGGTACTTCCTTGCATACACAGAGCATACATCGTAATACGTACATATAAGGCCTTACAAAAGCGGAGTAGACACAACACAGAGGAGGGGGGGGGGGAGTAAGGCGGGGAAGGCAACGACAACTGAGCGGGTTAAATAAAAGATGAGGAGGAGAAACGAAGGAGGTTGGGGCAGGAAGATTGTCCAAGTCGAAGCAGACACCTCATCGGATTTTTTTTTTTCGCATTAGACTGACGGAATGCGTACCCATGGCTGAAGGGAAGAAGGACAAGATCCGATCATTGGATTGGTTAATAGAGAACAACCAATCAGAAGGTCAATAAGAGGTGCTCAATTAAAGTCAAGTCTCCACAACACTGTGACGTCTATTTAACACTCGATCTCCAGTCGATGATGTGGTACTACTAAAACAATCAGTAGACTATAGTCATTGCTGTTTCTTGATAAAATCCTACTGACAAAATACACTCAGTGCTTCTAGGACGTTGACCATAGCAACGCGATTGACAAAAAAGATACAAGTGAAATAGTTTGAAATTATGATGGGTTTGCAACTAGCATCTTAGTGATAGATCGGATTCTGGCCTAAAACATTTATTTTTTTAATCAGAAGTGATTCGAGAGCTACACTAGTACTAGTGACAAACTAGCCCATTTTAATGAAAACGGCTATTCCAAATCCAAAGGACAAGTTCCTGTGACAACATCGATGTTAGCGTATCAACGACCTCACCTGAAACTAGGGGAGATGACACAACGCCACCCTTTGTCGATCACCCTTGACCACTTTGATTGGTTTCTGTTGGCGGTGGCGCAGACTGGGGCTCAGGAGGCGTTGAGGAGGGAGAGGGCGCCACAACGGATACAGATGGTGCTTGCAGCAATGCGAGTACCTCAGCGTCGGCGTGTACACCTTCAACAAAATCAGCAAAAGAGATTCGTTCGTCACCATCCCTATCCATCACCGCAAACAGTCGACGTGTCCGCTGTTCTGGAGTCGCCTCCTCTGCTGGCATCTCACGCGCCACAGCTGCAGGTCCAATCATCTTGTAGATGGCCTAAAACGGGTCACCCCAACGCTAATAAAATGGATACTGGTAGAATACACCTCACGCAAAGTCGCTGCAGGGAATCCCAAAGCAAACCGTGTTACATTTATGCACACCTTCCACCACAAGTTTGTCCTTCTGCCAGGACCAGACATTTCACATGCTTAAAGTCCACATAGGCAACTGCTGTGGTGATTCGCTGCGAAATAAACTTCTACCAAGACCGATATTGACATCATCTTTAGTGTTTAACCTAGTCATAACAAGAGGCGGTTGAGCTTCTCACCACTACACAAACGCCACCAGAAGTCTACTTTACGACGCTTCCACCACTGTCATCTGCAATCTCAGCCGAGTTAACGGTGGCTGGACCAATCCTACGGAATCCTGTTGTATTGTTCACCTGAGCTTTAATTTACCTCACTGATTGCCTTGCAGATCGCCCCAAGGGGGTCGCAAATTCACACCCTCTCTCGTAGTCTACTTAAATGATTGCAAGTAGGTTTCAGTCTCCTGGAGCAACAAATCTTGCAAGGTCTTGGCAAAAACAGATTTTCCGAAAATTCAATGAGTTACCATAAGATAAACATTCTATTCCCTTTCAAATGAATAAGCGCGGAGGAGTCATGAGGCGGCGGGACATTGTTAGCCACAGATTTTCAGGACTCGGGACGAAAAAGGCGGCGGCTCATCAATCATTGGACAATATCAAAGCCACCGCGAGCGCAAGCTATTCACTGGGCCGTGGTTAATCAGGCCGACTTTTACATTCCACCGCACAAGAGTAGAAAAAATACGGTGGATTTGACCATACGCCGCACCAGTGATGGGATTCGCTTGATCGCTTGTTAATTTAGAGCAATGAGTTGTTACTTAACTCCCTAAAATATGTTTTTAGTGCATTTTCGCCTGAAATTTGTCATGGAATCCTCACCGTTTTGGTTGTGTAAAAAAAGAGTATGCATTCAAAGTGAGTAAAAGAGCAGTAACGGTTGAAGCAAAGCCATGCGGCAAATTATCAATTTCATTCTGGCAATTCTTTAAGCAAATTACAGAGGAGACCTAGACAGTAGGAATTCGCTTGAATGCATCGTATTTCGTAAAGGTTTAAGGCAGGCTGTTGAGACGGAAAGACTTGAACGCATCCAACCATCCATCAATTGGCCGTGGATAGCTAAATCCTCTTAACCCATGCATTCACCTATCGACTTGCCTTGTTTTCATTTACTCATTCAACCATCCACATCGATTCCATGGAACAATCCCTCCTTTCCACCCAATCAGCCACCTCTATGCCCATCTGGTCATACATTCATCCAGCCTACCGCCTATCAATCGTTCAACTGTCCACAACTCCAACCGCCCGTCCATTCAATGAAGAACCAGAGCCACAGTTGGGCTGATTCCGCACAAACCACGTTACTGAATGGGAAAAAAAGGGCTACATTTTCTTCCTTATCAATCACAGCAAAATTTCCTTCGAGTCAACTGTGTCGCCATAAAGCGTCTTCATAAAGAAGCAACCCGTGTAACTCAAAGCTACTCGGGACATGGCATTTCGATACTTTCAAAGCTCCTAGAGCAGCATTCATGAAATATTTCTACTTAATACGCAGACTTCTCAATCTATAAAGGTTTCATAATGACTAATTCATGTCATTTCGTAAAGCCACATAAGACTTGCCACATCTGAGGAAGGCGAGTTTATAGGAGGCACGGTGAAGTAGAACGTCTCACCCAGAAATCCCTTCAGTAGACATTCAAAGGCAGGTACAACACATTTAGAAAGACTTTCGGTTCCCAAGTTAGAATTGAGAATTCCAGGTCAACCTGTCAAGAACTCACCTGACAGCATGGCTTAGTAGGAAGGATGGAATAAAATGTTGGCCCCTGCATCAATTGAGGGGAAAAAGTTGTAGAATCGCACTGCACAACATCAACACATGACAGGCTTGAAAACTTGCCAATCTTCTCTTTGCTTCACGCTGTCAAAGCATGCCAACCAGGATATCAGTGGCTCTTCTCCAAGGCGCGTTTCCCTTCGTCTCCAAAAAGCTATACTTGAATAGTGTATGGTGCGATTGTTTACTACAATTTTTTTTTCTTCCTGAAGGCAAATCAACAGTTACAGCTGAGCTCTATTCCCTGAAAACACCTTGAAGGCGCACAGAAAAAAATAACTCTGCCACCAGAAGCAGGCAAAATCAGTGGGAAGAAAGTGTACTTCTTTAGAAAAGGCGTAATGCTAGTCCCCATATCATACACCACACTTTAGTCAGGATGGGGATGAGACAAAAAGAGAGATGCCGTCTCCTCCCCATTCTTATACTCCTCCTTCGTATTACCTTGCTAGAGTTTTTTTTTCTAGGCGGCGCCCATCACTCATTCTTGACATTCTGTGACCCAAGAACCACATGCAAAATAGAATCGACGATCAGGAGGTAAAAGGGAGATAAAAGCAAAGATGTTTATGGCCCGATTTTTTCTACTTCAAAGAGACAAAAAGTATCAAAATAGAATCCGGAACAGGCTTGCGTCTCGTTTTGAAAAAGTGTCAAGTTGTCACGAGGCTGTCTGAAATTAATTTTTTTTTTTCTAGAACGAAACTCCACAAAGCTGCATGGCTGAATTGCAGAACCAGCACAAATTCTCCAACTTACACACAATCCATTCTAACCACTTACCTTTCTACACCATAATGGAATTTTTTTCCAAAAAAATTCTAACCTTTCCTGATTACATTTCAACAATATTTCAAAGAGATGAAACAGAAAGACAAACCTTTTAACACACAAGTAGTGACAAGCATAAAAAGAGTACTCGTGTTGTTAAATTTAACCACTAAAATCAAGCATTAGTAGTAAAGACTGTAAAACAGGATAGAGTAATTGAAGTAGCATTTACCAACTACTTCACAAAGTCCAATGTCGCCATGAGTGTCTGCATATGCAGCGCCTTTGGACTTTCCCCAAAAAAATGAGTCAACCGATGCACCAAGGCGCCTCCAGTGTAGCAAATCTAGTCAGCTAGGCGCCGGCAACCTTGAATGAAAGTTTATTGCATGATGATGATAGACCATAACGACCCATAGGTGAACACAGAGACAACGCCCACACATTGATACAGAATTCAGCACCAGGCCAACTTGGCTATGATGTCGCATCGCGCCTTATCATCATTACCAAATACAGCGGATTTACTATGCGAAAACGCCCCTGTAGAAGCAGGCCGTCAGGTGGTCCGCCGTTCCACCTCCCACTTTCAATTGCCATGAAAATCTAACAATGTTCAAGGTTCTCTCACTTCTACCATTTCTAATACAAAAGATAAGAACAAGACAGGCTTTAGGACTTGGATCGTGGTTTAAAAGGGCACTTTTTCGACTCCAAACTATTTCAACATTGGTCTGGATTGGGAGTACATTAGTCCCTCAGTTGGATGAACAGATCAGTATTTTACTGCCTCTATAAGACAACCAGCCACATTTCTTTCGAATCCAAAGATACGGAGAATATGGTTCTCATTCAATCCACATTACTAGTGATGCCAATAAGGTTTTTTCTAGTGTTTAAAGGGACACCTGAAACGCTGTTGATGAGAAAAAGAGGAGTGGTGAAGGGGTGTCTTTGAACGCATTTTTTGAGGGGATGGTGATGTCACAGAAACAACCTCAAATGAGCCAGGTAAGGGTTCGTGAAGTACCCAGGGCATGTACCAGCAATGGTGACCTGGAATTAAGTGTAAACATTTCTACCAGTAAAAACAATGAGGCTAATAATGAGGCCATGGTTGTTAAATGAGGGAACATTATCTGCTGTGCGATGTTTTTTTTTCAGGATATTTTATCAGAATGAAATACCGACGGCTATACACTACTCTTAAAAGACAATGATCACCCATGCCCAGCGAGTTGGCTTCATTGTTGGTTCAAATAACCCTCCTATGTCTTATAATGAGCCATTATTTACACCTATAATTTCAACGGCAACCCGGTCTTTCACGAGATGCTAAATTGTGAGGCGATCACAGGCCAAAGTGAGAATCCACATACATAATAAACAGATCAATTAAAACCCACCAATAGAGACGATGGTACCAATGGTGTAGTCAATAGACCGTATTCAAACGATATCATCAGCATGTTAGATGAGATCTAAAAGACCTCGCTCCTTCCCCTTCCCCTACTGCTGACAAAAAAAACAGGTGCGCAGTTAGACCAGTAAATTCACTTTAAAGAAGCGACTGATCCTCAATTATTTATAACAATAGGGCAGTTTGGCTGTAGCTTAAAAACCAACTAGACGAGGAGGTAATAACATAACTGCGGTCAGATAAATTGGTAATGCCCATAACTGCAGTGCAGACTTCTGCACCTGGCTGACCCCGACAATAATGCTGTCGCGTTAACGCTTGTCAAAGCAATCAGATGTGATCCATTTGCCAAGTGACGATTTCCAAGTCGAAGGAAATAGTCACATCTGCAGTTCATTGCAAAAAAAATTTACGGAGTTAAATTATAAGGACCACCCTCAGGCAGGGAAGACGGCAGACAAAAGCACTGGTTCAGCTCGAATAAAAGGCGATCGTCAACTTTGTTGCACTGTCTACGTGTAAGGTGGAAAAGAAATATGGAGAAGCACTACAAGGGCCTCCATTTTTGTGTCCAATGTATTAGTGGCAACGTGCTTCAATAAAAAAAACATCTGTAGTAATAAGGCGTTGGAACCATCATGCTGATCAAGAAAAAAATAATTTATTCCTCAAGAAATAAGTAAACACATGAGATTCAAAAATAGGTTTTTCAACAAGGAGACTTATATTTTAACCATTCACTACCTCAAAGAGACGGTTTAGAAACGGTTCCTAAATCACTTTCATTTGGTCAATACTTGCTTGCGTTATGGGTAGACGGAAATGGATGGTGGTGATTAGGCAGACATGGTATGATTCACCACAGTAATTTGCCGAGAAGCGATGGAAATTATCATATTACATGAAACAGCAGGAAGCCAACCGAACGCACAGAAGTAAAACCAACAGATCCATAAGAGAACATGCAAAGATTTGGCGTTCAAAGACGTCAGCCTTGTGTACGTGAACCTGTCAAAAGTTTCACCAAGGCGACATTTGATCTTGAGACTAGAAGAACATCAAAAAGTGCTAATAAGTAGTAGGTCTTGCCTTGACAACATGCAACATCTCGCCACGACTAATGTAGCCATCTCCATCGAGATCGTAGATCTGAAAAGCCCACTGCAACCGCTGCTCCTCATCAATAGGGTACCTCGTGACACTCAGAGTGGTGATGATATCACGAAACTCGACCACACCGTCCCCATTCTGATCGAAGGCACGAAAAACAAGACGCGCGAACGGCCTTGGGTCACCGTGGCGGTCCCCATTGGAGGTTGAGGAGCTAAAGAGTGCGCAATATAAGCGCTGGAAATCTTCCACAGTTAGCTGCCCGCTGGGGCAATCCTAAAAACATGAAAACCTCTTAAAATTTCTTTCCTTTTTGCAAAAAAGGTTAATGCGATAAGCATTAATGAGTTAGATATTCATGGCGTCACATGATCCAAACAAGTTCAACGTAATAAATTAGCGCGAAATGAGATGCGGTTCTACTAGGATACATTAGAAACGCAAAATAAGGTGACAATTTAGATGTTAGTTGGGTTAATAACAATACCTTAGGGTGGCGAACTATTATTACTCTATGCATCAAAGACAGCGTTAGCCAAAATTCACGCCTAAGTAGAAACTAAGCAAAAAACCAAGTGTTACCTTTAAAAATCCTCGATACCACAGTTGAATCTCCTGTTCGTTGAACGGTGTTGATCGAGTTAGCTCGTCAACTGTTTCTGCCTTAAGCTTTGTCTGTTTTGCACCCATTTCAAAACAAATTGAAGCAGTGGAAAATTAGTATTGAGTATTTTAGGTTGGAAAAATACTCCTTAAAAAAACCCAGAGTGATTCATAGCAGCGAGCGCAACGACAATGATGAACGCAGAAACTGAAGATTGAATTAATTCAAGGTCAATTGACATGAGCATCATCGGATGACCTGGTATTTATTTAAATAGAGGGAGGTTTTGACTTGGCTGACACTATGGCAATAAAGTTGCTTCTTTTTGTATATATTGCCTCGATTAAAACATTGAGAAGCCTAGCATGTTTTACCTTACAAGTCATTTAATGGATAAGTTTATGCGAAAACCAAGTCTTGCTAATAAATCAGGAAAGACCATATTTTGCACAACAGACCATCCAAACAATGGCCCCAAGATCTCCATTTATAATTCACCTATTTTTTGTGTATATGCTATATCTCACAGATTTTATTGTTTATTAATCTTGGGTAAGTCGGTCTACCACTGAGGCGTCCCGAGACTTCCTTTAAGGCAAAAGAAGGCATAGTACTCGGGTAGAACACACATGGCATGGCCCAGAGGCCAGCCAACCGACTAGTAGATATGGCCACCCAAGTGACCAAAATCAACGTTCCAAACAAACAAGGTGTCACAACGCTGGTATGGCACAAAGTGAAAAACTGGCGGAGATTTAAGTGCCACCGTAATCAATGGGCTAATCAAACTGTCACAGCATCACAATCACTTTTTGTCTTTTGTTTGCAAGCCGTGGCGTTTGTTCATTGCTGTTGTAGCCAGTATATTCTCTGAGAGTAAAAGTTTTCCGTGCTTTGAGCATCGAACGATCAACAACCACCGAACATCCAAATGTGAAGGGCATTAAATTACCATAGCCACGAGAAGTTATTGTTATTCAAGTGTTCTGATGAAATCTTTTTGAGTTGGTCGGGTTCGGGGTATTACCTTTGTGAAGCCCTGTGAGTATACACTTTCATTTTGGGAAGGCAAATACCATCTTAAACAGTAAAATTTCTATGAATGCATAGCCTGGAGTTCTATGCTTAATTCTGCGGCTGAATCACTTTATTCCAAACATTCAGCAGTCCATTTAAAACCATTTTTGTTTTTCTTACCTGACCATTAAGCTACATAGATATGTTGCACATGCCTTCAAGACTTCCAAAGCAGGTGGACCTAAAGCCAGAACATTTTTGGGAGACCTCTGAAGACAAATAAACCGAATGAAGAAAACGGGAGCAACCTTATAGTTGCAATAATAATCTACCGTTAGAAGGCCACGGCGACTTCTTTTCTCCGTGATCGACTAGGGACTCTACTGCCAATCCCTATACGCTTTTCTCCCGGCAACTCTGAGAGTATATTTTAGGTGTAACAATCACCGTAAGGTGGGGTCTTTTGAGTAGCAGCAAGTGCATTTGTCTTGGCTAGCTAACTGTCACCAAAAACTTTTCGTTGAGGTGTCTGGCGCTTTCGTTTCCCCTCCACGATCTAATTTCTTAGGCTAGTCTTGAGGAACTGCTTGCACCACTAAACCTGGAACCACTGGGCGATTGTGTACCCTAATACCATCTTGACATATTAAAACCCCATCCTCTAAGAGCACTTTTGACCTCTCCTGCCAGAAACATCTGGCCACATTTTCGTCTGGCAGCGCCTCTTAAACTTTTGACTCGTAGACGGTGTAAAGATACTCATGTACAGTAAAGCCGTGTCAGGATCAGTAAATCATGTATTCCTTCTCCAACTCATTAGCAATTTCGGCGGGACTCAATCCCTGTGAAGAGAAATTCGCATTTCTGTGTGGTTCACTGCCTTGGTTTGTTGAAAAGGCTCCCCTTGGCGCATGTGGAATAGTTTATGCGCTGTGTGGATGATCAGCCTAACGGCTAGAGTCCGAGCTAACCGTAGAACAATCCTAATTCTCCTGTCCATGGTAATGTGTAACCACATTATCTTTCCTACTGCCATCGCCTTGCCTTCTGCTGATCGTAGGCTGTCAGATGCCGACTAAAAGTTCTGCAGAGGAGCACGCAAAACCAACTATGCTTTTCACTTTTAAGAATGAAACCAACGAAGTCCGTGTCCGTTGTGAAGGGGGAGCAGCAAGGTACTTCAACGCTGCCGTCTAGTCCCCGTCTCAGAAATATTTTTTGAGGTCGGATTGAAGAGGGTACCACGTTTTACATTCAATCAAAGCTAAACTAAGGAGATGGAGCTTGTTACCTCCGACGGGGTCTCCTTTGGTCCCTTCTCAGTCGTTCAATTGTTTATTTTAGCCTGCCTGCCACCTTAATGATAAAATCAAGCAGAAGTACATCCTTATTCCGGCTTGATGCATTTTATTTTGCCATTTTTAAACATTTTTCAGCCTTTTCTTCTTTTCAGTGTTGAGTTTATCCTCAATGAGAATTAACTATTGATGGATATGCCACCGTGTACCCACTTCTTCACTCTTGCGGTGCTTCATAGATAGGCGGAGATTATACCACTGGAGTCATCCGATGTCATCAGTTGACTTGGCAACAGCTAGAAACACAGTAATTGCACTGTCAAATTTTGAAAATAAAAAAGTAGGAGGAATAATTACCTACAAAAACTGTACCCTAAATCGCCGACCTTTAAGACGCCGACGAGGGAGGAAAGTAAGCGTTCCGCTAAGCTGCAGCAGCAAGCAAGGACATCGAGTTTGATTAAAGATTAGAAAGGAAAACATACCAACTTCCAAAAAAAATGTTCAAGTACAATTACACACACACACACTCCCAATCTCCACTAGGTTTAGTTTGTTTCGCACAAGTGGGTAATGTGTTCCCACCCTTGATCTTGAGACAGTTGTTTACATTGGCACATTACAAGTGGGGCCTTTCTTCCTCATAGGAAAACAACACAAAAGTACAAAAATGGTGGATGGTGAATTTGAAGAGCTCTTAAATGCCTAACTCTGAAAGTGTGGTATTAGTAGAACCCTAGAGAGGAGGATTGACTGTTGTCCACAGCTCTGATGTTCACTTGATTAGTCCTTCAGAAAGTGGAAAGTGCAGCACTTGTTGTCCATCCGAGCTCCGAGCTCCTGATCACACTCGTCAGCACAATCCACCAGCATAGCATTCTCAAAAAATGGAGGGTAAAATGACAGCCGCCACAGCTGACTACTGGGATCTGTTTACTGCCTTCACAGCAACGCAGCCTGTGAATGAACAGTCCAATACTGATTGAAGTGACTTGCAGTGAAGTGTCAGGCGCTTTGGACTGAGCATACCAGTCGTTTGTGGTTAAGTGTTTATGCATTTCATGGCGGCACAGTTCGCTAGCTACGATTATCATACTTCAGTCACACATTCCCAACAACTTTGCAGTGACTCGTCTTGAGGACTTGACAGTGTCAAAGGTCTTGTCAATTTCACGTTTTGTATTCCCATTAGCATAATCGCAACCACTGCCAAGCGCAGACGCCACCGCTAGACATTTTTTTCCTCACCTTGACGTCAAACATGCGACACGTGTCACCCTTCTGCTTATTGCACCTGAGACAGCAAGTTATTGTCTTCCAAATGGAGTGATTATGTTGGAAACGAAAAGCTACGATGAAGGGCGAAGGAGACTCATGAGCTCTTACCTTTTCTTCCTTATCTTCCATATGGAATTGCCAAATGCTTTTTTTGCTTCCTCATCAATTTAAGCCCTCATTCCTACCAACTTCATCATCCAAATACTACCGAAGTGCTTCTAGTGCGAACTGTCTAGACTACTGCTGGTTAGCTCGACAGACGCTGACTAATGTGACATGGCAACAGCGCATTGCCTTGCTTCTACAGAGTCATTCATGCAAATCTACTCAGGGTATTTCATGTCTCGCATTAATTAAATTCTGGCTGTGGCACTCCACCCCACACCAGTCTAAGGCCAAACCGTGGAGTGTTTGGCGTCCTTGTCCCCCCTAAGTTCATCCCATTTGACTTGATTTCCATAACCTAGACTAGACTAGACCAGGCCAAACTACACCAAACTAGACTACCCCAACCGCTCCAGCCCCACTTCCTCATGTATTATTGCACCTCTTATTGCTCACAATTAATAGGTAATTGCCGCCACCTTCCCCACACCCCACCACTCATCTCGAATTCAAAGAACGTTCTCGGCCTCTCCATTCAGTGCGTGCATGAAGTCATGAAAGTGAGGCAGCAGATGCCAAAGGTTAAGTTACTTCAACTATTATCAACATCCCCTTTGCATATGTTGCCTTGATCGTCACTGCTAACGTCACCTGCATCCCTTCTTCTAAATGCATTGTTTATGCACAGAGCGCTATGGGAACGGTTTCGTTTGTGGTCATGTAAACTATCACTGCCCCCACCCCTACACCCACCTCTTCAAGTACACGCTTTCATCTACATCTATATCTGCGCCTGCCTCACGCCACACCACATTGCATCCCACTCCCCTCCATCACACAAGTGTGGAATTCAGTCACCTTCGTTAGTGTCAGTACCAATAGGTGCTGCATTGCCAATCACTCGGTAACCTGTTGCCGTCCACTCAGTGCTTGAGGTCCCGCACAGAAACGTGTGTGTGCGAGACCACGCACGATTCCGTGAAATATACAATGTAAAAGACTTTTATATACAGGGAACTTTGTGATACATTTAAACAACCGTCATCACACACCTCCTCCATCACTCCACCGTGTAGAGTGGTGACCATTTATCCTACCAAATTTCTTCCTCTACCGATCATCAACCAACCATCTATTGACTGGTTGATTGGTTGATCCCTCGGATGGCCGGTTAGCTGGGCACCATACGGTTCATACTCGTTTCTGACGCCTCTCACTCAGCCAGTCACTTCTCTCCCTCAATTAAGCACCATATCCTATGTACGCATAATTTCTTGTTTCTCCGCTTCCCTCCAGCCTCACCTAATACCCACTCCACCAGCAAAAACTGATAGATTGACTTTCAAAATACGGTAAAACCGCTTCCCACACATCACATTCTTCACTATCACCAAGCAAGGGGCTTTAACATCAATTTTGGGTTTGTGCACACAGATATCCAATTGCACTCATTCCCCTTTTTCCCACAATCAAGAAACACTTTTAGCAATCACTTACAAATACTTACAAATACCGGGGCCATTTCCATCGCTGTTCAGTCCTAATCCAACGATTCGAATCGATTCGGCTCGGTTGGACGCGATCAGGTTTGGTTCAAAATTCAGTGGGCATTCATCCACAGAAATGCTCTCAACTTTAACAATAATGCACCGCTCACCTCAGAGCTTCCTTTTGGCAGCGGTGGTATTAATGACATCCTTGAAACATTTGTAAAAGAAGGCAAAAGTAAGCAAAAATGCAAATTGACCCAATCGCCACATAGGTGGTGACTCGTCGTCCTCCTCAGAGCTAATTGTTACCCCGCCCAACTTAAAGCCTTCGCATATTCTCTCATCTACAAATCACGCAGTGAGTAACACCACTTACAAAATGGAGCTACTACTAGTTTACGTGTAGAATATGATACAACGTTGCCACAACACCAACTTGAAAACCACTTCGCCATGAAGAGTAGTGCAATGAGGAATCTATTCACTAAACCGTACTCATGGCAAACCACGACAATAAGATGGAGATGAGGTCATTGTGACTGCGGAAGGCTGTACTTTCGGATGGTCACTATAAATGACACTTGACCTGCTCCTCCTCCCATCCTCCATAAAAAAACACCTCAGACCCACGAGCGAGGGTAGTAAAGTCAGCATATTGACGCTTTATGCTCTCCTACCCTGTGCTCTGCTCTCGTGTGCCGTGCATAGCTGTGTCAATTAAGCATCCATGTGTGCTACGTCTCGACCAATTAGCTTGTCACCACCACCCATCCACACACCCGTGTTTTGACACTCGTCTTCTCCCCTCGCCAAACTCATTTGCACTTTTACTGCTCGTTGTAACTCCCTCTGCAATCAGCCCCCTCACAAAGGGTAAGTGCCCAAACCTTTCACAACACCATCATGGAATGATCCTGCTCTCCCTATGGATCCCTCTATCAATTTTTAAGTCCTTTCTCCAACGAGAAGAGTGAATAGAAAACAAGAGGGAAGAGAAGAGAAGGGAGGAGGGGGATGAGGAAGGGAATGTAGCATGAGGCACTTTTGTGCAAAAGACTACTCTAAGTGTGGCGTTGAGTGACAACGCCCTATCCATCGACTGGTCGACATCTTAAACACCAGCCAATTTGGCAATTCACCGACTACCAACATGTCTTTTGCCATCCTCTCCTCACACTTGCCTTAACAACCCACCTATTCGAGCGTTTATCAATTAGCACTCTCACTATCACATCGTATTTCAGCGACACGGAGATTACCACAGACCCATCTACACGACACCAACACGTGTACCACCGGTGCAACCACTTCGTTTGCTCCTCCAACCCATGACCTCTCACACCAACTGATCGTGCTTCAAGGTCAGACAGTAGGTTAGTGATGTACTATGTAGTGCGCCCGGTTACCATGAAAGCATGATAAAGGTCGTACACCACATCCACATGTGGTCATGTCAGGTGAGAATGTCGCTCCTGTCACACATGCACGACACCACAGGCTGGCATTTCAACACCTGCCACCTGTCAACTTGACTTCCACAGGCACCTACACCTTCCCTCCACATTTGCCACATTACTGGTTTTCGGCATCCTCTCCCCCATGTTGAACCAATTTTCTAGCAATTTTGGCCCTTACTCCATGGGACGAGGATTTCCTTAACTGCTGGCACCTTGGTAAATGTAACTACAACCTGTCAGTCCTTCAGCATTTTTGATGAGACTGGGATGGACACACCAGCGGTGTTGGTGGAGCCAATGCACTTGTGATGTGGTAGGCTGGACAGAAGTGTCTGTTGTGAATGACAAGAGACGCGAATGTCTACAAGAGGCGTTTAGTAACAATTTCGAAGCGTGACAAATCCCACCATTTCCAGAACATTAGCAGTTCCTACTAGTGGAGCCGAATGAGGCTTCATCTGTTAGAAAGTGACCCATGGAAGTCCATTTGACCTTCCTGAATGCTGCGGTTTGTGTCAAAGCAAATGCTGTTGCTAAAATCGACTAGCGATCGTCTCCAAGAGGATTCACTGTTCTGGCGCCTCAACCAAACATACAGTCTGTACTTTTTCCAGTAGGTAGTACTTATCCAGCGGTGTAAATTACACCATTTTAACTTCCTCCCACATGTGATAGTATATACCTTGTCGTGTAGATAAGCTCAGTGAGAGAACTTGGAGGCAGGGACATATCAGCGTGTCCACAGCCGACGATAGTCACCACATGGAGTTACAGAGGTAGCGACTAGGCCGAGGGCGAGTTTAAGGAATACAAATTGTCCATACCCTTTTTTTGGTTTGACAAAATCACAAAAAGACGCTGGATGCTTAGTTTTCAGCTCTTGGGCATCGTCAGTTAAAATGGCAGGTAGCCGTGGCACTCTGTATCATGTATATCAAGCATAATTTTAAGCTGGAAATCTTCCAGCACAAGGCATTTTGGTGGTACTTGTGACAACCGCTCCGTCACTGAGCGATGGGACATGCAATCACAATCTCAGCTGCTGTGATCCTCTGTTTATAGTACAGTTGTCCTTCTCTTGAGTATTTAGTGCGTGGATTGCCCCACCTTGGACTCAGTTGCAACGGGGGGGGGACTGTGAATTCGCTGGGGCGACCTAAAACTCAAAATACTTCTTCCGCTTTCTAGAAGTTTTTCTCTTCCTGGCCAAACTCTCTTAGCCGGAAATGTCATGCTATCCCTCTCTCTTGATTGGCTGATATCATGCTTGGGTGTACTTTAGGTGAGATGATACTCACTTTAAGACTAAGGTCAATCAAAGGCGCCCTTTGTCACTGCCATTCTTCGCCAACCAGCCAGCTAGCTAGCTGACAGTCACGTAGGCACAATGCCTATCAATTTGCCTTAGCTGTTTCCCTTAGCAAATGAAGACTTCCACATTTAATTCTGACAAGTAGCTGCTCGCTCTGGTTGTAAATTCGACCGGATTCAAGACCAAACGCAATACCACCAGGTGACACCACACTTCTCCCGGCATCCAATCCACTGGACTCAAGTCACATTGTTTTGGGGACCAGCTTATCCCCACTCTTCCCTTAAGATCATCTTTCTCCGTGTCAGATTGGGACGGATTGTCTATGAGACGTCAATCGGTTCTTTTGGATGATGCATCACACCTGTCTAGGATAAAGAACACTTTTGGTCATTCCAGAGTTCCAAAGGGCTCAAGATTCTGCTTTTGCTCTTTCTCCAATAGTTTTTCTAGTGAAGCACAATAAATTCGGACCTACAGTGATGCCTACAATAAGGAGCTTTTGATCGGCAACATTTGTAAGTCCTGTTCCCTTTCGCCTTTACTTTGCATTCCATTTGGAAGCCATAGAACACCATGTTGGAGAATTGCATACGCAGTGACATTAGAACGCGCTGCAAATTGCGAGTGGCCTCTCAGAGGGTCCTGCAGTCTACACGGCAGCAATACTACTTGCTCCCCTAGAGAGCGGCTTCACTCCACTCTCCCTTCCTTCTTGGCAATTCATGTATTCCTTATGAATTGCTAACGAGGTAAAATGTCTTCATTTCCTGCACCACTGATTACGCATATCCCTGCTCATTCCACCGTTAACTTCCCGCCAAGCCAAGCGTAAATTTTAGAGGGTCAACAATGAAGTTAGCCAAGCCGACGTCTGCTGCTTTTTTTGCGCTAGGATCCGTTGGGTGGCCTCAAAAGCGGATCAATGGAACCGCATCTGTCTTGTAGATTGCTTTGTTTAGGATTTGGTGACATCAACATGAAGTAGAAAGATACTGGTATTGTTTAAACTCCACCTGGAGCATTTAATGCGGCACGCATACATCTGGTGTGTTGCTGAGGTTATACGATACGCGGTTGCATGCGGGCGGTAGGCGCGTCCGACTACTCACGGCCGGTGCACATCGCGTGGATCCTCCTCAACCCTCATGATACAACACTGCTAATAATTGCTTCAACACATGGCGATACGACTAATTTCTTGCCACCAGAGGCATAAAATTCACAATTGTGGATGTCTACGATGGTCGTGTAGATAGCCAGCCCATCGCAACATTTGTGTAGGGTATAAGCTCCGACAACGGGAGTCGCTTCTGTGATCATTTGTTCAGCACGTAGAAGGCCTATCTGGTCCTAAACATTCAGTTAAGGCATTATTCAAGACAAAATTTAGACCTTCGTAATGCATTAGCGCTACTATAACTCTTGAACACGTACGATCTCAAGGGTATAAGGCAGTCTTCCAATTTTGACCACATCAGAAGGGTTGAATACTCCACCCACTGCCTTGGAGAAAGAAGAGCTTGGACGGATTAGGCCAAGAGAATTCACACACATAGCATTAACAGGATCCAAAGCAAAGTTAAAGCACTGAAGGCCTGATGACGCGACTAAGTCAGACTGCTTTGTGGTGATTCAGACGTACTCCCAAATTTTGTTATTATCGGTGTCAGCTCGATGTTGCCCAAACGCTTGGATGAATAAGGAATAACATTACTCCTTAATACCCACACAATAACTGGAAGGGGATACTGGGTGGGTGGTACCGAGAGTCTTGTTTTATTTAAACGCCTCTTGAAAGACAAGTCAACCAAATCATTAGAGTGTTTTCCGACCACTCTTCTCCCTTCATCTAAGCTTTAATATTAGCAAGGGATTTATAAGGTCGCACAAGTGAGGAATCAGTTGTCTTTGATGGTTAAAAACTACTTTTTAATTATAAATAAAATCCCTTTTTTTAAGTAGGCTGCCAGTTTCACTAATGTTTTAAGCGACAGGTTAGGCCTTGAACCAGACCAATTCAGGTAAGGTATCCTACGTAGCAAAAGCCCTGAGTGAGTTGACACTTGTCCTCCCGTCAGATGCCATACCACTGGCCCTGCCTTCCCTTCCCTGTCAAATAAGCACGCTTGGAGCTATTGACTGTGTGCTACGCTTATGCTGAATTGAAAAGATGTCCTATAATTGCTCCAGTAACTCCTAATATCTCATTCCTATGTTAAATCTGGAGTAAGTGCCTCCAAAATCGGCGTCACAAATGCGTGACACGTGTATTCTGTGAGTATATAAAAAGTGGTTGAACCAAATCTTAGCACAAGCATTCTGCTCCTGTGATTGGTGAAGAAGGATAATAGGTTTTTTGGAGACCTCCTGATAGGGGGTGTTGTTTCTCCCAGTGAGGAAGTGTTCACCTCCTGGAATCGATGAGTGTAGCGGACCTTCTCTCTAGAACTCGCAGTGAACCAATGACTATTAAGGATATCTTAAAAAGCTACTGACTTTAAGTGAATGAGCGTGTTAGTTTTATGGATCGCCGGATTTGAGCTTGCCCTGTAAGGTGTGCTGGTATTTGAAGCCTTGCACTCCAAGAGATACAAAGAGTTGAGTGGACGTTGTCGAGACCCTAAACGTTGATGTTTGAGGCTACAGGGTACACCTGACAAGGCTTATGCCCTTGTCTCTGGGGCTTTGTTTACACAAGGCACCCTGTAACAAATCTCTTAAAGGCTATTTTTGCTTCACCTGTGTCACAATTATACCTCCCAGTGGATTGGGTCTGCTGTTGCTCTTTCAAATGGGAGGAGAGGAGGGGGCGAGGGGGGAGAAGTTAGTTTTAACCACAAACTATTTCACAATCATTCAATCCTCTATACATCCACCCACCCACTTAATTCTCCTTCCACGTCATCCATTCACTCCTCCACAAAGCCTACTATTTATACACAAAGCTGTTCGCCCGCAATATTACGCATTCGTCCACTAATTAAGTTTCCAAACCACTTGTTTGACCGTCCGAACTTGATCCACTCATTTCTAGCTGCCTCTTTCAAGCATCCATTCATTATAAGTCTATTATCCCATCCATTGTCGATCCAATTCCTCACCCAACTGCCTATTTATCCGGAATTAAGCCCCTCTCCTCTTTTCTGTCGATCGGTTTCGGCTGGCAATGACTGCCATCTGTCTGCATTTCCAGATTGGATGATGTGAGAAATTGGGGATCTCCTCGTCACCGCCATCGCCACCACCACCAACACCATCCCGTTTCTGATTCGACGACGAAGGCAGGGTTACTTTATTACTGTGCCAGTCGGGATGTATACATAACACGGGGACGTGTAGACCTCTGACCGTCCTTCTGTCCGTTTTTTGTGCCATGCGACCGTCTTTGTTATCGCTGAAGTGACTCACAACCAAACATCCTCTCATTGCCTGTCAAGAGGAAATCCGACTTGTTTGTTCAGTCAAGCCTAACACACTGGATAGGGCAAAAGAATGCAGAAATTGATAGAACTTCTAATTAGAAGGTTTGTGTTGGAGCATCATTGTGCGGAGGAGGAAGAGATGACGTAAAGCCATATTTTTATTGGCCGGAACAACCCCCGACACTGTATGCTGAGCAAACATCGACAAAAGGTTATGCCTTACTTCCAATGATGTCTCATTAACGTCAATGAAAATCCAAAATCTGACCTCCATTCCCCCACCAGATGTACAAAAGTGTCATGCCCTTTCGGTAGCTTGCTCAATGTGTCCTATCAAAAGTGGAAGCGGAATCCTTGACTTGACCCTAACACAGAATGTGCAGGAAGCCCCCAAGCAGTGGTTAGAAATCACAGTCAACACTGACCAATTAAATCGTCCCCTCAAGGTCAAAGTGGCTCCCGGTAGTGGAAATTATGGAAAATTAAAGCGGCCATTAGGGAAACCACCTTTCAATACGTAGAAAGCTCCAGAAGCTTTCTCGTTTTTTTTTTTGAGCACTGTCTGTTTGACTTTTTCGCCTTATTAACGGCTCCCAATGCACATCTTGGCTATCTGGTAAATGCTTTATATAAAAAAAAAAAACTAAAACCCAAGGATTGACAGTACCACTGCGAAATGCTAGACCAACAATTAAGCGTAACATCCGATAGACTTTCCCCCTTTTAAGTAATTTCCCCGAAAGGCCGAGCCAGTAGAGGGTTTGGGTGTAATCGCCTGTCTTGAGAGAAAGAATCGACCAATCCGGTGACAGTGCCTAATCCCCTCTCCCCCTAGGCAAAACAAACGCAGTGACCCGGCGTTCCCCCATTGGAGGGAAAATTCAGGCTGATGTGTACACACACGCCTGCAATGACTCACTTTATGGCAATTGTGAGGATGAAGCGCGCCAATGCAAATCTCACCATCCGCCCAGTTGCTGCTAACCCGCCAACTTAGTGGCAATTCCTTTGTTCAAGGAGTCACCTTGCCATAAAATTAGCTTTTTAATTTCTCACGCATTTTTCGAGTAAATTAATCAAATGACGTCATATATTATTTGATTACTTTGATCTCAGTAGCAACAAATCCAGCTCCTCTTTAAAAAAGGAATCGTCCATTTGCCTATCACCAAGTTGACAATGGGGGACTGCGATTACATAATCTTATTCACTAGCAATGATCTCCCAAGAGTTGAATTAATTTTTTAAAAAAGGAACACTGATACTTTCCCGGTAGCACTGTTTAACCTCTCCCAACGAATTCACTTAAAGAACAGCCGAAGTGGCGCTTGACACAGGACCCATTGTCTGTCGGTGGTTGCGGTTTGGCTTGGACTTTCAGCAATTCCACGGTCTACCCATGGATTTTCTCGACCCATTCCGGCCCAACTGTCCTTATCTCATTTTGTGGGAATTCGTAATTTTATTCACTCTTTAATTTCATTCTGACCCTGCGATGACTGGACGTCCGAAGAGATTCCTGCTAGCTTTTGAGTGGTTGTGCAGGTCTGTGATTATGGAGCTTGGCGTTTTGGTTGCGTAGGCGCTCCTAGGGGTACCGACACCCACTTCTCCGCCTTACCACACCTCCGGTAATGAACACGGGGTAGAGCTTCGCAGCCAAGCCGCCAAGTGAATCAGTTGCTTGTACAAACGGAAACTGATGGTAACGCGCTTGATGCCCAAAGTACCCAACGAAAACGAGAATCTATCATGCATCCCATGTGGTTGGCCGAGTACCAATCGGGTTACTCATCGAGGCGTTGCGGAGCAAACGATTCCAAAGGGTGGAAAACCGGGAGGTCTTTACGCCTCCGGGAACGAGGTGGGGGAACAGAGTACAGAAGGGTAAGTAGCCCACCTTGGCGACAGCACCAATACCGCCCGGCCATATGGACCAGACAACCTTGTTTGTGGATATCACAGGGTGTAGCAGTGCAAAGCGCAACCTGATAACTTGTTGTCCACTTCATTCTACGCTGTCCCATTTTGTCCAGCTAATCAACGCCCACGTTATACCATCTCAGGTCCATTTATCCACAGGAAAATGAGTATCTTATGAACGCTTTATCGTTTTATCCTCCATTAAACAGTGTACTCAACAAATCACTGCATCCAATTGATGGTAACCACATGTCACGTGTTTTGCGCTAAAGCAGGGTAATGAACCTCATGTGTCACATATATGTGACGGTGGTGGAGAACGCGTTTTGTGCTCATTTTTACTCCAAAAGGCAGCATTCTGGCAACATTTTGAAGTGATACGAAAAATGTTTATGAGAGTAGAACAAATGTTGGAAGAATTTGTTTTGTCAGGTTGTTAAACATCGGTTAAGCCTTTCACAAAATATGCTCTGGCAGCAAAAGCAGACAGCACCCAATGCAAACACGGTTGAAGGAAGCAATTACTAGAAGTGCAGACAAGTTGATGCCTCTCAGCAATTCGGTTTTTCTTTAAGTTGACAGCTGATTAGGCAAAGGGGCCCATTTTTGCACGAATCTATCGGATGCTAATGCTGTACACTCATCCGTTGGTCAAATCAAAAGTGTTTACGTTTAATTGTGGCAATCACTTTACCCCCCCCCCCCTCTGTCAAACCCGTTTAGATTTCACTTATTAATTTTGCATTTAAACCACACCAATTTTATCATCCCACCTTGTGGATTGGCCAATCAGGTGCCAGTTTCCCACCTTCCCCCTACTCTGATTGGTTATTTAATCTATTTAACCCAAGAAGGGAGAATTATGCAATCTAGATAATCTCTAGACATTCCACTTGTCACCTTTACCTCGTAAACATATCCAGGGCCTACAGTAACCTTGAAATGAATACCAGTCTGAAAGGCAGCATGGGCGCTACCCGTTGTCATGACTCAGGCCTCTGTAGGAATAATGGATGCGTACACGAATGATTCATGGCATTGCGTTTGCTGAGGTGCGAGAAATAGAATGCTCTGATAAATGCCAAACTCCGGTCGACACCTTTTTGCATGCCTGTTGCGTGATTCATGCACTGGAGGGAGGGAGGAGGTGGCGGTGATGGTCAGCCTCCTCGAGACCTACGCAACTAAGCGGCGCGTTGGATTCTATCTGCTTTGATGTCCAATAATCGCCTATCGGCCAATCATGCATTGACCTTGGACACACTGGCCAAGAGGAAAAATCAATGATAAGGAATGTCTAGTTCACAAAGTTTGGATCAAAAGGGATTATTTCTTTTGCAAAAGGTTTAAATACCCTCAATACGGACGATGGTAACCAACAGGAGTATCATTTTTTCTCTGAGGTGGACTTCATTTACAGAGGCTAAAGAGTCTTATATAGGGCGTAGGGAGAAATTTGGAATTGCTAGTCATTTTGCTTTTAAGCCATGTTTTCGTTAGTTTGGACACCGTCATGTTACATCAGCCTAAATTTTACTGCCAATAGGAAGGACTCTCAAGGTCATGTCAATAATAAACACCGTCAACGCCTCATGCAAGGCCTGCGTGTTTGACGACGTTTGAGAGCGTAATGGACCCTAATTACGCGAAAATTTGCCATGGCGGAGGAACCGGCAATTCGCCATAGCAATCGGGTCGTTTTGAAACAGACGTAAAACATTTTCTCTGTGGGTATTAGAGAGAATGATGCCAAATAAGTGGGTAGGAAGACAGTTGCGGGGGAAATGGAATTAGGAAAGCAGGGAGCAGTGATTCATCGTAGCGTTGCACATAAAACTTTGTTTTCGGCCTTCTGATTGGTCAGCGGGGAGTTGCTTTGACTTTGGCGACCCCCGCTGATTGGAAACTAACCAATTAGAGAGCTACACCAGGGTGACTCGCACGTAACACTCAATTGGGGTGCACATCCCAGTAAAAAAAAATGGAGTTTTGCATTGAAAATCACTTTTTCTTGGAACTGCATAATTGAAAGCGGATTAGTTGAGTGGTCCTTTGCATACTCATCTTTGCACACACAATTACATGATAGGCAGTCAATGAATTGGCAATGATTGTGTAAACAATTTGATTTGCAATTTTCAAATAAATCAGGAAGTAGGTGAACTGAACGGAATTACCATTTTGGCATAAATGAACCCAAAAGTCTGGCGAATTGGGCAAATCTGATTTATTGCTCAAGTTTTTGGAGGCAAAGAGAACATATTTTAATTAGTACTTTGAAATGGTTTTATGCGTGAGTCCAAATTATGTTCTTCTTAGCGGGTAAATAATTTCACCTAAAAGTACAAGGTCAGTATTAATTGAAATCACTGGTGGAAAACATTTTAAAGACTCTCCTTTACACTTTCATCGCTGTTTTTGGGGGCCGTGGCTCCCGAAGATTGACTAGGGAAGGTCACCTCCTATTTCCGGAGTAAGGGTTGTGGAGGGGGGGGGAGGACTAAAGAGGTCAAAGTTGGTCCTTTTTTCTGGGGTTGGTGGGGGTAGGCGATGGCCTTTCCCGATCACGAGGTCGGTGTAATCTGCCGTCTTGTCATCCAACATGCGACTATTCAAACAAACAAACAAACAAACAAGCACTTTTGTCTAAAAGTTAAAATTTTGGCATTTGCATATGACAATTGTTAAGATTTCTTACTCCGCCCACAGTGGATCCGAGTGTCATGGCCTAGATGTGACTCACGCCAGCATATGACTCGGGGAGTTAGCAGTTGCCAACTTTTGACTGTTTGTGACACATGTTTGACTACTTGCAGAACATGTTTGTTTGACTACCACCTTTTGCCTAGTGGATGAGTGAATCTACCGTTCTCGTGTTCCAGAAACAATCACCTACCGCTTCACAAATCTTTTACAAAGTGTTCGCCCATAGTCAGTCATGCATTTTCACGGTGTCCTCTTAACCAAGGGTGGACGAGTATAACGAACTGAAAGAATAAGCAACACTGACACTTGACACTCCCTACAATCTCATATTCTGCCTGCAGTGCAGTAGGCTGTTACAGCCTAACTCGCTGACTATGAAAATTAGATCTTGCCAACTTTTAAATAAACATCCTTCTATGCAAAAAATTGACACCGTGCAGATCTTATCCATGCCGTGAGTGAAAGCCATTGGGAGTAGAAAAAAACAGAAATTGTCTAGAACAAGGCTTAGGAAACAGTACACTGAAAAGTGGGAAGATGAAATCTGAAACAGTCTCAGCGATAAATTGCAACGGAACGAGATGAAGCCTCATTTGGCTCCACTATTAGGAACTGCTAATATTCTGGAAACGACTAGATTTGTCATGCGTCGAAATTGCTGCTAAACGCCTCTTGTAGACATTCGCCTCTCTTGTCATTCACAACAGACACTTCTGTCCAGCCTACCACATCACAAGTGCATTGGCTCCACCAACACCGCTGGTGTGTCCATCCCAGTCTCATCAAAAATGCTGAAGGACTGACAGGTTGTAGTTACATTTACCAAGGTGCCAGCAGTTAAGGAAATCCTCGTCCCATGGAGTAAGGGCCAAAATTGCTAGAAAATTGGTTCAACATGGGGGAGAGGATGCCGAAAACCAGTAATGTGGCAAATGTGGAGGGAAGGTGTAGGTGCCTGTGGAAGTCAAGTTGACAGGTGGCAGGTGTTGAAATGCCAGCCTGTGGTGTCGTGCATGTGTGACAGGAGCGACATTCTCACCTGACATGACCACATGTGGATGTGGTGCGTGACCTTTATCATGCTTTCACGGTAACCGGGCGCACTACATAGTACATCACTAACCTACCGTCTGACCTTGAAGCACGATCAGTTGGTGTGAGAGGTCATGGGTTGGAGGAGCAAACGAAGTGGTTGCACCGGTGGTACACGTGTTGGTGTCGTGTAGATGGGGCTGTGGTAATCTCCGTGTCGCTGAAATACGTTGTGGTAGTGAGAGTGCTAATTGATGAATGCTCGAATAGGTGGGTTGTTAAGGCAAGTGTGAGGAGAGGATGGTAAATGACATGTTGGTAATCGGTGAAGTGATAAATTGACTGGTGTTTAAGATGTCGACTAGTCGATGGATAGGGCGTTGTCACTCAACGCCACACTTAGAGTAGTTTTTTGCTCAAAAGTGCCTCATGCTACATTCCCTTCCTCATCCCCCTCCTCTTCCTCCTCCTCCTCCTCCTCCGCCTCTCTCCCCTCTCCCCTTCTCCTCCCTTTTGTTTTCTTTTCACTCTTCTCGTTGGAGGAAGGATTTAAAAATTGATGGGAGATTAATAGGGAGAGCAGGATCATTTCATGATGGTGCTGTGAAAGGCTTAGGCACTTACCCTTTGTGAGGGGGCTGATTGCAGAGGGAGTTACAACGAGCAGTAAAAGTGCTAATGAGTTTGGCGAGGGGAGAAGACGAATGTCAGAACACGGGTGTGTGGATGGGTGGTGGTGACAAGCTAATTGGTCGAGACGTAGCACACATGGATGCCTAATTGACACAGCTATGCACGGCACACGAGAGCAGAGCACAGGGTAGGAGAGCATAAAGCGTCAATATGCCGACTTTACTACCCTCGCTCGTGGGTCTGAGGTGTTTTTTTAAGGAGGATGGGAGGAGGAGCAGGTCAAGTGTCATTTATAGTGACCATCAGAAAGTACAGCCTTCCACAGTCACAATGACCTCATCTCCATCTTATTGTCGTGGTATACCATCGCATTACTCTCCACGGTGAAGTGGTTTCCGTGTCAGTGTTGTGTAACCGTGGCATCATATTGCATGCGACGGTGATAGTGAGCCCATTTTGTCAGTAATGTGACAACCCACTTCGTGACTTCTAAACTGGGAGAAGAGGCGAAGGCTGTAATGGGGAGGACGAGCGCCTACTGTTATTTCAGAGAGGAAGGAAACAGGCAAACTTGCATTTGCCGGTATCTCTGCTAGTTCTGCAGGGATGTTACTGATGTTATCGCAGCTAAACCGGAGCTGGAAGGTGAGTAGTGCATAGTACGTCGAATTGGACAGCACTGCTATGGATAAATGCCTACTTAAATGAATCAAACCCGGTCGCATAGATTTGGGTCAAAATTGAACCAAATCGGCAAATGATGGCTGAATAGCGAGGGAGAGAGAAGGGCGATTCTCAACAGAATTTTGACTTATTAGTTTAATAAATATTGGGAAATAGAGAGATGGAAGGGATTGGATGGATGTGTATGCAAACCTGGTCGTGCGGCGACCGTGGAGGAGGAGGGCGAGGGGGAGGAGGTCAACTCTTTGCGAACGATGAGCCTTCTACACCTTGAACCCTGCCTCCTCTTTTTATAGCTCTCAACTTAGCCAATCCGTTCGCAAGACTCGAATGACGCTGTCACAGTTATGATAATCAAATGGTTTACACCAGTCGCCTGTGCGACGCCATAGAGGGGTAAAAAAATTGGAAGGTGATGTCTACTTGCGACATTGGTGACAAGTAGTTTTTTTTTTTTAGGGTACAAAACTTGACAGTTTCAAGATCTCTGACGCTGGTGAGTCTTCAAGATGCGTTAGTACGCTAATAAATATAAAAGTTTTGACTGTTGCCTCCACTCAAAAATCTTGTCAATCAATCCTGGTACACTGTAGCACGAGACAGATGACAGAGCTTCATCTCGTTGACAGATGATACGTTGACAGCGAAGTGTCCAACACCCCACTGTACTTCACTTCACTTCACGTCTCTCCAATGGATCCTATTGATGCGCTCTCCATTTCGTGGCATCTCCTCATTCGCCACATTCTCACTCCCAGTACCCTCCCTCCTTATCCTTGCTCACGCCAGCTAAAAAGTGGTATTTTTAGGAATGATAGAATGGGAAAGAGAGAGAGAAGGAGGAAAAGAAAGAAAGGGAACAGATTTGTTTTTAATTAGGGAGAGCAGAAGGAGCGACTGGGACGAGGATCGTTGCGCGGTGTGCACTACTGTGTAAGCACTAGTCAGAGGTGAATGCTGTCACTCACCCCTTCAAGAATAAGCAATAAATGACCTTCATTTTGTCATTATAATGCTTATGTCACTCAATTGACTTTCTATAAGTTGATCACTCGATGAAATAGTCTGGGACTATGTCGGTGAGTTGGACTGACAAGTGAGATCAAGACCCCAGAGCTCAGACAAACAACGCGCATTGCGTGCTCCACCGTCCAAGCGACTAATCAGAACAATGACTTCCACACTGCAACTCCACTGTCCTTAAGAACTTACCCCTTCAAATCCTTCTTGAATTTGGATCTGTTACATTGGAATGGACTAGCAATGTAATCCTATCTGCCATGGAAACAACCCGTCTACGACAATAAGTGTCTCTCCCCCCCGCCCCCCATCCCAAGTGGACCCCACCTGGCCCCATTTTTGACACCAAAACCGAAGATACCTGGTGTCAAAAAACCCTAGCCTTTTGGACTTTGACCCTCACAACCTCCCCTTGTAATTCGATCCGCGGCAGGAGGATGCCTGGTCAAGACTCACGGCGTGGCAGTGACAACCTTGTCACAACTGCCTTCGTTTTGCATCGATAACCGTGACATTGTGATCATTTATTGAATTGGGGTCATCAAAATCATGCAAGTAGTCTCTTAACCATCAGCTGAGCATCGGTATGTTGTTCTTGTCTCTGTTCCTCCCCGATCCTGGGTTCAGTTACTTATCATTTTATTTACGGTGAGGCTGGTGAAAGGAACTGGCCGTTCCTGTCACTCTCGCTAAAGTAAGTTTAAGACGAGTTTTAACAAGGGACCCCAGCTACCTAGGGGTAAAGGGTTGGATGCCCCATAATTATGCCAACTTGTGATCCCAACCACCCCCTGGAGGTGCTAAGTTCGGGGCGTTAGAGAAGGGCGCCACAAATACCCGGTGCGCCTTCAAGCACACCACCAGCCGAGGTGACCCAAGAAAACCTACCAACTCGAATCCACTGAAGTTCGCATCATCTGTCGTCGCCACTGCTTATTTTTTCACATCCGTCAAGAGACTGACGAGGCCGCCTATCACAGGCAAAACGCATCCTCCTCCCCTCCCCCCCCTCTTCCCCATTTCAGGAGTAAACGAACGTATGTGCACAACTTAATTGACAGCTTGCCACGCTATGCAATAACAAGGGAAGTGGGAGCTCGAGGGAGGTCATGGAGGAGACAAAGCACTCTCCATGTGCTCCAAATCAATCCCACTTGACTACCATTGGTAGACCCCCCAGGTTGATGGGGGACATCGATCGCTCCACGTGCTCCAATCAGGTGACAGATTTGCTTCAATTTGAAGGTCGCTCTCTCATGAGAGCGAAACCCACGGTAGGGGAACCACATTTTCAGAAAAGAAAACGAGAAAACAAAGGGGATACATAATAAGGGGGATTTAATTTTGACAGAAATAAATGTTTACACAATAAGGCCTGTATATATAGAGAGGAAGGGAGATGGGGAAGGAGATAAGGGAGAGATGGAGACCGTTCACGTTTGAAAGTTCAGTATTTTTTTGGATAATACAAAATTAAATAGCTGCTACAATTGTCCAAAAATGGAAACAGCATGGACCAAACTCTGTAGATTGTTTTGCATGCTTCGAAAGGTGGTGGTGGTGGTCGAATGAAAAATGAAAAAAAAAGTGAGGGAGAGATTGAGAGAACGAAACAAAATTTTGGGGTAGAGAGAGGGAGGGAGGGGGAGGATTAGTGGGTGACTAGTCCCGAAACAGAACTTGCCGCTTTGATTGCTCTTCATTCCTGAACTGTTGTCGGCTCGTTATGCTCAACATCTTCGCTAATGGAGGCCTTCAAAATAGCAATCGGATCGGGTTCAGGTTCACCTTCCAAACATCCGTTTTCTTCGGTACCTGCATTGTCCCCGTGCAACACTTCATCATGGCCATTCGGAACACCATTGTTGGTTGGAATAACATCCTCCCCTTCTTCTTCTTCTTGAGCAATCACCTCAGTTTTGGCATCAGCTTCGTGATTTTCATCCTCTGGAACCTCTTGCATTTCACCATCCCTCGTCTCATCATTGAGACAGGCAATCTCTATATTCTTCGTTCCATCGGTGACTTCATTAGGGTCTGCAAAGGCTTCGCTAACCGATTGGCTCTGTTGCAAAGCTTCTACATAATCAGAGCTCTGGTCAGAGGACTGTGGACGTTGTTCCTCTACATTTGATCCTGGTTGTTCACCTTCTATGGATTCTGAAAGAACAACCTCCTTTTCCTCCTCAGCTTCAGCTTCGACTCCAGCATTAAGGGCCTCGTTTACCAAAATCTCGGCAACCTCGGATTCCTGATGGTCACGAACTACCTCGTTAATAGGTTCAGGCTCGGGCTCATCAGGCTCAGCTTTGCTTTGGCATTCCTCCACCTGTAATTCTGGTTCTTCGATGTCTTTCGAAGAGATCTCCTTTTCCTCCTCCACTGCCTCCTTAATCTCCTTCACAGAACCCTCAATCACTTCCTCTGTAACATTCTGCGCAATAGCATCGGCATCTTCAACCACAGTTTGTTCCTCGGATCCTGTAGGATGTTTTTCCATATTGGCAGGTGTCTCCACCGCCTCTTCCTCCCTCAAAATGGAACTAGTCGCCTTGGAAACAGCCTCATCTGTTAGAGCTGTAGACTCTTGAACTACCATTTCATCTACGTCTTTGAGAGGTTGGGAATCAAGGACAACAGGGGATGACTTCACTTCGCAAGAGGTTGGAGTAGCCAAAATAGGCTCTGTAGCAGCTTCTGAGGGCACTTGGAGGTTATCCCCAGTTCTGGTTGGCTGAAGAGTGGCCGATTTCCTTGCCGTTTCATCCTTGCGTTTGGATAGGGACTTAAAGAGGTTGGGCTTCTTGTTTAAACTACTTCCACTGTAGGTTCGTGTACGAATCTTCTTGGGTGGATTATCACCGCTGCGAGGCTTGGACATAAGAGCTCCCATGGCTCCTGGTTAGGAATGAAAAGACGAGCGATGAATAGAGAAGGCTGGGAGAAACAAAGGAAGCACGGACGTCAATTGGGAACAGTAGCGACAACCACACAACCGCTGCTGACTCGCACGCGTGCTGAATGAGGCGTTGCGGCGCGCGGAGCCTTATGTTTACCTCGGAGCTCAATGGTTGGTTCCACCAGTAAGAACCAACCACCGTGTGGTGAATAACATACTGTTCTCCAATTGGCCGTTCCCATCCACGAATCAGGAGCATGCAAACTTACAAATTGCATTCGCACTAAAAGCACGTGGCGTAGTAACCGAAGCAATGCCTCCTCTTTTCGGGACAGAGAATTGTTCGAGCGTTTATAAATGTGCTCAGCGGTCCACATTATTCAAACAATCCTTTTTCAATTAGTATTAAGTACATGTGATTGCACTGAAGTAATCGGGATGTTTAGTTGATAGAATGAAAATTTGTTCTCTGCAAACGGCGTGGGTTCAGTTCAAGTTTGTCCTAACACATGTCACACATTTGTGACGCCGAGTTTAAGTGGGAAAATTTCCGTGCGACACTAAGAAAAATAAAATTTACCTAGTGTTAGTTCAAAAAGCGAGACTTGTATTTAAATACGCAGAATTAGACAATGTGACTGGAATGAGTTGCGCAAGTAATTGCTCGTCAGTAGATGCAATGTCAGGGTGACGTTGACTTGCAATTATCGAGGAAAGTCAAAATGTTGGCGTACTGCCTTCAACCTTAGGCAGCTTCAAAAGCTGCTGATCATGACTCGATATTGAATGATGAAACTAATGAGACCTGCGGAGATCGAAGAGACTAGCGCTCTCCCGCAAATGGCCAACAGAGAGCTGCAGCCTTCGTGCAACCTTGCGAAATATCGAGTGAAATGACCACCCACAGGGTCATTAAAGTTAGGCTCTCACCTGCGGGTCAAGTGATGTCGGGCCATTCGGAAGAATGACCTCAAGGGGTCAGCAATGTCGAATGCACTGCGTGTGTATGTGCACTTGCAATGATTCAGGTAGTTAGTCATTATCACTTTTTTGAGCCCCTTCGGGAGAAGATCAGTGGACCGTGTTCCTCCATCTCTCTCCCTCAATTTACCCAATTTACACCAATAGCCTGCATAGGTGACCTGTTTTTGGCCAGTCCATTCCAGACAACGTTAATCAGGATGAGATGAGGGTCACCAGTAGGAAGAGCGAGCTCTTGCGTCTCTGTTATAGCCCGTGGCGATTAAACAACCTTATGCCCAACGGGTGCGTAAAACTCGATCCCGTGGTTACATTCCTGTACAGAAGACATCAACTGCGGCACAGTGAAGTCTCAACCTCTTCTCAGCCTACAAGTCATTCCTGTAGCTCTGGTGGAGCACAACGGCTCACTTTGAAAAAAACACTTCTGCCATCTCATGATGTGAAGCGATGAAGTGAGGTAAACGGACCCTAGATGGCCCAGCCATGGCAACAGGTCATTCTATACCAAAATTAAAGTGCCTACACGGTTAAACAAAGCATCACATCACTACAGTTGCATAATGGATGCAAAGTTCCAGAAACGTCGCTTTTAGACTCAGAGAGGTGCATCCGCCTCCGGTACGTCAGTACTTCTATCCTAGCAATGCCGCCTGTTCACCAAACCGACCGATTTATTTTGTTTCTCACAAACGCAATCCACAAATCTCAAATTATGCAAAGTGTGCCTGCATAGTGTGGCATAGAGACAAGTGTGATTACTGTATAGCGTTGGTTACATACGCATGCTTTTTGAAGGAGGGACAAGCGGACCCATATTGGGCAACGGCACCTTTTGGATTGTGCTCTGTACCACATTCTTTCCGATTTAAACTTGCTTACTGTTAAATTTTTGCTGAGACTGAGGTGAATCCACCGTGTTGCTCTAATCACCTTAACTACAGCTCATAAAGCTACGGAAAACTTTTATCAAATCTGGGGAAGTGAGTCTATAGAATGTGCAATATGCAGTGATTAACCACCTAAAAGTGGGTGTGGTTTGGTTAGGAAGAAACGGGATTATTTTTTTTTTCTGGTTAGGAATGAGAATATCAGGCTAATGGATCAGGAGCTCGACTAAGGGCACGGCTTGCACCTACATCTACGGAATGGGAGAAGTTATGGAATCATATTGCAGAAGCTGATGTCGCATGCCTTAAGTCAGCAACGGGTGAATTGCGCTAATTTTCATAAAAATTCATCCCACTCCTCCTTTATGGTCGTAAAACAGTCGGTGCACTTTGGATTGCCTGATGTTTGGCTTGTGATGGCATCTGACTTCCGACTTTCTGACTTCTACATAAAGAATAAGTCCCCATGCATCGCACACCTTTCGGGTTTGTCATCACGACACAGTAAGGCAAAGTTGCTTTGTTCTAATGCTAGCCTTCAGGAGGAATTATTTGCCTCAATTTTCTTCCTCAAGTTTAAGTGCCCCTTGCATTTAAGTTTAATCCGCACGAAACACCTCCAAGGTGGGCAGGAATAACTTCAGCATTGGAAATAGCCAGGGCTAATGATTTGGTAATGCAGAAGCGTTAATTTTAACGGGCTGACGTAGTACACAGTTTACAATGCATGCAGCGCCTTAGTTACAATAGAGATGATGGAGAAGGGTGCCCCTTCATCCACGTTCTCATTCCCTTTACGCCTATGGTACAACTTCTCCCGAAAAGACATCCAAAAGGGGCAGAAAAGTTAATTTACAAGTGAAACAGTGGTAACTAGGGTAATTTATCGTCTAACGAGTGTTCTCCACACATCAAATTTTGCACCGTCGGGCATCTCTTTTGAAAACCATGCTAGATGATATTGTTGCTAACTTAGGCAAGCAACCTGTCTCAAAATCTCACTGTATTTGATTACTTTTTTCAAAAAAAACCCATTAAAACATGCAATTATCCAGCAACCATACTCGAATTAGAAAAACTGCACGTCCATGTGCGTAGTAACTAGTTCTGTCAAGGGATGATGAAGAGCTGTCACTTACCTGTGATGACGATAACGAATGTGTAGATCAATTGCCCAGGAGTTGCCTTTAGCCGTGAAAATGGACCAAATGATGGTAATATTAAAATTGTCCATCTCATCCCGATCCTTGATTAGCAACCTCGATTAGATCTTCGGTTTTAAAACTTTGCTGAATAAGTGTTACTTAATTTGAGCAAGTAGCGCTTTATCCCACAGCATTTATTCACCACCTGGGCAGCCGACATTTAACGACTAGACATTTTCGGAAAAATTCACTGAATGATTGCAGTTAAGCCCACATGCCTATTCTAGTGCGTTAATTCTGTGTATAGGGATGTTTCAAACTGCAAGATATGTGTGGATTAGGAATTTTTAAATATCAGCCTCTCATTTATCCCTGTCCTTTATTATCATAGTAAGATTTAGGACAAGAATCGGTTTTTTGATAAGTTTACTACACACTCAAGTAACTGCCATTTCTGGAGGCATTTAAAATAACTCTATCTACGTGACAAAGTTTAAGTAAGAATCTTTAAATGCCCGTGCAATTGCAGACAAGTATTTTTGTTTAGCATGGCAAGAGAGTTGTACGAAAGAGGTGATTTTAAATACTGCCGGACTTAGCAAACTACATGAGAATTTGACCTCTCATGTGTCCCAATTTTAATTTGTTGTCTTTAATTAGTATTTTTTAAATAAACAACATCGGCTTCCTTTTTTTCATGTCATCTGCTCCGATTTCAGAAACAATCGTGTGACCACTGCTGAGGTCTGATCGCTCGGAATAGACTAACTACTTAATTTGTTTTAGTAAAAAACGTGTCAGGTGAGAAAGTGTAAGAATCAAGTTGAGACTCAGAGAGTATTTAATCCGCCCTCTCCCTTCCTCACCACTTGGTAGGCAGAGTTTTAGTGTGCTGCCCAAAGCACATTCTAAGTAATTGAAAAGCAGACATATAGCTGCATTTAGAGGCTGTAAACATGCTTTTGGCTCTAAACAAAAAACTCGTTTTGTCCTAGACCTTTATTCGTACACATCAAACCAAAATGTCCAGAAAGGGATTTACCCTAACCATTAGATTCCTTGAGACGGACAAAGCGAACAAATATCTGCACCCATAGTGCTGTAATTTATCTCGTCAAAATTTTTTATCCCTATCACCTGGACCATGCAGCGTTTTAAAGGCAGATCAGTATTACCACCTATCCCATTGCCCAAACTGGCCCTATTCAATCTCTTAAGCACCGTAAAAGCTACATTTTGTTGAGCTTAATAGATTTGACAACTGCGGTCTTAAATTTGTGCCCTACCTTAGGCTCTCTCTCCCAAGAGAATATTAAATAATTCCTTGCCTTAACCTTGCATGCCAGCCGGGTTGTTAGCCCTTGGCACAGGCGTGGTCCACATGCAAGCTGTGCAATTTAACCATTAAAGCTCATTGGTCAGACTTTGATGGCTTGGGGCTACCCTGACACCCACAGCATCAACAGGCACGCACATAGGCATACCAACAGAGAGCGGACAATCACTTGATATTCAAAGCTACTTACCCTCGGGGTGGGATGAATTGAAGACCTTCATCCAATGCCGCGGCTTGTAAACGCATTCAACGACCTTTCGGAGGTGACTGGTGTGTGCTCCTTCGGTCCAGGTATTGAGATCGCTTTATTGTTACTTAACAAAGTAGCATATCCTTAACGGCAAAAAGGTCTGTAATTTCTAGTCTAGTTAGCCAATAGTATCATGCAAATATGCTTTGCAGATTTGATTTACCTTGCTTGAGAGCTATATCTCATGTTACCTTTTCTGCAGTCTGTAGGCTTGTTCTATAAAAGTGCTTAATGAAACAAAAAACAAATTTTTAAGGAAAATGCTAATAGTTCAGTAAAGTGACCTCTTTGTTCATTGGGTTTATTATCTTTATGCAGGGCAATAACACGTCTGTCCTTAATGTCACACATATGTGACACTTGTTCTCGCCTAATCGTTAATTGCGGCACATCATTGCTGTATTAAAATTGGCATAATAGTAAAAATGCTTCTTCTTCTCTCGCCCAAAGTGGAGGCAGGACTTTTGCTTCCTGGTATGCATGCCTTTTAAAAAGCATGTCCAGTGTGGCAACGTGATGTAGGATATTTTGGGTAGGGAGTTGCACCATCTTGACGCATCTACCATCACAGCGTCGACATTTTAGTAGTTTTAGTGGGACACGTTACTACTCTAACCAGTCATGCAACTCTGCGCTGCATCAACCCGACACTTGATTGGTAATGGGAGGTCAGTGGTAATATTATTTCCTTCGTTCTTTTTTTACCTTCGGTTCTGTGCTACTTGATAAAGAAGTGTGATCAAAGAAAGGCATCTAATATTCGTGTAGCGCGGAGAGAAAGAGTGAATTACACAAGTCGCCAGGGTATTATGGACGGGGAAGGCTCAGCGTTCGCCTCCCGCTTGGAGCTAGGTGAGGAGGTTGATTTAAACTGCTCGCTTGTTACCTGAAAGGATACTATTCGTAAAAGTGTTTACTGCAAGATTCTAGAATTTAAGTCGATCAGGGCGCCAACCGCTTTGAAATAAGCCCTTTGCAATCGCTTTCATCCCGTTCATAAGGCTGCTTCAAAATGCCATGCGACGCACGACAGTCGGAAGCCAGAAAAGTCCCATGACATTGTAGGATAATTGAAATAAGTTTTCTTTTACAAACTAACTTTTCAACCCCCACTCTAAATGTCTCTACAAAATCTCCTTTCCTGCGAGCTATTTACTGCCACCCACTACGCGCCAAGATACAATCATAATCACCCGCCTTCCTTTTTCTCCCCCCCCTCTGATTACAAATTATCCACCAAGTTCTTAGGCTAAAATGTGGTTTATGAAAGTGTTTGTATAAGGTAGTTTTTGGTATTTGTGGAAGTAGACACAGAATTGCCAGAATCCGACAGGCAGCTGTTAGAAAATATGTAAAGAGGCGCTTGAAAGGGAATTTGTTGTCCCTACCCACTCAACATCAGACTGCCTCATAATAGAATTTACTAAATTCCCAAAACTTTATTAAGCAATGATTTTGAAAATGAGAGCCTTGCAGGCCAGTTGTGTTATAAGCCAGTTGAATGCTGCCCCTAGTGGAAAATAGGCAGTCACCTCAAAGGTGATTGGTTGTTCAGAGTACTCGATTTTCATTGGTTAAGATTATAAATTTTTTTCTCTCTCCCAAAGAATTTAATTCCGTTGTAAAGGCAATAAAAAGGAACTTGAGAGGGAATTAATTTATTCCTTCTTTTTTGTAACGCCGCAAGCGTGTGATTTATAAGGAATTTGGAGTATTCTCGTGGGTGGTCGAAGTGGTATAAAAAAAGTGCAGTTGACCTGAACCGTCCAAAAGGAGTTTGTAGCTTGACCACCGTGAATGCGGACATTTGATTTTAGCTTGACCTACAGCACCAGGGTTAAATGATATTTGAGTTCTCTCGGCCGTGAAAAGAGCTGAAAACATAAGACTTCCCCATGTGAATATTGTCTGTCATTTCTGACTTTATTTGGTAAAGCACATTAACATCTAACACATTAGTGTCAATGTCATGAGCGGATGGTCCGTGATAGGTGGTTATGACAAATTTTCCCCACAAATTGCTTAAGTAAGGCAAAAAGATGAAGAGGGCTGCTTAGCCTCATTTTGAAGGACAAAACACCATAGCTGCGGTGCCCGATTCGATTCTGGGTAAAAGAAGAGGTGCATTTAAAGTTGGCCGGATTTTGTTTTCACTCTCCACTAATTGAAAATCAGGCTGACACACTCAGAACACATTTATTTGCTTTCCCTACTTCATTTGGCAAGAAGACCATAATTAAATGAGAATTTGAGAAGCTCTTAGAACTTTATTCTTTAGTACGAACGAGACTTTTTGTACTGTGATGTGAACAGTTTTACGGATGTGTCTCGTTTTTGGAAATGTCACTGCATATTCCCTGATTGTTTGAAACAAAAGTGCTACTTATTAAGTTGACTGTTTCATGCTAGTAGTATACATCTATATTTCCTTTTCCCACAAAATGCTCCATTTCTGGTATTATTTGTCCAGTATATAAATTGATCAGAGAATTCTAGTCCAGTTTTCTCCCCTTCTCCACATGGCACGGGCTGTAATTTACATCAAAAACAATCCGTTAATGGCAGGGGCTGTCTGGGCGGTGGAATGTCACCTGCCATCGGCCCTGCAATTCCACCACTGGGAGAAAAATCCTACGGGTCAGGGTGACTTTGACAGACATTTACAGTAAAGGGCATAGTGTGACTGGCTGGTGAATGCTACTAAAAGGTGCGTTGTTTACATTTCGCTTCCGACCAACCAAGCTGACACATCACCCATCCATGTGAGAGGGACACTGCCGACTTAACTTTGATACATTCCAATATTTTCGTTGAAAAATCGGGTCCAATTATGTTCATATTCATTTGCCTCACTTTATAACTGGTTCTCGCCCAATGTTAAACCGTTCTTTCCTCCAAATGAACCTCCAGACAATTGCTAATTATGTCACACCTCAAGGTCGCAGCAGGCCAAGTGTGTACACACGATTGGCTACTCGTGAACAAAAAGGAGGGGCATGGGAGAAAGGAATGGGCTTTAAACCTGTTAATTAATTCAGCGTCCACTGCCATCGCAGCAGGATGGGTAGAGGGAGTTGGGTCCTTTCGACTCGTGGGAATTTCGTCTTTCCCACTCTGGCCCCTCCTCTCATTTGTAAGTAACTTGTTCTTTTTGACGGAGTAATGCTATCACTTTAACAAATCCATTATGATTTAGGAAAAAAACCCAAACTTTACAAATAAATACTTGTGCAATGCATCTTTCCTTGCATTCGCATGCTAAAAGATCTCTTGTGCAAGGGATTTAAAGCTACCGCTCTCAAAAAATATCAGTCCCCGTCATTTTGTCTTGGACATCTTCTCCAAAAATAGTTTCAACTGTCTAACAACAATTTTGACTTCCTAAATTTTGCTTACTAAGGCTATTTGTTTTTTCCTAATTTTAATTTACCTTTAATCTGCAAACTACCTAGAACGATGTTTTAATGGACAGATATATCAGTGCCAGGATTGATTTAGCGACACCTATAATAAATTGTTGAGGGTTTCGTTAAAATTGCTTGATATTAATTAAGGTTTCCCCTTGCTTATTCTCGCTCTCTCGTGACTGTTGCTTTACATCACTTTCTCCATTTGCGTGCAACAGAATCAACAACGTCAAAAAATGGAAATTTGAGAATTGTACTTTTCCCTGTCATGCGCTGTAAAAAAGCCAAAGCGAAGACGATCATTCAAACGTTGTTTCAACTGAAGTGGAATGCGAACGCTTTGTGAGGAGTGTTTGCTAAATCCTGTACAGAAAATTCTGCCTCCTGAAAGTGTATCCGCGCGGTTACGGATGCGCACAGAAGTTTGTTGACCTAGTAGCGTCATGTGGTGGCCTCCTTTACGGTCTCATGATTAACCAAAACACGCAGTTGTTTATGTGCTGAACTGCGGAGATTGCTTTAAAAGACTCCGATTTTCTTCCCCATCTCATCTTAAAGAACTCGCCCAGTTGGATGCTTACATCTGGTGCCTGAGGTAATGGGTGGCACACTGTTCTCGATTGCTTTCAACGAATATCCTTGTGGTTCGGATAATGACCAAATGTCACTTAATGGTGACGCTTGACACAAATGAGATGACTAAAGCCTATTAAGTCGAATTACTTCTGACTGGGACGAACCACCAAAACTTGTACCTATTCCGTGTATCTCTCGATAGAAGCAGACATCTGCGACTTTGAGATGAAGGAACAGCAAACCTCTCCATCCAGACCTTGATAATCGTTTCATGCAACTGTGTAGCCCGTGGGATTGTTTATAGAACAGCCAAGTCTGCTTGCACTGGTAACAGATTTGGTCAGGAATGACCATGTGCAATAGCATTAAACGTGGAAGAGGTGGACCCGGTCCACCTCCATCTCCCTTTTTGGAAAAGAAGCCATTTCTGTAATGTGGCAGCAGAGTAGGAATGTGCCTTCGTTTTTTTTTCATCAAAATGGGAAACAGAAACATCTTAAATACCAGAAATTTGTTGTGCTAGGAGCAAAAGCGGCGAATTTCTCCCAATTGAGTTGCAGAAATGAAAATTATTCCACCATCCACAATTGCGTCAAGGATGTGACCTTGAGGCCTTCAACAGCACCTTGTGAGGAATTTCCCCTTCCTCCATCTTAGTAGCACAGTGAAGGAAAAAAGACTGAGTTTTCGCCCATTTTCAATGAACTGTGCCATTTTTGGCAGATGCCTTTTTTTTCTTAAAATATGACCATGCCAAAATGTTGTTTAATCTTTGTTCCTCCCTTGCATTTAAGGTCAGTGAGTAGGTAGGACTTTTCGACTTCTCTTCGTCCTAGGGGATCCTATTTAGACAAGAACACGTTACAACTGCGCTTTAACTTACACGCAGTTTTAGGATCTAAAAGCAATTATTTCGGTACTAAGAAACCATCCTAATCGTTTGCTTCTCGTCATTCATGTTTCATTACCTGAACTTACAAACAAAGGTTTGAATTGGCTTTTTCCCCCTATTGGCAGAGAACCTAATAATGCGCGTCAGATGGAGCTGGCGCTTGCATGAAAACAGTCATGGAAAGATGCAAACCCTTCCTAACTTCTAGGGGGTTGAAGTCGTGACAACCAAAAATATCAACACTGTACCAATCAGGGCACAAAATTAATCTCCGTTCTTAATTTTCTTAGGCTTGAGTGTTGGGACACATCAATTATTCAAACAGGCCACAAAATAGAACAGCTGCCAACTCAGCGACTTTGAAATACTAGCGTTTTTACTAAAATTTAATAAGTAGACGTTTAAATTCAAACTTTCGCTATTTGGTTATGATGTCATAATTCCAAAATTTCCGTTTATTCGCTATTGACATTATTTATTTTAATTTATTTGCTGCAGATTAAGAATGCGCTAAGCATATTTTGCCTAGGCTGTGAAGACCTTTGTTGCTTCTTGCCCTAGTGAAAGTTTAGCTAGGTAGAATCTATCAGAGCGCCATTCTATCCGTGACACGATTTGATGCATCGACTCGGGCTTGTGACAGCTGAACCGATTTGGAAGTAAAAGATAAATGATGCAAATATGCTGAAGTTTCCTAACTACATAAAACAGTTAAGGTGTCGCTCAAAGCAACTACAGGGATTTTGATATCCATCTCGCTTAAAAAGCTGAAAAAGTTCCGCAATGGAATCACATTAGATATTTTTGATTCGAATTTGGTGTTAAAAATTATTTCCTTCAATAACAATGCATCAAAGTTTTACAAATTAGAACTTCTTCGATTATGTTTATGATGTTAAATCAGAAAGGGAGGGTGAAATCTCGCTGTCTTGGGCATTAGGACCACAAGGCCCCAGGTACGAACTCGCATTGATCCAACAGCAAAATGGGAATGTCATGGATTTTCGCAGTTTTCTATTGTAATAAGCTCCCCATTTTGGGAAAGAATGGTCTTATTTTTTAACTAAAGAAAGAATAAAGGCAGAAATACGACCCTTTGGTCAATTTTTAAGCTCCATTACCTTAACAATAATGATCCGAGGTGCCAATACGTGTCTGCACCTCTCTTTGCGCAGACCAACCTGGACCCATGCCTCACCCAGCCAAATTTCCTTCACCAATCGCAATCGCCACGGGACCTTGGAGGGGAAACACGTGTGTGCCCCCAACTACCGCCACGGCCGTTCACCGTGGCAAACAGAGCACACGCACCAATGACGAGGCCTTTCGGGTGGACATAGAGGTCTTCAGCTACCGACCAATGCGCACCAGCGTGCAATCCTCCCATCGACCCGCGGACCAACCCACGCACTGTTACCGTGGCAATCCGGGCGAGGGGGGCTTGCGTGTGCGACGGTTGCGCCTGTCTGTCCACGCGCTCAGTCCTCTGCTTCGACGCCAACGTCGGCATTGGAGGCACAGCGACACTACCGGCTGCAATAGCGTCCGCCACGTCTTCTCGCACCGCCGCAAACTCTACCTCAACAGAGTGGTGAGTGTTTGAGCTCCCCATTGTCCACATCACTTCCACTCTCGTCTTCCCACCTTCCGCATTTCCATTCTGGAATTTAAGGCATCAATATTGCTTGAAAACAGTGGACCGTAAGTATCATTCCTAACGTCTGGGCGCAAGTACCAAAGCCTTCACTGACCCGACTAAACAACAAGGCCCCAACCCACAGCTTGCATCTATGCCGAATGTGGATTAATGTGTGAAAAACATTTTGAAGAGATTCGTCAGTCAGTGTAATCTTCTTAATTCCTTTCATTTTTGATTAATTAATGTAGATTTTGGATAAGAATAATGGTTTCCAAATTTCACTTGCTTTTATAAGTAGAGTGGAAAAACTGCAGTTTGGGATAAGTAGTGGAAGATTAAATTTGAAAAAAAATGCCGAACGTTTGGGTTATTTCTCCTCGATTCTGTTTTTTTTTGCTGCATTGCATTTGAACACGATTGCTCTTACGGGAGAGTAAAATTTTTCCCTTTTTGACTTTGCAGCTATTGGAAATGGAAGGCTTCAAGATCAGCGACGATCAAGTTAGGGGTAAGTCTTCAACACCACTCCATTTCACCCTGTTTATAACCTTTGCTTTGGCACTTGCAAATTGCCATTTTAATGAATCTATCATCCTTCAAAACACCCCAACCCCTATCATCCATCATTCTGCCGCCGCTTTTTGGCCTCTCGACACATTTAAGCGACGATCGTTTCTCCGAAAGATATGTTATATATTAAGAAATAAAAGGTTACATTTATTTTGTCGGTCAATATTCCCCTGAAGCAATAGCTATGTGATCGTGACCGTATTTTCCCCAATTGAAATTTGATTGGCTACCGCCTGCACTTTGGAGGCACGCACCTACGCGATGATTGGTCACGCGCACTGATGTGTACGCGTGTTTTTTGGTCAGGGCGCCGATGCAAGATCACCGATCCTTCGATAAGACTGAAAACATCACCTGACCTTGAAGTTGAATAATCAAATAATTTGTTCTATTTCCCAGTTGCTACGGAGACGTTCAAGAAGTTTGACAAGCGAGGACAGGATAAAATCAGCACCAACGACCTCGGTCCAGCTTTTAGCGCGCTAAAGGTCTCCATCAAACCCGATCTCCTCAAAGAATGGGCCGATGAAGTGGATGATGACGGTGAGTGTACCCTTGAGGCATAAGTAGCACATACAATTTCTCAATCCAAATGGGGTAGTAAAAAGGCAATTTTGATGGGATTTTTGGAATCTTTTAGCCACGGGTTTCATCGATCTGAGTGGATTCCTCTTGGTGTACGGGAAAATCCTCCAAAATGAGCAGGACGAGGAAGATTTGCGGCAGGCGTTCCGTGTTCTCGACAAGAATCGCAGAGGCGAAATCGATGTGGACGATCTTCGATGGATCCTCAAGGAGCTGGGTGACGACTTAACTGAGGAGGAGATCGACGAGATGATTCGCGACACCGATCGCGACGGCTCGGGATTCGTAGACTTTGATGGTGGGTGGTGGCATCAAACTAGGTGAACTACTAGTCCAAATTACCGTCTACCGTTACTACTTTGCCCATTTTAGAATTCAAGAAGCTGATGACATCAGAATAGATAGATCCGGCTTCCACAAACGCCTTCTTCCCTTCCTTTCTCGTCTACTTCATACCTTCTTTCCTATTTCGCAAGAAAGCGAATGTCAATTCGCCCAACACATTACGATGGCTTCTCTTCATCCGCTTATTTTATATGCCTCTGCAAGGCAAAGAATTTATTTCTGGTCTTTTCGATCAACAAAACAAAACAAAACAAAACAGACTTCCTTCCCAACCATCTCTTGTCTGCAAATACCCTCCTTTCTCAGCCAACTTGACTCGTTCGCTGATACATGGTGGAAAGCATAGGTTATCTTTCCTCAAAAAGCAGCCCTTCTGATACTATATTCTTGAAAAAGGATGTAAAGTATAGATAAATTAAACAATAGCTAGAAGCTCTGGAGTTTTACATTGTTGAATTTGTGCACGGTCGCCCAAATTAGACGGTATTAAGAGTGGATCGAGATCCATTTTCCCGCTGGACATTACTTACCCGGCTAATACCGTGCAGTGTATGACATTGAAAAAAAGAGGAAAGGAAGTGCCAAAACGCATGCATCTAAAAGGCGGAATCCAACGCTCCAGTTAAGATCTCATAGATAATTTTATTTATTTGATGCTTTGTTTGGTGTAGCGCATTTCCTGAGCCTCCGATCTTTTCATTCGGCCTGGCTGATACGGGATTTGTATTGTCGACCTACAGGAGGGTTTGAGGGCCACTGGCATGTTCTGAAGACCAGGCCGCCTAAAAAGGGTAAGGGTACAATGGTGGGGCCCCAAGAGGTCTGAGAGTTAGCCAAACATGTTGGAACTTCAAAAAATTTGTCTAGGAAGCAATAAACTACTGGTTTTACTACTCTACAGAAGCTGGAAAATAATAACGTACCAATTCAATGGTACGCCGACCTCTGTACTTGGGTTGCACGGACACTTAAGCCCCAGCTATTGGCCTTCTGCCAGGCGGCATGGCATCTCAGCCGGAAATACATTTTCAGCTATAGCACTTTGACTTCTGTGGAATTTGGGAGAGACTCGACAGCAGAAGGCAAGCCCAAACCTAGGGAGCAACTACCCGTATTTGCAGTAATGAATGCTCCACCTTGGTGTGGCAGAAGAAGTGCACAGGCTGTGGAAGCTACTAACGTCCTCCACCGGCAGCTGCTCCAGTTTTGTGCTCTTCAGGAGCGCTGCAAACAACAACAATGATGTTAGTTGTAAAAATCCTGAAAAGCGTATTACGGAAATGTCTCCGATGCTTGCATGGAGCAGGCAAGCGAGCGAACACGCGATGGCTAGACAGAATCCGGGTAGGCATGGATGGGCAACACTAAGGTAAAGAAAAGTGGCAAGGAGGAATGGAAGCGAAACTTTATCCCCACGAAACTATTGAAACTCTGATCTTTAAGGAGTGACTGTCAACAGCCAGTGTTCTTAGGACTAGTTGGTGGACATACGAGATGGTCAGCGCAGTACACATTCCCTTAATACATATTCCAAACAGAATGCGACTCCAGATTCGGTAGAATTGTCAGAACGGTTCAGTGAAGTTGCTTACAATTCGATGGGGCAGTCGTTGACTAATAAGTGCTCTGTCACGTTACCTACCACGTTGTGGTGGCCAACGCAAGATGTTGACCGAGTAGAGCACCGAAGCTCACTCTTAACAGTTAAGAAGTGTTGTGTAACAATTTAAATGTCCGGTTGACTCCTCGGTTTGATATAGAGGAAATTCAAGCGTCGGTTTTGTAATTACGTTTGGCTGCATTGCTTCTAGGCAATGCCAGTGAGCCACGTTGGAGGTGCACGATCGGCCTTAGCAAAGCAACTTCTCCGACTCCAAAAAATTAGAGACACCTCATGATTACTACAGGTGCTGCCGAAAATAACTCTAAGGGCTAGATTACTTATTGGACATTAGGAAACATAATGCGTTGAAATACATAAGCACCTTACTCTCTACATTTTGTCCTCCATCTCTGTACTGGGACCTTCAAGCAAAGCTGACAGCATCTTAAACATTCAATATTTGATTAGGGGATGCGTCAAACCATGCTGTAGTGCCCCAAGACTTCCGTTAATACAAAAAGCACTCAAACAGAAAGCACGTTTTTGGACTAGGGGCCAGCCGAACCTAGTGAGGGTACAAAATAGCAGACCGGGTCCCATAAATGGGCCTCAGGGTTACACAAACAGCAAGCGCATTACAGCACCACTTTGAAGTGGTTGAGTTTCAAAAATGACCGCAATCCTAAACGGCTCTCAAAAATAAAAATGATCACTTCTTAACGCTAAAAAAATAGAACATTAGTCCCTTCATTTGCCCAGCTGGCAAAAATACTAATGTCAAGATTTGACCTCAAAATATTAGACCAATTGATAGGCTCGGTTAAGAATGTGGCAAAACTGTTTGAAGCCTTGACTATTTTGCTGCAATGAAATCGGTTCCGTCTTTTAAAATTAAGACTATAAATCGCAAAATAATACTGCCACACCGTTACTCGCTTACAACTAGCAAGCAAAGTTTTCGCGCCTATATTTCTTTTAGTGAAAAATACTTTAAAAAAGGTATTCTTACCTAGAAGCAGTTTTTTGCCGCCAAACCTTCTCAAGCTTTACTTTTGTTTGCATTGACCGGAGGCGTTTAGTCCCGCGTTGTTTGGGTTGCTTCCATTCTCATCTGTTCGCACTTTCTGTGTGTGGTTGTCAGTCGTTGAGTTTTATCACAAAAAATGAGCAATGTTTCTAGTCGTAATAACCGGGATCCTACATCAAGGTAAATGCTGTGTTCGATTTATTGAGACTGTGCAAACTTTCGTACATTCAACTGGGTTAATTCGATGGCGTTTCGCTTGCATATATTGTAGAATGTTGAAAACAAATTCTTTCCCGGGAAAGAGGAGCGACACTCCAGATTCGTCGGCATCGGCTCAAAGGACTGTCAGTCCAGTTCAAAACGCCGGTCCTGGCAGTCCCAATTCTCCCATAGTTGCAGCTAATCATCATCCCATTCCACACGTTCAGCACCATCAGAATCATCGTCCCTATTTTTCACGTGGTCGATGTCGCGTTGATGGTGGATACTATGGTGGGCACAATCATTTTGGTGGACACCATTCAGGTCCTAATCGTAGAACCCCTCCACCGATTCATGGCCCCCCGTTTTCGAAAATTCTTGTTGATTTCATGATGAAAGGTAAGCACACTGTCCCTGTCTTTTTCGCCTCTACTGATTTGGTTCATATTGTTCACCGCTTCTATAGAGTGGGATCAATTTTCTACACACTACCGAAGCACTCATACCGGAGATCCCATCGATAATGGGCCAATGATGCATTCTGGACACCAACAGCAACAGCCAATGGTACCAACCTCCCCTCGAGTGGGAGGGCATGTGAATTCCCCACATCGAGGACAACATATGCGCTACAGTCACCAAAATTCCTCTGGAAATAGTTGGTCCATCAGCAATGGTGGAAATGGACGCAAGTATTCCGAAAATGGTGATCACTCTAATACGGGGTCTCTTCGGCGTCATCACAACCATCGTGGTGGTGGTCATGCCCCTTCTCCCTTGTTGCAAAGCAAGTGAAATTTTCTTGTTACATTAAGCCTTTTCCGTTCTTGGTGGCCTCCGATTGCTTATTTTATTTGTCATCTCTTCCAGGCAACCAATCATGGCAACGTGGGGCGCTAACAAATCGGCAGAACTCGCCTAACAACACATTGAACCGTTCCACAGGTAATTTCGGGATGTCCAGACGTTGATAGGATCCCCAGAGAAGCAATTTTCTCACCGCTTATGGGTGCACAGAAACCACGGAAACTGTGATTACATGTATATGTCTGATAGTGGGCGTTACGCTGGTGACACTGTTCAGCTCTAACGCAAATGTAAGCCCCTTTTTTCGTCTTGGAGGTGTTGGGCCTCATTAGTCAGGTTCCTTAACCTTGTTGACCTGTACAATCTTAACGACTAATTGCTATCGCGCTGTGTTATTTTGAGGAATGCTGTATATCGTCCGTCAAGTCGCTTCTTGAACCAGGCTTTGAGTGTCTTTGTAGGAGAGGCTCGTGCAGAGAACTTTTGACATTTTTCGTTCTCGTGTTTTCAGCAACTTGACGAATCTATCAACATCTTTTGAGGGGCTATGATAGATATGTTCCGTTCGGATGCGTGATTATTATTTGCAGCGTTATGGGCTACGAGTGGTTCTTTTCTTGGTAGCTTGTTTTTTTCCAAGCTTATCGGAAGGGGCAAGCACCAGATTTTTTGGATTCGTTTTGTTGAAGTAATAGGAGTGATTGCATTCTGGTGGAATCCTTGCTTGTATGTAAAGGGTTAGGGGACCGCGGCTTTGTATTCCATTCCCGAAATTTATATTTTTTGCTAACTTTGTGTTATGCTGGCTTCGTTTCAAATTTCGCGGTTCAAGCTAGTTTGCTGGCCTGCTTTTGTGGTCGTTTGATCGGACGTAGACTTTGGGTTTTTGAAGTTGGAAGGATTCGTATCAAATGTTAAAATATCAGGAGTGTCCTCTCGTTCCTCGTCTTGGGCATAACTTGGAGCTGAGAACGTTACTTTTCTGAGGATTGGTTGTTGCCACGTTTAGAGGAAGTCATATCATCATAGTTATTTTTTTTTGGAAAACTATTCCAGTTTAAAGCACGAGATTTGCTTTGAAGCAGCGAATTCATCCCTCATTGTATTTGTGTAGTTTCCCATTATTCAATAAATTCACTCAGCTGGTAGTTGTGATCGTTGTTACTTTTTTGAACCAAAGGCAAAAAAATGAGCATGCCTAATATCGGACCAGTTGACGGGTTTCTGAGTGAAGTCTCGGTGGATGATTTTTGTGGTGGTAAGACCGGTGGATCATTTTATGAGCTCTTATTGCGCCTCCTTGCTGTGATAACTTTCTGATGTGAGCTAACATCGCACGAGTGAGTGATGGTCGGAGTTATTCCCACGATAAATTTAGGTGTTCTCCCATCATAAGTGTATGCACAAGACTGGACTGGGGTATCGTTGATTCCACATCTCATGAGCAATGCGTTTGAAGTTGTAAGTTGATTTTTAAGGGTTCGTCTTAGAGTTTTCTATGCTGGATTTTAGCTTATCGAGGGGATGCCTTGTGTCGGTCAGCATTCTACTTCTCGTAAACTTCTAAGTAAGGTCGCCTCGACCTGCTTCAAAATGAGGTCAGTGGGTCTTGCTTGATCAGAACCAAGATAAAATGTCAAGTGGTTATTAACTGCACAAGTGGCGAGATTCTTGTTCTATGTTCTTAAGTGGAGATTTTGCCGCCAAGGCTTGGTCGCATCGCTTTTAACTGATCAAAGTCTGTATTCTACTGTTTCGCTTTTGGATCAGAGGAAAATTTTCTGTCTCTGACCTTCTCCGGCACTAAAAATTACACTGGCCGTAGCCAATTGGGTTTTAGCGCCGATTCTCTAGTCCAAATATTCACCACTGGTCATTTGGGATGTCGTGTGTTTTTACAAAGGACATTATGAATCCAACTCTGTCTGAAACTGTCTTGCTTGAATGATTCTGGTTGCATGTTCATTGGGAAACGCTGATGTTGTCTGTGATTGAAATTTGACTGGCCTATTTTTGATGCCTTATCAGGGTTTACTCCAACAACTGTTTTTGAATAGGGTTTAGCATTGACTCGGTCAAGGTGGTTTTGGTTGAGGGGGTCGCAAGAGTTGTGCAAAAATTGGCCGTACATCCAATTCCACTTCCCAGGAGTTGTATTTGTGTCCCGCGCAACACTTCCCCTCTTCTTCCTTCACTGTGCTCGTAGAGCTATTGCTATACTAAAGAGGCTGATTCGACGCTATCGTTGCTGACCCCACTTAACCCTTCGTTTGCTGGGCGTGCACGCACACGCGCACACACAAAGCTGCTGCAACTTTGTTGTTTTTTTCCTTCCGCCCGCTTTCACTGGAGAACTAACTAACCTTCCTTTTCTCCCAAAAATGTTGACTTTTTTAGGTTTCCCGATGCCCTACTACTTGTCACTACAGCCTAAGCGGAGTAAGTGCGGTGCGAATCTTAGTTCATAGCTCTAACCGACTAGACTTTAGTCTCTCTGACTGCCTTTTTATTTACACCTCACTGGTGACGAATTTCACTCTCATCGGGATTTTGCATTTCATGCATTAGGACCGCGGCACGCCTACTCGTCGCGCCCAATTGCATCGCCTACGCCTCCTCCCGCCGCCTCTGTGACCACCGCGGCAACTTCCGCTGCAACCTCTCCCGTCACCGAGGCGACTAACAAAGTCTCTGAATCAGCAACGGTGCCAGTTGCTGAAATGCACTCCCTCTCTCTCAAGTCCTCCGACACTTCTAAACCAACAACAACAGCTGCTGCTGCATCCAACGGCAAAAAGAATTCGGGTACGTTTGCCTTGTTCTTTTGTCTGTGAACGGCGTTCGAATTGGACTGAGAGGAGCGCTAGCATCACCTCTTTCGGACTGTCTCTTGTCAGCGCTTAAATAACAGTTGGAAAGTAAAGCAGTCGCCGTGTGGAAAGTTTTGGCAGCTCTACTTTTTGTGAATCACTCGCGTAGGCAGCTCCTCATTTGCCAGATGCTTCGGTTGGATCTCTTCGATGCATTTATTTGAAAGCCCCCAGGAGAGGGTGTAGACGGCGATCGTTGGTCATTTTCATATATACAGCTGCTCTCGAAACGATCACACAATCAGATCCGATTGCCTAGCTGTGACTGAGCGACCTGGTATTTCTACTGTGCAGTGGTAGATGACTGTGGATTCGGGTTTTGCGCCTTTTTCACAGGACCCTTCGTTCTTCACTATGTGTTGCTTCATGCACGTACCACCACTACCGCCTGTCGTCTTGATTAACGGCGTGCGAGCTGGAGCACGAATTGTGCGCCGGCTGTTGCATGTAGGATTGCCACCTGTTGGTTTGTCGCGGTAGAGTACGTTTTGTGCCGCTATAGAAGATGAAGCCTTTTGGTTGTACTAGAAGGCCCCACCGAGCCAACTTCTGCTGCTCCTTCCACACTTGTCGACGTTGAGCCGAAGAAGAAGACTACGTCGACGACTGGAACGCCAAGGGATGAGGCTGCGTCTTCAGCCTCGTCCTCTTCGACATCTTCTCTCACGATTTCTAAGGTGAAGCAGCAGCAACAACAACAGACGTCTGGAGTTCAGCAGCATCGCCATCATTCAACAAGACGTCGAGCTGCGACAACACAGGGTAGCTCGTCGGTGTCTGCGTCGACAGCGGCAACCGCCCTGCCCCTATCTTCCTCCCTCCCCGCCGCGCGGGCTTCCGAGACAGCTTCGGTAGCTTCTTCCAGCTTCTGCAGCCTAGTCGACCAAGGTTCGTCGTCGGTTTCGGCTTCAAGATCTGCGTCGTCCGCGCCGGTGTTGTTTATGCATGCTCTTCCTCCGCCTTCCCGCATGAATGCACTCGCATGATTCCCGCGACTTTTAATAGCTTATCATTGGGCGGGTCGGAATTGCTTCTCAGCAGCAATAGCACCAACGGCTTATCCTGTGTCTACTTTGACGTCTGCATGTGTTTATGTGTTCCAGTGGACGCGATGTCGGCTGCAGATCAATACTTCACACCGGAACCACCGTCCCCTTCCTCCAGCGCGTCGGCTTCCCTCTCAGTGGTGGTATCGGAGACCTTCCAACACTCTGCCGCCATAACTGCCGTCAAGAGCGCTGAGTCTCCTCCAATTCCGTCGCCTCCGCCTCTTGCACCTGCTCCCGTTTCCCCTTCCGCTGCCACCAATCGATAGAAGTCCGTTGTTTACCTCTTTTCTGTTTCCTCCTTTATGAATTCTCTATTGTGTCTGTCCTCTATCTCTCTTGACTGTCCTAATTGTGTATGCATTTTACTTGACAGCTGGGTCTCTCACGTCTACAATATACTGTCATTTTATATTGCTTCCTCCGTGCTCTCATAGCTGAGGCCCCTGGTGTCGCCTGCTGATCGTGGATGTGCCAGTGTCGAGTGCAAGCGGTTTGCGAACATTGTCTATGGGGGTTCTACCGATCCGTTGTGAGTTGTGCGAAGGTGATCATCGAGACTACCGGGAGTGCGCAAGCGTGCTCACGAGTGGGGGTCGGGGGGGGGGGGGAGCATGCGGAATTTGAAGAGGGGATTGGGTGGGGTGGTCCCAGCAGCTGGCACGGTCTCTTGTCTCCCGTAGTGGGGGTCTCATATTCGAGTTATCACCTTGAGGAGCTGAATGAGGTTATGGGTGACTCGAGAGGAAAGACGGTGGATTGTCAGTGGTGAAGAATTGTTGACTCCAACGGAGGTCTTGACTTGGGGTCCCAGTTGCACGACTGGGTCGCCTTATGTTGACGGATGTTGTTAATAATCTAGTGAAACAATGAGATTTAGGCAGAAGGCAACAAAACAAGATGTGTTCTTCCATTAGTGACCTGCGATTCTTGCTGTTAGGAGGGGTTTTTAACCTTCTTGCCATTTTTGAAAGAAAGCTAATAAAATAATTCAACTTCATTTTGATAGGCTGAGTGCAGTAGAGCGTTCGTCTGCTGTTTGTAAAACGCAGTAGTGCTTGGTAAAATAATCTAATTGAGGTTTTCAAAATGCTTTTAATCAATGGCTAACATTACCGGGCTTGTGGAATGCTGTTCGCTGGCGAATGGCAGTGTGCACGAGATGATGTCATCACGTTTATGAGCATATTAAATTCGGTCGCTATTTGTTGAGCCCATATTTCTTTTTGGACGTCACTTTTAACGTAAATCACCTTTATGCCACTGAATTCTGCTCTTAATGTCATTCTGACGTTTAGTCGCTAGTTATCTTGCGGCAGCTGAGCCTTATAGCGCCTTACTAATTTGCTTAAACTTATCTTTTTCGAATTTATAATGTGTTCTAGGATGTCAGATGTAGTCAGTGCGGTTGAGCTGCGTTTGGCGAACCTACTTGATATCAGAGCAATTCAACGGCTCTGCCTTGAATGTTTCCCTGTGCGCTATCCGGATCTGTGGTACAGCGAAATAGTTTCTACCGGCCGCTATCTCACCATTCTTGCTTGCCTTCCTCATGCCAAATGCCGCCAGCTTGAGCTTGTTGGAGAGGAGGAGGAGGAGCGTATTGTCGGTCTTATTGTTGCCGAATATCGCACCCTCAGTAGCTGCAAAGTGGCTGTGAGGTTCTCCATCTCGATTCTCGGCTTCAATTGGCAATAACTTATTTTTCAATCCGTTTTTTGTTAGGATCGGACAATCATTCATCCAAGACTGGCGGCTGATTCGGTTGTAATGTACATCCTTAGTTTAGCTGTCACCTCGCGGTGTCGCAAATGTGGCATTGGTGGGTTCGTCTATTAATTTCTACGATTTATGTGGCTTTATTGAATCGGTGACTGGTGCTGCTTACTAGCTAATTAAATATCAGTTATTGGATGATGCTTCTTATTTAATACAAAGGAATTTTACAAGTTTTCATTGACTATGAAATCTGCTCTATATGGACTTGATGCCTTTCAATGTAGCTTTTATCCACGCTAATCATAGTTTCCTTAATGCTTGCAGACGACAGAGGGCTCTTTAAATTATAGGCAAGCCTATATGTGTCCCTTCCACGAAGCCATCAATGGCAATCAGACAGACTTAAGTGAGGTAGAATAAAGCCCCAAATGTTATGGGCTGTATGGTCATGCAATTTTCGATCTGTCTACTCTTTTCGATGCTTGAATTCGGAACACCATTTTGTTGTTCAGGCTCTAAATACGTCCCCGATTTTGACATTATATACTAGCAGTATTTGGCATTCAATTTTCTTGATTGTTGAATGGCAACTCTCGCTCTTGGATTGGCGAACTCGACTCCTGATTTCACGAATTTCCGGATAGATGCCCAAGAATAGCCTTAAACAGTAAAATTTGTGCTTGTGATTACGTAATGATCAAAATGGGCTAAAATCGCGACCATTAGTCCGCATTCGGTTTTGGTGTTAGGTCCTGCAATGTAATTCTTCTCTAAACCTAGGCTCCCTTCTCCTCTCCGTGATTCTTGATCACGCAAAAAGGCAAAGGTACTTTTCAAGCTGCGCTGACGTTGTCACCAGCAACTTGCAGTATCAGCCACTCCTTGAATCCAATGACTCTGTATGTCAGTGAGGAGGAGCTTAGATTATTATCCCACATTGGGTGCGTTAAGTGGACACACTTCAATAATTTTTTTTCCAGCAGATACCATTACCTCTTCATTTAAGTCCACATCAAGTCAAGTTTGTTCGATGGTTGTGGCAGCAGCACCGGACCTATATGCCCTGCCGTGCGGTCTATCTACATACAGAGTGCACCAATCACGTTGCCCTGCGCTTTTATCGAAGCCGAGGTTTCAGTCTACACCACCTCGTACCCCGTTGCTATCTCATCGAGGGTCGCGTTGCTGACGGCTTTTGCTGCGTATTTTACTGCAACGGTGGTTATCCACGGCGCTCCTTTACGTATCCTTTCTACCTCCTGTTTTAGTAGCACCAATTTTTTAAAATTTTGCACTAGCGTTCACAGGTTCCTCAGTTGTCAGTGCAACTTTCAGTCGAGATCTAGATTTTGTTTGATTTGAACCTTCGACAACAGGATTTAGAATTCTGCTGCTATTACTCCTGTTTTAGTGAGACGATTTTGTGAGGCTTTTCTGTTGCTTTACGTGAAAATTTCAGCCTAAGCACTATTAGCGATTGCTTTTGCCAAGTACGTTTCCTGACTGTATCGCATGATTAGGCAAGAGTGTCTTCATTGGCTACGCCAACACTTTTGTGCGACGCGCACAGCCACAGTAACTCTGATCGGTCAGGTGGCGTTGCGTTTGAGGGGTGCCATCACAGCGCTATTCGGACCCTGCTCCTCGCGCCAAAGAGGTTTCTTTAAGGTCTCGCTGATTCTGCCCTGGCAACGCCCCTCGTCCCCATCGCCAACTCCGGATACCACCACCGCTCCCTTTCTTGCTCATTCACTTTGAAGCTGTCGCTGTTCGTCTTCCTGTACAGCCTAAATTACTGGTTTTTGTGATTTAAGCCGTTCCTACTTATTTTTTGTGAGCATGATGAAGCGGTCCACGTTTACTTATTTTGCCGCTCTGGAGAGGAATTGTTGCGCCTCACTTGCTACTTACGATACATAAGTAGTTGTGCTGCGGTTGTGGATTGAATATTTGCTGAATAGAATAATTTGTTTTATGCTTTCATACCTCTTTCTACAAAAAGTTCCTCGCTGTAGTGTTGACTCGAACTACTTTCAGACAGTAACCCCTTATCTTGGTCGAGTAAGTTTTTCTGTATCAGCAACTAGGCAAAAGAGTACGGTTGCTACAATGTACTCCTAGGTTCAACAAGGCTTCGGGACTTAAGGGATTCAAACTGTATTTGGTGGTTGGCATTGTCTCCGCCTATCACTGGGGCTGGTCCGCCGCAGGTGGCTTGCTTCACTTCAATGGGGTTCTAGAAGCCCTCAACATTGAGGCACTTAGGTGGAAATTACCCAGAGGGAGGCTAGTGCAGTTATAAGGTGAATGCGGAAGTAATTTTCGGCCGAACCCTCTCAGAGTGGGTATAGTGCAATGAGTAGCATGGGTCTGTGCTTTGTACTTTAGTGATCAAACTCAGTTGATCCTTCCACGAGTAGTTGTGCTCACCGCTCCCCTCAGGCAGCTTCGGGCCTTGTGCAATTTCACTCCGTACCAAAACCAGGTGTTCCACGAGCTGGTCCCATGTCTACAGTGCTGAATGGCTTATGTGGTGGTGGACGCAGACGTTGCCACTTACGCATGTGTGATTTAGCCCACTAAAAATGCCTATCATCCGATCGACGCCTTTACACCACTTAACTTATTGTAAGTAGCGTCTAACTGTTTTCCGTTAAATATCAAATGCATCGTTTGTATACCATAGAGCATGTCATAGCGACCAGAAAAAAACCAACAAATGCTCATCACAAGCCATTCCTACTTGCTTAAAGATGGCCAGTGTGATGAACGAGTGACGATGTCATTTCGTGATCTAAAAGGCGGCTCCCAAGGTGGTGGTTGAAGTTAGGGCATTCAACAATTGCGAGGTTTGGGCGAATGGAAGAAGTCAGTGAACTTAACTGAGTGGGTGATTTGCCACAAACACAGACGGTGGTAAGAATGCAAGCCACCAACCCACGCGTTACTGTGTTTATTGTTTAAAAACATGCAAGGTAGACACGCACGCAACATAGCTATCCGACCCGTAGAAGACGGAGCTCTCTTCCGCAAGGATTGGCCATGCATCTCTCGTTTGGAGTGGAGTTTGTGGAACCACAGTGCTGACAGACCTGCCTGAGAAGTGTAAGTAAGCTTGAGAGGGGATAGAATTACTCCATAGCAATTGTGGGCAAGGATGCAATGAACCACATCGGCACACCAAGGGAGAGTATCCAGCCGATGGAATTGAAGCTGCCGTCCCTGTTGGAGTGAGTCCGCCCATCTAACTAGATTTCCACTCCATCTCAGATGGTGTGATTCTAGGTGCTAAATTTTAGTCAAATCCAACGCCATTAACACACATCAAATTGTGGGAACCTGGATAAGCCCACACAATTGAATACCAAGGTTGGTCCGGGCGTGGAGAGAACTGGACACTTCGACGCACAAAGACTTGCCGCCACAGCCTGCTTCATTCGAAGCTCACCATCCTTGGTTCTGACACGACAATAACACCCATTTCGATCGCGGAGCGAGATGGCGCACAGGAGTTTACGAAATGCTAACCTCATTCAGGTGACTCACTGTCGAGCGGACGAGGGTTCCCTCACCACCTCGCCACCTTTGCCTGGCAGCTGGGCTGGCGTGTGAACTGGTGTCAGCAGACATCAATCTTCGTGGTGGTGTTGCGCGCGAATTCCACCTCGAGTGTGCCTCGACCTGATCATTGGCTGCCTTTCCGACAAGTTGCGCAGTCAAAAGTCACTAAGCGCGCCTTCAAGTCAGGCGGGTGTAAGCATCCACTTCCACTGCCATCATGTGACTGGCGTTAACTGTTTCCTAGTCGCTTTGGAGGCCCACCGGATGGCTTCTAAGTCAGTGCTCCAACCACATCAAGACTGACTACTCTCTAATTGTGTCATGCCAGGGTACGCACTTAAATCTGTTTATCGGTTTCGAGGGCGTAATTCCATTGGTCCACAGCCCCGACAGACCACACCCAGATGCTTACTTCTACCCCAATTACACGGAACAAGAAGGATGTCCTACTTTTATTGGCATGAACAAATCTTACCTCGGATACACCAATAAAAAGAATAGAAGCGGCTATACGAAAAAAGTGGTATGAAAGTTTAAAATCGAGATGGATAAAAGAGGTCAATTTAAAAAGCACGGGTGCAAGCTGGTGGCAAGGGTTTTAGGCACTCGGATGTAAAAGGAGATGAAGGTGGTATGATGGGAAGAAATGGCGAGCTTTCAAAGGTAGGCTCGAGCCCGAGCCAAGAAAAATGCTGTGCCAAGGGCAAGAATGAGGAAGGTCAACGAGGACAAAAAAGGCTTAATGCTCTCAACTCGAGCAATGGCGCTTCCGGTGGGTGTGAGCCGACGCTGAAATGAAAAAGGTTCCACAAATGACAAGGATTAGTTATGGAGATGGCCTGAGCTCTTGAAACCTGACGAGGTTGACGTGAGAAGTTAGCACAATGTAGGAGTCAAAATCAAATGTTTTTGACTTTGAATAAAGGTTCTACAAGCAGTGATGAGCCCATAAAATGCACTTGAAGCATTCAAGATGACGTGAACATAGGGAATAAAACGGTGAAACTAGTGGCACTGCGATCGCCTTAATCGAAAATCAACGGCTGATCGGCGGTCCTGACCCGTAAGTGCTCTTAAAGCACCAATCACATCATGTTGATCGAGAAAGGTGTCACAGACACGACTGAAGGCAAAACGGTGAAATAGACTTCGGAGCAAAATTCAAAAGCTTGTCATACCCAGCCACCATGGTCAGCTATCCACTGGAAGATTCCAGCAGTGCAGATTTCCATGAGAGCCTTGGTAACTGCGGAAGCGAGGTTCACAAGACCCTGCGCTAGGCGTTCCGCCGCGTAACGAAGAAAGAACCGAACGACGAAGTAAAAGAAGACAAGGATTCGACCCCAGTTCAGTTGGGCTTCCCTAAAAATGCTGAATGCGGTGGGATTAGTAAAAAAGCGCCAAAAAAAAAACCGATAGTCGAAGTTCGGCGAGAAGTACTCACAGCCCAGCGATTTTACGGAGGATCTCGGTTGGCGATTGAATGCTCCAAAGACTGGCAAGAAGTTTGTCAATCTCTTCTCCGCAATGCTGCTGAATGATATCGCCCAGTGAGATTAGCCGATCAACCACTTGACGCTCTATTCTAAAATTCGGCAAGCGTTTGATTCGCAAATATCTATACAATTGTGGCTGAAAACAGGAGGAATCTACTTGCGATTCCCACACAAAATATCGACGCAATTACGATACCCAACGTAAAAAGTAAGAGCCCAGACGTTCCAAATGGGACGGACGCGTTGATAGCTGCTTTAATTAAGCATGCTACTACGCGATAAGTCGTATCCGCCCCCACGCTGGACGCATTTGTGTGTAGATAGGTGAGAGCACGTGGGGCTCTGATGGTACCAATAATGCTACGGGAAAGGTTTAAGGGAATGCTGTCATGGCGAGACTGCATGCAAGTGCCCTCCTTCGCGAGCCCTGCCAGCTGGCGCCGTAAATAAAGATGCCAGGTAAAAGTGATGCGCGAGCGAGCAGGCTGTAGGCTCTTCCGAAGGTTACAAAGCCAAGGAAGCCTACCCGTACAGACAACTTCAAGAAGGCCCAGCGACAAGGGTGGAGCGGTCAACCTTGGCAACCCCAAAGGATACATAATTCATGGACCACTGCAAACACTAACCATTGAAGCGGAATTGATCCTAATGAAGATGTAAACACCCTCGCTTCAAGCAGCATATGGATCGGTGAGAGAACGCCCATTCACTCAACAGTAAGATAGCTTAAAGATGGCACCCTGATCGTGGTAATTGCTTCCACGAAAATCTCTGTTTGACTCAAACAATTTCAATGACTTCTTACTTACCCAAGTGGCAATAGAGCTACACAACTCATGCCGCAATGATATATAACACTTCTTTATAGAATAAAAAAAATAGGAAAAATCAACGCTAATGAGCTTACTCGGAGAGCTTCTCGTCAATCGCATCACCATCACCGCAGCCACCATTCATAGTTGCATTGTTCACCGGGAAAGTAACTTCGTCACCGTAATCATCGTGATTACTAGCAGACACAGAAGAGACGGCGGCGGAAGCAGGGACAGATTTGACATCAGGTGAGAGAACCACTCGTGCATCCGCATGGGCATAAACAGTGGCTTCATCAGCAGTTTGTTTAAACTTCACCATAAAAAAGGCTTTAAAAATCTTTTTGGAAGAATCGTATACATCGTGGATATCTGTCCGCTCCTCGGAGTCAGGGATCTAAGTTAGCAGGAGGAAGCAAAGGACCAAATTATTCAAAGGATACAGGTCCAGATTGATTGTGCTCAAAAACGTGTCCAGTAAGACAGCGTTATTATTGTACTTGCTTATGAGGTCCTAGCGGAATATCAATCACGACGGCCCAGACATTTTGCTTTTTAAGATTGTACCAACAACCGTTTGCCTACTGTTCCATTTTATTGTCTACTTCTGAAGGTCTGATGTAATCATCTATCATAAATTAATGAACACATGTTTTATAACCGCACTGCCGAAATCAGGCAAGGAAATCATGATTTCGCCCAAAGTCAATGGCATTAGTAAGTTCATTGGATATTCACTTGAAATTAAAACGATTCTCCAACGCCAAAGCAGCTACATACTCGCAAGTCGACCTCAAGATTGTTTATGCTCTCGGTGGTGGAGATGGACTGAAGCTCTTCCGCTGAAGTGGACAAGAGAGCATTGCTGCTCCCACCAATTGACGCGGATGCGCAACCCAAACAAGTACCCGAATCGCTGTCGCCCGCCTGCAAGGGAAGTATGCAACCATTGGTGGCTCCGTGCATCAATCAAATCTTGGTGGTAGTCTATCAGCTGTCCATTATAGAGGAAGCGATTAGAGACGGGTGCAAAGAAAAAGTGCATAAACTGACAGATCTAAACAGAAACTAACAAGCTTGTAAGTCAGGCAAAGGAGCAGACGCGACTTACCGCCCCATTAAGATTTTCACCAGCCATTAGCGCCTAGAACAAATAAGCAAATGGCGACAAACAGGAGCAAAGTAATTGTTGTCAAAACGATAAAAAAGGGAGCAGATGGACGATGATGGTGGGTGAGACCACCAAAGGAGATCTCATAGATACGGCATAGGTGGATAAGCAAAACTACTGAGTGTGCATGGCAATGAAATCAGCGAGAGACAGCCTATGGCCTCATACGACAAGTAAGCAATGGGACGAATAAGATACCTCCGATACATGAGCTTTCATCATTAATGCAAAAGATGCCCATACCCTAAATAGTTTCAGTAACGCTATAAGCATTCTCGTCAACCACGAAGTGGCGTATAACGCATCATAAATTATTGTGTACTTAGAAACGAATGGTGCATAACGTATCAGAAACCATTGTATGCTTCGGAACACAATGATATATGAAATGGAACCTACGACCAACAAGCACGCAGGACACCCGCAAAGCCAACAGCAGCCAATATTTGTACGCGAACTGAGCGCCTTCTGCAGCAATCGCTTGGAATTTTCCGACGAAAAATATAAACAAACTGACTAATTTGTTTGTTAGCAAAGCTAAAAACTGATCGCAATCGAATTTGAATTTGTGTTTTAACATTTTAACAGTGTAGAATTAGAAGTTTACATCTTTGGTCACGTATTTTGTGAGAACGAGTCTTTAAGAACACCCTCTAATCAGTTCCTGTTTCCTTAGCGTAATCATTTAAACGGTTTGGTTTGATTGTTTACTCACATTATGCAGTGTTTTGCTTTGCGGTTATACTTTTTATCGGGCAAAAGTCAGCGACTGCAATCAAAATCTACTCTTAAAATAAACGCTTTTGAAGCGCTCGGGCGCAATTAACCAAAAGAGCTGGTTTTTTTTACTAGCTCTGTTGTGAGCACTCCACCTTTGGATTTCGGCAGCTCACTGAAATTAAATTTAGGGGCAAAATATCAATATAGCGCCCCGAGACTTCCTTGAAGTTAAAAGAAAGCGTAGTACTAGGGCAGAATACACATATTGTGAAAACAGAGGGATCGGAGGCAGTCGGCATGGCCCAGGGGCCAGCAGACCGATTGGTACAGCATGACCACCCAGGTGACTGAAATCGGTGGTCCGAGCAAACACAGTATTACAGACTAATTGGTCAAACTTGATTTAAGATCATCTATTACATCTATTTCACGTTTTGCAAAGTTCAGTTCCCCATCAATCCTGGTTAGCATCACTAAAATTGAAAAAAAAGTGAGGAAACCCTTTGAGGCACATCTGTAATCGATTACAAAGTTGTTTTCTCGTAAACTTCCTTAGCTAAATGATTATTCGGAATTTGCCTTACAGTTAACCAAAGGATTTGCTCACAGTCGTCACAGGACTGCTATTTGATGCTCATTCCCAAAATAAGTTAAATAGGCTGATCTTAGTAATGCTCATGGGTTATACTTTGGTCTGATAATGAGACTCTCTAATCAGGCCTTTAGCCTCTCAGACCTCCCTTACGTCAGTAATTCACTTTCTTTAGTCTTGACGTAGCCTACCACAATTTTAAGGAAGGCTCGCATCCAACAAATTGATGAACATCATCTACGGTTCAATAAAAGTCAGTTAAATGATTCGACGCACCCACAAGTTGGAGGCGCTTTAGCTCGATTTTGCATCTGCTCTTCTATCCGCGACATCAGCTTGCGCTGCATATCCGTTTTAGTCTTATCAACGCTAAAATTAAAAGTATGTTAGGCTTATGGAGATAAAAAACCCGTAAACAGCAAAATGTGGTTGCAAATGCTCAAACCCATGGACGTTTTAAGGGTTACTTAGTAAATAACTGTGCAGTTTGCTGCGAGCAAGTGGCAGATTCTACCCACTTGTATTCAACTTCATCCTGCCTAGAGAGAATAGCCTGGGCGCGAGTTCGCTCTGTATCCTCTTTTGCAGCCATAGCAGCCATCCTACGATCATTCAACCTCTTTTGAAGCCTCTCTCGCCCGCTTTTAATCAAGCGATCATGATTCATCAACCTGTTCATTATTTCTTCCTACCAAAATGCAAAAAATGTAATCCGCTAATAATTCCAAGTTCCTTACAATAAAACATTGAGAATAACATTCACTACTCTCAAAAGTTTGATTTTGCTAAATTTCTTAGCTAAAAGCTTCCCTTACCTTCATCTCTTTAAGTTCAGCAGCCATCTCTTCGTTATCCGACCCAGTCTCCATATCGTCTGGATTATCCGAAAAATGCCGCCTGGTTCTAGCGGTAAGAGGTGGTCGCCGAATGCCAGAGCTGCTTGCAGACCTAAAAGGAAGCGCCGTGGCAAAATCCCACTTTTACGACTCGATTCTACTAATGGGACTTAAGTAGCAATCCCTTACGCTGGAGTAGCAGGTCTGGCATAGGTTTTGAGGGCGGCGTTCTCCTCTGAAACCTTTTTTTGAAAATCAAGCTGCCTAAAAGCAAAGGTATGCAAAATAAACCTCCAGTTCATGGGACAGGCAGCTTTTAAGTGCAAGGACACCTTTAAAAGGCAAGGGAAAATGGGCCATTCATTGACTACTCAAGCTACTAGCCAAGGCAAACAACTAACGCACTGCAAGTATTTTGCAATGGCCGCCGATTCAGCAGCTTGAACTTTTTGAGTGATTTCGGGATTCACTACCACCTTGGATGTCGCGTATTTATTCACCACGAATTTTAACATTTCTTCCAAATCTTGTGATCCCGAATCGGCCACCTCTGAAGCCCCCGAGGCTAAAACAGCCAATTCATGAAAAGCAAGCTTAACATTATGATACATGGTATAAAATAGAAGCATATTTGTTTGGATTTGAAATCTAGCTGTACAAGCTCTCCAGCCTCCGCAGATCTAATCCTCCGTCTCTTGCATTATATCCTCAGACTCATTCCCAGTCTCCTTCTGCACTTATGAGGCTTATAACGACTCCAGAAGGGATTCGTGGGGTCAAGTGGACAAAAATTGTGAGTTTTGATAACCAAGATGCTAAAGTGGTATTAAGAAATGTTAATCTGTGAAGTCACGCCCATTTTAGGCAGACGGACTTAAAGATTGGAGAGTGCCAGCTCTGGTGCATTCCCAATGGCCCTAGCAACTGGACCGAATCCAACTGACATGAGAACGAGAGCTTAACACGGGTCGGCGAGGACTTCTCCATACGGAATTATCAGAGGAAACACAAGCATTAATCTCTCGAATTCTATAACTGGACATTTCAGCGCTTAATCGAGAGCGGCCAGGAAGAGCGCCGCCGACGGAGAGAGCCCTGAGGCAGTGCTACTTGGTTTTCTCACTTGGTAACACTTCAGCTACTATAAATAGAAGTCCTTATTACATCTTTAGGGATTACTTGGGATCCTACAAATAATCATTCGGAGATTGGCTTGAACGTGTCTGAACTCACCTCTGGCAGATTGATTGGTGATTTTGTTATTACTGTTGCCATCAAAAACGGAGGTAATCTGACCCAACTCCTGTTGAAAGGAAGCCAGGGTTTCAATGAAGTCATTGGACTCTGTTTCGAAGGCCTCATCATTCTTACGCAAGAAATCAATCTGTAAATGGAGCATTTAAAACAACCAAGCTAGACTAACACATCCTCTAGCAACACCTGCGCCGTAAAGAGCTTGCAACTTATTGGAGAGTATTCCAATGATCAAAAAATTTTATTCCTAAACCTATGAAACATAGAAATCTGTCTGCTACTTCGAATCGGAGCCAGTCTGGGCTGCTCACATGCCGACAGCCCAGTCGGTCATCGCTCTGAGTCGGTGAGAGGAATGCTTAGTGAAGAGATCTCCTGCAGCATCCTCATGTGGAAATGTGGGATCTACAAACAGCTGCTATGGAGCAGGTATCAAGACAGCTTCTTGTATTTAATTAGTGCTGAAGTGGGGCAGGCAGTTCCAGGAGGGTCCAGCTCTACCACCACTGACTCTATCTACCAAGGCTGCTTTATAGGTGTAAAAATGAACATGAAAAGAGGAAGAGGGAGAAGGATAATCACGAGGACCTTAACTTATAAAACCACCCTCAAGGTTTTGTACGCACTACGATTGAGACAAGCCACACTTACCCGTACTTGAGGTGGGGCATTAATAAATTGTTCCCTTATTTGATTGGCTAGAAGATTTGCTCGTCGTCTGCTCATCACCCACTTAAACTTCCTTTTCTTCTTCACCCATCGCCTCTAACGCCTATATACCATCCAAACAATGGTGCCTTCTGTTACCATAGCAACCTCCAACATGTACAGAAATTAGCCTTCCATAGGTGGCGATCAAAACACCAAACAACTACTTTTCTACTCAAAAGGCAGAATCTTTTGGTAGCCTAAGATTGACTATTTTGGAGAAAGTCCCACCACGAGTCCATTTCCTTGTCCTATGCGAGGATTCCACAACTACGAAATTTTATCAAATATGAATAAAAATTTAAAATAATCATAAATCGATGAGTAGTTTGAAACATTGACACATGATTTAAAAAAATATGTCCGTAAAGTGTTCACTGCTTCTTCAATACGTTTGTTTTATCGTCTGCTTCCACATCAAAGATCTAGAGGATTCCGGAGACATTGAACTTTGCAAAGACTACAAACGCTCCCACATTGTCGTCCTTGATGACACCGTTAGGAGAAGTCTTCGAATTAACACCACAGTACCACCTCCCAAAATTCAAATCCGTCAGGCCTTCCGTGGCGAACGCGTTGCACTGAGGTGTCTCTACACTCAAAGGGGCTCTAAATATGCCTGGTACATCAGTGCCACAGCTCCAGTTGGCTCTAGTATTCTGGCGAGCAATTTAGTTCCACTTCCACACAACACCTGTTTCCAGCGTCGGTTTTATAATTACAAGGCATTTGGTGTAGATGTAGTGGAAGTTGTGGCTCAGTATGGGACCGTTGGCTACTTTACCTGCGCTGAAAATGTCGCCGACAGCCAATGGATCCAACGGGGCGTCTTCCTCATCCTTCTCTATCAACAACCAACAGTTGTTCTTCAAGTGGATCTTGTTGCCACTTCTCATGTCAATTGTGAGGCAGCCTCAAGCCCACTGTCCTACTCAAAGATCTCATTCGGTAGGTACGGTGTTCCACAGACTATAAGGGCGGAAGCTCCTGAGTGTGTGCAAGAATCAAAGAGCTGGCATTGCATCAAGTTTATAGGGGAATGGGATGAGTATGAATGGAAAAGGAAACGACTGCAAAAGTCAACTTCGGGATTCATCCACACTGGCCCATTGGATCGAACAGTACGTTTGCGATTTGAAAAAATTCAAGTGGGTTTTCGACTGGATTTCGTCCGCCTTAGCAGAGAGCACGATCATCGTCCAAAAACGTTGAACAGTTTTGAGCTGACACAGGAGACCCTTTGTATAGAGGCTCGTCAAGTCGGTAGGCGATTCGAATGGATGGTGCTGGAGATCTCACTGGGTTATGCAGAGTTAGCGGGTGGATTTCGCATACCTTTCAGTAAAATGATCTCCCCGAATGACCTTGAACTCATTGATGGTTTACAAGTCTACCAGAGTGGCGGAGGAGTGAGTTTTTCTCCCCTTTTTTCCATCATCCATCTTTACAACTGCAAAATTCTTAACTTTGAGGATAGTTTAAGCACCAAAACTCCCCCAATTTATTCTCTCAACCTTTCCATGAGCGCCTGCATAGGAAACAGGGAGAGTGTAAGCTTAGCTAGAAGTCTGGGCTTCTGCAAAAAAGTATGGACTACGGTGAAGAAAGAGCTCATCAACACTTCATTTGTTCAATAGCTCCCAATTCATTTCCATTTAATTGTCATAGCAACACCTGTCAATGCATTTCAACTATCACGACATTGCTGTTAAATTAGGGCTTGATTACTGGACAAAAAAGCGTGAACAATGAAGAGTAACTAAATTTCCCAATTCCTCACTCAATGCTCCACACAAACGAAATGCCTTCCTGGTGTATCAGGGCAACACTATTAAAAAGAGCTCTCACAAATCGCAGTATCTAGTGTCTTTCAAAATAACAACTGTTTACGCTGCCATTCTCAGTCCTTTAGGTCAGCATTCCTGGAGCAAGCTTTGGATCCTGAAGCCGTTCTGGATCGTGCACCACCGATTACTCATGAAGGCTTATCACCACCACCACTAAATTATCGGCGACCGCGTCCATGCGGACCGCCAGTGACATCAGCTGGGTATGGTTTTGTGACAACCATGCACGACCAACTTTGTACACAAAAGGCGACTACCTTCACAACCGTTGTGATTAATGACGTAGCAATGATGCCCCGCGGCAGTGACCGATCAGTTGTCGTGAAGGTGGATGCACTTCTAATGAATCGGCATACGCCTGAAGACTTCTATCAACTTCACTTGATGGGTCGGTTAATTAGGGTTGAAAAATCCACCCGACCGAAAGCAAAACTTGTGGAACTACTTAAAATTAGATGGAACAGCTTGGAAATGTTGGTCGTACACTTTGTGAAAATTTTTATTATGCTATAAGAGAATGTTTATGCAGACTTCTCGTTAATGTATCAAAAATAATCAGGTCAATTAGGAAGTAGATGTTTGACATTTTTGGTATTATGAGGTTAACGCCTCCATTGTCGTCAAGTTGAGCTCCTTTGGCACGGAGACAGTGAACCTGTAAGCTAACGGCTTCAGCACCTTCACGACACTACTTGCTATTTTTCAGTAGGCTGTTTTACCTCCGGTTACTAATATGAGTTTTTATTTATTTTTCAATGGCATGCTTTTGTATCGATACTTGAACCCTTAATCAACATATTTCAAAAGTTTGTCACTTTTCAACTATAAGTATTAAATCTAGAGTTGTAAGGCGATTATTTTGCCTCCAAATGCGATATAAAATGCTTAAAATTAGAAAACTGACAACGTCAAGCAGAAAGATTTATCTTGTGGCTTATGTCAGCCAAATTTTACACTCCTAGTTTGCTTGAGGAGGCCCTTATTGTCAATGTAAAACAATAATCACCATGTGTGCATCATTGCTTTTCAGCCGGTGCACTACATATGAGAACAATCGTGCCTATCACATAAATTCGACTGTGGGACTTCCCTCCCTTGAAGAAAAGAAAACCATTGAGAGCGGTCTAACAATGCAGATAAGTAATGGTGGCACATCGCTGTCATTAAGTTTCACTGCTGAGAGGAATAAATTGTCACGTTTTACTAGACATTTGACGTTGGCAACCGCCATGGACGGCGGCCTCGAGTTGGACACAGTGGTAATGACTTCCATCTCCTCTCTTCATGCCCCTTTCTCTGGTTAAATTCAACAGTTGTTGGGCTTTAATTATTAAATAGGCAGATAGAAAATGATTATCACTTTGGGGGAGCTAATTTTCCTAAACTTTACCTGACGGGAAGTAGGAACACCGTGACAATCTCTTGCCGAACCAATCACCGTAGAGCCGGGCTATCGGTGTCAAGGTGCTGACACTCGATCAATAGATGTTATTGTCTTTTATTTGAGGTGCCTCCACAAGGAGCCTGCATCGATTGTTTTGTGAGTGTTCACATTGATCGCCGAGGAGCAACCTCCATCCCCCTTAAATGGCCAATGAGTAGGAAGTCCGCCCCGCCCCTCCCACCAATCAACAACCGAGTTGCTCCGATTAGGACAATGGCAGGAAATCGACTCCGCTTCACAGCCTTCCGTACTTTTACACTCAGCTGGAATGAATCCGACCTGACCGATTCGAGAGAGGACCTTCGGGATTGGTTCGAGAGAATGGAGTTCAGAACAGCCTCAAAGAATGTGTCTGTAAGTCACTACAATCAACGTCGAAGGTGCGCTCAAAACACATTTTTAATCACTTGCCTTGTCAACTTAGATTATTTATAAAAACTCATGGCCAGTGTGTGCTAGGGGACAGCACCTAGCCATAGCAAATCCACCTTTTTGTGTGCCTTGCCCTCCCGGCACTAAGGCAACGGTCTACAAGGCCATTGGTAAGGCCAAGTATGTCCCTGAAAGCAAAGAAATCGACTTGTACACTCCTCACGCAATTCTCTGTGACCTCTGTCCCAAAGGATCCTACCAACCAGAACCCGGCCAGACCAAGTGCATCGACTGCTCTACGAGTTATGTAAGAGCTCAATGATACGGGGAGGGGAAAGAAAGAGCCCATCTCCCCATTAAAAGAGGTGATGGCGCCTAAAATTTTTTTTGTTCTTTAGAACCCATATTTTTGTGCTGAGACGCCTCAAGCTCCCATAACTGTGGCGGGTTCGGTAGGGGACCCCGCACCTTCACCAGAGACAATTCAATCAGCAGCACTGCAGCGAAAAATCACCACAATTAGCACAGCTGGAGTCCTCTTCATCTGCCTCTGTATGGTTGGTCTATTGGCCTGCATTGTCTACTTCTACCTGGAAGCCATCGGTTTCATGCTAGTGAGGATAGCTCGCGCTCCCTATACAGAAAGAACGGTTCAAAAGAAGACGCCTTCTCAAATCTGCCAGCTGGAGATCTGTCGACTCCAACAACTCCATCCTGACATCGATCTCCACGAGCTGGCAAGGCAGGAGCTCTGCCAAGCCGAGATCCTGCATCTTCGTCTTCTTCATCCCGAAATTGACTGGGATAAAATTATCTGCGAAGCTGAAGTGCGTCGTCTTCGCGAAAATTATCCCTTCATTCACTGGGAGATGATTCTATGCACAGAGCTGCCCTATGTTCTCCGTGCCAGATATCCCTTCATTAATTGGAGTCAAATTGTTGCTGAAGATGCCTGTGGAAGAGAAATCGACCGTCTGAGAGCAGAGAACCCCGAGATGGACTGGACAACAGTATTGTGCGAAGCGAGGATTGAAAGTCTCCAACGAAAGTTCCCTTATCTTAATTGGAGTGGTATTGTTTGTGAAGAACGGATTCGAAGGCTGCGCTCCGCCTATCCGAGTGTCAATTTCGACCAACTGGCCCAAGATGAGTTGTGCGAGGCTGAGATGGAACGATTGAAACGTCAATACCCCGAAATTGACTGGGAGGCGATTGTGTGTGCAGAGCGGATCTTGTGGCTGAAGGCTCGGCACCCAATGGTGCATTGGGAGAATATTGTGAGTGAGGAGAAGGTTGTCAGACTGAGACATCTCTACCCGTGCATTGACTGGTCCAACGTGATCCGTAATAACTTGTGTGAAAAAGAAATTGAAAGCCTTAAAAAACGATTTCCACAACTGGATTGGGAGAGCATTGTGCGTGGCGCCGACGAGAGCATGAAACGACTGTCGAAAACAGTGGCCATCGAACGATTGAATTTACGTTTCCCAGACGTCACTTGGGAGGATGTAATCACGGAGGACTTGAGCGACTGTGCGATCAGACGTTGGAGGGAGGAGTACCCCTACTTCGATTGGAATGCCATCACAACAGCTCTATTTCAACCCATCACTCTGAAATCAGTTAATTTTAAGAATCCAGAGGTGTGCAAGAGCTTTAGAGGACACGTAGCATGCCTGGAAGAGCTTTATCCCTGCGTAGATTGGCGCTACTTCGTGGAGAAAAAATATGCATCGCCTTACATCAATTGGGACTACATTTTAAGCTGTGAGGAAGACGAATCCATGCAAGAGGGTGAAAAGCTGAACTCCACCATTATTGAACGACTCAACTCGCGCTACCGATTCGTCAACTGGAGCGCCTTCCAGAATGTTGGCATTGAAAAGATGAGACGTGAGCATCCATACATTCACTGGACTGTCGTCCTGGAAGAGAATGATCTTGGTGAAGGCCAGACGTTAGGTCAAGCAAACGATGAATCTGTGACCCTTCCAAAGGTTCCTCCAGTTGTTCCGGTTGCTCAAAAGATGGAAACGAGGTTAAAAATGTCCAAGCTTGCGGTTGAACAGGAAATACTTAGACTGAGACGCGAGTACCCACATATCAACTGGGACAATGTGATTGCTAAGGAAAGAAGGCGGCAAAGAATGGAACATGGCCTTCAATGTGGAGATCTAGAACATCCTCACGGCGAAATTTCGATGAAACGTCTTTCAGGTGAAACAAAGCCATTAGGCAAGAATTGGAGCAGCACTGAAATCAAAGGTGAAATGATGAGTTCCCCTACTGAAGTAACGGAGATCAATCGCCTGAAGAGCCTCTACCCCAATATTAACTGGACCAGCGTGGTAGAACACGAGCTTCGGAAACGCCGGAGGAATGAGAAAAAGTAGAAGTTATGAGTTTTTCTTGCCAAGAAATATTTCACTACAGCTCTTAGTTTCACTTTTTCAAAACTCATCCACGTGAGCAATACTCCATAACTTTGCTGCAATGGCAATGGTCGGCTAAGAGCTGGTGTCATAGGACACTGTCCATTCGTTAGAATTTTGGTAGGAACCAAGACGGGCGCGTCTTATTAGGCTCTCAGAGATAGCTTGAGGGCTACACTAGTTGCAGTGGGCAAGGCACCTAATTTCCCCAAGGTAATGTTAGATCTAGCTGGGGTCATATTTAAAAGGAACAAGAGGAACATATTCCCATTAAAGTGGGCTACATTTCATTCGAACAGGTGGTACCAGTTTTAAGTAAGGGAAGCCCTCAATGCAGGCCACCATCCATCCTCATGTAAAACGAACTGGACTAACTCCATAAAATGTAATTTGGGCTGTGCATTAGCATCGAGCAAGCTGCCACTATTGGAGCTGAACTCCCCAACCCTTCACTGTGATGGGTAGTCAGTGTGTGACACTTGCTCCCCTCAGTTGATCAAATTTCACTCAAATATTTGTGATGATGAACACAGAAGACGATGTGCACAAGAACAGGATCTAACACAGACTGGTTCTCCGTGTAACCATGCGGGCTCACCTGTTTAGATACCGCAATGATGATTCTTTTACCAACTGGAAGAGAGCGGCCTAATTAGAAGAGGTTAAGGATTAACTTTTAGCTCGAAACTCGTCAGAGGAACAGGAAGCCGAACAAAATCAAGGTAACGCTTGTATTCTGCAACATGTCAATGACCAGAAGAGGGAAGAAATAAAAGAGCAGACGTTAAGCCAAGACGGACAAGCAAACACATCACATGAAGACAGTGACACAAGTACGTCAGTAAAGGTGCGCAAAAAAGGAAGAATAGTGGTGAGACTAAAGACATTGAGTAGCCCAACTGCCTACTCTCCCTTCTTTTCAGCAGCCTCCTTGTTAGCCTTTACCCGTTCCTCCACCTCCAAAGGAATGTCTTTGTAACTTTAAAACAAAGAGAGATCAACAAAGGGCCCGGACACCAACACAAAAGAACGCGGAATCAAGAAACTTACGCCATCAGCTCGTTGAAATCACCCTTGATAAGTGCCAAAGCGAGAGGAAAGCCCAAGCACGTGGGGACGAGGTAGAGGAGTGCAGGCTTAATATAAAAACGCAACATAAATCGACTCAAAAGGGCAACCTTTTCGATTTACTACGTATTATTTGAAAGAAACACTTACTTGGGCGTGACGAAAGATGTATAAGACAGCGAAGGTGGTTAACAGACCAATAATATAGGCAACGTAACCGGTCCAAAAGTATAGACGACTACCATTACGATTCATTCTAAGGATACAATATTACTGTTCCCACAAACCCACTTATTGTCAAATCTCAGAAGCAAGGCCAAGAAGATGCCGGGAACAACAATGTCTCCCAGACCAAGCATCCCAACGTCCTTTGAAAAGAATCCATTTGTCAGGAAATCTCGTGGAAAGACGACTAAGCAACAAATAAAATAAGTGAAAAGGACTTCTACAATTTCCCCTACCTTTGACTGGTGCATCAAAATTCGTGGCAACAAAGACCATGACGCCAGTTCCGAAGACCCAAAAGATATCGTAGACAAAGAGACCACAAAGCAGAACACATCCGTTGATAGCTCTATCTAGATGAAGGTGTTCGATACCCGCGATAGCTATTGCAATACTGATGATGTTATTGGCGACCCAGTGCTAGAACAGAGGATGAGGTAAGTGAAATAAACTGGTTACCTTAGTGCACACATAGACTAGCCCGACTGATAGCGCAATTGCCAGGGGAACGACATCCTTTCGCTCAAACTTAAATCGCCCCGATTCTGTAAGAAAAGGAACGTAAGGCGGAGGAAGGCAAGATCACCTTACCTTTTTGCGGCGTAGGACTGTCATTCATTGACTCAGTGAGTATCAAAGTGAAGTGCGTGTTGCGAAAACGCTGCGGATATAGCTGTACAGCATAGGGTCTTGAAATACAGTGTGAGCACGATGAAAGCGTTTACCTGACGAGGAAGAATACAGTGTAAGTACCGATAAAAAACGCATATACTGAGAGCAGCATATTGATGTACTCAGCGGCAAATATCTAAGTTTGGCCTAGAAGTAGGGAGACATCAATACCTTAAACACCAAGAAAAGGCCGAACAGAGCACAGCTAGCATAGATTGGCAGCATAACTGCTTCGTCTCGACGAAAAACGGTAATATCGGTCGCATCTGGTTCAAGAGACTCCTTGAGGGCTTTGATTGATTTATGTGCGCCAATGTATATGGGGATAATGGCCATGAGAAATAGGGCGCCCGTAGTTAAACCGGCATCAGGTGTAAATATCCTGGTGGCATTATTTACTAATGCCTCATTCAAAGTGTCCTCGGCCTGGCTCATGAGTGAACGTGGGACGTGGCTGTGACAAGGTCAAAAGAAACCGAATGCACACCGAATTTTTGAAACAAAATTATGAAGTATTGTGAATAGTGAGGTCTCAGTAAAAATTGTTCCAAATGACTATTTAATTTTCTTAAAACAGAATTAATCACAGCAAAGCACTTGGTGTGCAAGTGAAACTTCATTCCTGCAAATAAACTGACTTGCTTTTTGCAACAGATATAAGCGGCTACAAATCATAGAGTCATATTAAAATTTCAAAGGTAATTTGCAATATTTTGAAACGGATTTTTGTATCAAACCTAATTTTTTCCCGAAATATCGCAACGCTTAATTACTTTGTTTCTGTACTTGAAAATAGATTGCGGCACTTTTATGCGCTACTCTTAAAAAGAATCTATTCTTATGCTTTACTTTGCCTTGGTCGTCATTTTGATGTACTTTGATGGATTCCTAACTTATGGACCGATATTAAATTGGGAGATTTTCCGTGCCGATACTGTTGCAATGGATTCCTGCTTCTCCTACTCTTTTTAAGCCACTACCCCTGGTGTGAGTTACCCTTATTATGAAAGACAAAATGTTGAACAGAGCAGAGTTGCCTGCCGTAGGGTGATCGAACTGCTCCGCCTTAAGCGTAAATTTAAAGTAGCATAGGAAACAAACTAATTACTAATTTAATTCACAGGTATGTTTTACCCACACCTGTAGCCTTCGTATACTTAATTGTAATACTTTGTTTGTTCGAACTACCGGTTTAGGTCACTTGGGTGGCCATCTTGTTCTAGCCGGTTGGTTGGCCTCCGGGCAGTGCCAACAGCTCCCAAGTCCTCTGTTCCCGGAATATATATGTTCTGCCCTAGTACTGCGCCTTCTTTTACCTTAAGGGGAGCCTCGGGACGCTACATAATACTATCTAATTTTAATTAATACCCTTGATTTTCGGGCTTCGTGTCTGTTTCACCGACCTTTTGCAACAATAGGAATGTAAATCAATGTCAGTATACTTCTACCATCGACAACACTAATATCCTTATTTTAGCGGCATTTATTTATGCTCTTCTAGCCATATATATCCGCATTATTTCGCCTGTTGAATGGGACTATGCTAACGTCGATGGTTCTGCCTTTGCCTATCTTTGTAAACTTTTGGATGTTCTTGTAGTTTCCATTCTTCTTTTGCTTGAATGCTTTTCGCGGCAACTTTTCGTAACAATTTCTAAGAAGTAAAGCGCACCTTCATAGCGATTTTTCCGTTTAGGAAAAAGTCGATTCAAATGAAATCAGAGGACGATAAGAAGTAAAGTCTTAGCATTCGCAGCGAAATTTTGTTTTAGAGGTGATATCGTAGCATCCCAGGGCATCTTTGAAGGTGGCAGAAAGCATAATGTTAAGGTGAACTACATATATTTTCTGTAAACAGAGGGATTGTGGCTGCTGGCATCGCCAGGAGTCCAGCTAGCCGGGCCAGAAGAAGAGGGGTATTCAAGTCCGAAACTGGTAGTTAGGCTTAGAACAAACGGAGTATTAGTGTAATACGTTGTTTGTTCGAACTACCGGTTTAGGTCACTTGGGTGGCCATCTTGTTCTAGCCGGTTGGTCGGTCTCCGGGCCGTGCCAACAGCCCCCAAACCCTCTGTTCCCGGAATATATATATATATTTTTGACAATGCTTGATCCCCCATTTACTACACCCTAGTAACCCTCAGGATTAATATTACTTACTTTTGGATGAGTAGCGAATGATATATGCTTTAAAACATTACAAGAATATTTTAGTATCCAAGATTTAAAATAATTTCAATTTCCCTTTCTTTTTTTTCGTAAATAACTATCATTTTCGTTTACTATTTCATTTTTTTCCACTGAAGCTTACATTCTTATTTACGACGGTTGCGTAAGGAATGATATTGGGGTAGTTTTTCGAACCGGTAGCGTTTGTTTATGCATCTTATGCTGTAAGTATAAGCCAAAATCCTGACAATATTTTCCGAAAATGGGCTTTGTTTAAATCGGTCAGACTTTCACATTCAGGCTATAATGGCTCCTATCCTGAGGATTCGCGGTTTGCCGTATTCTGCAACTGCAGATGATGTGATCGATTTCTTCAAAGGCACTACTTTGTGTTTAGTTTACCTTTTGTGTAGATGTTACGATAAAGGGTGGTAAGCGAGGTATCTCGTTTCCTCAAGGTCCGAATGGTCGGTCTAATGGAGAAGCCTTCGTTGAATTGGACAACGAAAATGACATCGAACGAGCCATGGCTCACCATAAGGAACATATGGGGCGTCGGTACATTGAGGGTATTTTTATTTTTGTAATCTACTCTTCTAGTTTTTCGTTCGGACGAAGCGGAGATGAAGCGCGCTATGGGCTGGCAGCCGGATCGGAATCGGAAAGAATTCTTCGCTCGTCTTCGTGGTCTACCTTATGATACCGAAAAGCAGGATATCTTTAGGTTCTTTAACGGTGAGTTAATAGCTTTTATTTCACCGTCTTGTAACTGAAGTTCCACTCTAATATCTTCTTGGGGCGTATTGTCGGCAATCTGGAATTCGCTTTTTGGGTTATCTTGGGTCTTAGTGGTTTAATGCCTGCCTCATTCAGAGTACTTAATTCTGACGTCAAATATTTGTTAGGACACCGCAAAGAGGTCGATGGGCCCGCTGATCGTTGAGCTTGGGTTACACCTCTTGGTGTTTGTGCTCTGCACCTGGGGTCTCTGAACGCATTGCATTCCAAAGATGACTTTCAAATTGCGCCAGACTGCTGTGGTTCGACATATCAGACCCGCTTTCACCATTTCAAAGGAGAATCGAAAATCACGGTGTCGGGGTTTGTTCTTTTAAGAATTGTTGCTGATCGGATGTTGGAGGATGCAGTCATTATAGAATCAGATGCTCAGCTAGTTTTCGGTGCTGCTTGGTGTAGTTGGCTACAAAATGTTGATGAGCACGTACCGTTGGCGCCAGGCTCAGTTGCGGAAGACGAGGTGGCGGATGTGTCGATGTACGAGTTCTGGGTCGACAAATTCGGTCGAGGATGGGCGCTTTATGATTAGCTTACCTAGGTGTGAGCGTTCCCCTGTGTGCGTTCCCCCGGATACGCTTATTTGTCAATGTGTGCTGGTTGTATTTGGTGAATGACACGTATTGGTTTTCTATCTTATTCCTTCTCTGGACGGGTCGGCCAATTTTGTGGTGATGGGGGCTGCGGTGGCGGGTGTCGTTGCGGCTGTGGTGGTGGCCTTCAGATCTCACAATAGCGCCAGACGGGATCGGGCTTTTGGTCGACCATCTGGGCCGTTGCACGGGGGATGCCTATGTCCAATTCACCTCGGCCGAAATGCTAGCTCGGGCAAAGGAGAAGCACTTGGAGAAGATAGGGCGAAGGTGATATTTTCTGTGTAACTCATCCCTCTTTCCGTACCTTCTCCCTCCTCATCCTTCCCATCGTTGGCATTTCATAGTCACATGGGTTTCCGCCTTTAAGATCGCCTTGGGGGTGGTTTCCGTCGTGCATCTACCAATTTTAATAGGTAGATGATGTTGGGTCTCCTCTTTTTCCATCGACTGTTTCTGACTTAGGTTTTCTTTCCTCAGATACATCGAAATCTTCGACGCAACTGGCATGGAGGCCTCAATGGCTATTCGGAAGCAACACGAATTAAACAGTAGGTCTACTTTTTTTTTCTCCCTAATGTAACTCGAATCTTTCTTTTTTAGAGGAACGCAGTGGCGTTGGGCCCATGATGCGACATGGGGCTCGTGGTGACCGTGGCTACTATGGTAATCCACCGCCACCACCACCGGGACCGCCCGGTCCTCCCTATCGCGGTTACGGTGGTGATGGCGGCTATGGTTACGGCGGCGGTGGTCCGCGTGGCCCACCTCGGCCTTGTCCTTATTCTCGCCCCTACGGGTATGATCAGCGTCCTCCGAGTCCTCGTGGTCCCTACGGTCCACCTTCAATGGACTCTGGGGGAGGCAGCGGTCCTTATGGAAGCCCTCGTGGCGGCGGCCTCCCACCTCACGTGGTTCACATGCGTGGCTTGCCTTTCCAAGCTACCACCGATGAGATAGCCGTGTTCTTCACCCCCGTGCAACCCGTCAATATAACTCTGCGTTACAACGCACAGGGCCGACCGACAGGTGAAGCGGATGCCGAGTTCGCTACGCACGACGAAGCGAAGGAGGCAATGAAAAAGGATCGTGAGAAGATCGGCACGCGCTACATTGAGCTCTTTCTTGATTCCATTCCCTCTCACGGAATGTCGCAGTCACCTGGTTATATTGGCGGCGGGGGTAGTTCTGCCGGCACCTCGTGGAATTACGGACCACCGTTCTACGGCGGTGGCAGCACTGCGCCTCCCACACCTGGCGGTGGTGCAAATGGGGCTCCAACTGCTTCAGTCGGGCGGTACAATGGAGGTGGAAGGGCCCCTGGAGGACCGCCGTCCCGTGGTTACTACGATTCCCCGAACGATGCTGGTAGTGGAAGTGCTGGTTATTACGGGACCGGCGGTGGTGACTATGGCTACGCTCCTCCTCCCCCTTCGGGACCTGTGGATGATCGATATGGAGGCGTTGATGTCCGCCGGAACGAGAGTGGCAGCGGTGGTGGTTACGGCGCGCCGCCGCCATCATCAGCTGTTCCCTCAAAGGTGGAAGGTAGGTGTCGGGTTAGTCTGTCTGACGATGTTTCTGTTTAGCCGCTGATGACGGGTACGATCGCTACGAAGCTCCACGTGAGATGGAGAACTACTACTGGTGAGATCGGGAAGTGCGGAGCGCTGGTGATTCATTTAATTGTGCATTTCTTTTGTACTCAATGCAAGTCGATAACCTGCTGTTTTTACATCAATAGAGGACTTTTTATCCTTATCGTTTACTTCATCTTGTTGAGTGGTCTTTCTAAGGACGAGCGCTTCCTTGTTGTACTTGGTGCTTTCGTCTGTTTTGTTGCGTTGGTGTGGACCCGTGGGAGCGCTTACTGGATGAGAACGGGCGTAACTTGTGTGGTTTTCGCGAAAGCATCGGTGGTATGATTAGTGGTCGAGGACGTGCTGGTTTCCATCTTGAATGCAGTAGGCATTTGCGATGCGTCGGTTTGTTTTTGCTCCACACAGGGGAGAAATAACTCCTGTTTTGTGTTACCTGGCTATATTGCATAGTAATGCTTTGGATTTAAAGGAAGCATCCACACCCCTAAACCCTGGCACACCGGGTGATTGGGACGCAGGTTCATGAAATAGTTTTGTTAGGACGTTTTACAAGAAAAGTCACAAATACTCTGACATGTTTTGAGGAGGAAGCGAAAGTAACTTCACGATATCGCAAAGAGGGAGAGGGGGTAGGTGTTCTGTAATCCTTCTGCTATAAGTCAAGAAGGGTGACGCCGGGGAGCGGGTGAGTGGAATGTGTTGGAGACAAGAACAAGAGACAAACAGACGGAAAGACGCACGAACAATGCAACGAGAGGGGAGAGGAAGGGACGGAGGGGGGGGGGGGGCACTAGTTATCACCCTTGAAGCTTCTCACGAACTGCTTGATCCGCTGAACTGTGTTATCAGTCGACGCTTGTCGGCTGGACTTTGCTTCAATCAAAATGGATCCGGTCTGTGCCTGGACAGGAAAAGCAGACAGATGATGAAGAGTCATACATTGCGTTCGATGGGACTCACCGAAAGTTTCACCAACACGCAAACCGGTGCCTCCGCGACTTCAGTGTAGAGAGACGCAGTGGTTCCGACACGTTCAACAACTACAAGAGAAAAGCTCGCTTAGTTAAATAGGAATTGAAATAGGTGAGCCGAGAGTCCACCTCACGAACCCGATACTCCAGTGTCGCCGGAGAGGCTGTGTAGGAGGGCGACGAAAGCCTCTTCAGCAGACACTGAGGCGGATCCCTTCACGGCCTCGGCCGTCGCAGGGCAGCGCACTTTGACACGGTGGGCGGCAGTGAGTGTAGAGCCCATCAGCAGCTTCAAGAAGGTTTCCTCCGAAATGACTTGTCGGGGGTGATGATCCGTCGCATGTTGCGTGTTCTTCGAACAAGAGACCCAACAAATGGTGAAAGGACCCACGCTACTGACAATTAAATGAGTAGCACCAAGAGATGACAGGATGCAAACGTACATTGGAGGTAGTCGAACACTTTTTCGACGGTTCTCCACCTCCTTCCTCAGCTTTCACCCTCCGTTTCTTTACGCTAGCCTTATTACTATGCGTTACGGTGGTTGCAGTCTCTGGGATTTGAAAGTCCAACTGGATGTTCAGAAGACGGTGAGGATCGGTTGGGTCCAAACTGGTCTCTTCGTCAGGCGAATCCAACTCGTTGGGTGCAACACCCTGCAAGAAATTGTTACAGTCGTTGAAATACCTTGGTTCGGCAGGCTTGTCTTGAGCTCAGCTTTGCAAATATGCGGCTTGTTTCTCATCAGCTAACAGTAATCAGTTGCATCAAATAATGTGTTACAGTTTGAATGGTTGAGTTTAGAAATAGTAAAGAAGATTAAGAGCTTCCTCAATCTGAGGATAATTCTTCCCTTCAGTTCCTTTTCTATTGAAACAAGTAGAACTACGACGGTTGGCTTTCTTCTGAGGCCTCGATAACAAATGCGTCAGTCGGAAATGATCAGACATCTACGATGGTAGAGTGGAACGTAGACTTACATGCCTTGGAATGTCTTGAGCTTTTCATTGGTGCCAATTTGGTAGGGTGTGCTTGAATCCAATTTCACCTTTGCTAGTACTTCATGAAAGACTTAAATCTATTCACTACGGACGAGGGACATCCACTACGGGTGATCTAACCAGTGAAGACTTCCACCAGAGGGGATTGCACAATTTCCACCAGCTCTAAAGCCGTAAATTGAGCCAACGTTACCACCCGCTTCTTCCATCCGAGTTGGTGTGACGCAATGAACACCCTTGAGTAGTTTTTCCGGCAATTGACAGGTCAAAAGTACCACATCTAAGAGCTCGTTCATTTGCCTTCATCAGTTGTAGAACGCAACAAAGTGGGCAACGAAAACGGATAAGTTAAACCCAGTTATAATTCAGTAAGTAGTCACAGAAAGTACTCAATCAAAAGGCGAAAACAGTCTCCATGCTAGAGATGGTGAACTGGAAGAGCATGAGGGACCTTAGCCCAAAAAACTCCGCACTAGTTTGGGATGTTTTAATCATGACACCGAAGAAAATGCATGCCTAAACAGATTGTCATTACCTCCGGCAAGTCCATAACATTGCTGACAGCGACATTTGTGGGATATTCGTTTGGCTCTTCTCCTTCCGCCTGCTCAGCCACGATCGCCCTCTTCGAATGGCGACCCTTCTTTGTGGTTTTACCGCGAGATCTGCGGATAGGAAAGCACCGATGTGAATCAGAACATGTCGCGTACTACTTAAATAGGAATTCAGCCAATCAAGCCGACTGCACAGAATGACATATTGCGATGAGGAGGAAGAAACGCAGATCAACTTAATTACACAAGATGATGGGATCGCTGAATTCAAAAGTATATGCAAATCAGACTGGAAATCAACTTTTCTATAAATACTTAGAAAACAATTTTGATGTTGACAAAATCGAATCAAAACCAAACATCTGAGCTTGGATCAGCAATGTGGTCTAATAATTAGGGAAAATTGTGCTAACTATTGCGCTAGAGACTTGAGCCCTGCACATACTACTTAAAACAATCAGCGTAGAAAGTACATCGCATTAAACGGTTTAATGAAACGATGATGGAGAGGTTGACAACTTAATCAATTCCCTTAAGGCATTGACTAGGGCTATTAAAAATGAAATATTTCTTTTCTGGTTAGACAAAGCTCCACACTCAACCAGTAAGAGACAAAAATAGTGAGTAATTAATCGGTCACATCATTAGACAAGAAATTTCCGTCTTCTAGCAAAAAATTAGAACTATCCTTAAAAAATTTCCTTCATGTGGCTACGTTACCTCTGTCGAACTGAAGCATGCAATTCTCTGAGAATATCAAGCAGAATTCGAAATGTAAGCTTAACTATAGGAATGCAAGATTTGTATTCGAGAAGCTGGAAATCAAAACATACCCTGAAGCTTTCCCATTCGCCTTACTCATCTCCTTGAACTGCTTCTGCATCTCCATCGCAAATTTATCCGAACTCGCCAGTTTCAGTCCTAAAATCCATTCCAAAAATTAACTACCATCGATTCATTCAGAAGCAATTTCATAGAATACTATCCTTATTGCCACTGTATCAGCAGACTCACCACCATTGGTGGGTTCTACCACAGGCGGATCATTTTGGCTGGAAGTTGGAATGTTCACTTCATCATGGGCGACAGAATTGTACAAACTACTTTTCGTGGGCTTTAAGTAGTGGGGGTTTGACTCCTGCATCAACAAACGCTGCTTTCGCATCTACATCCAGAAAAAGGAGAAGTAGCTATAAAAGCCACTTTAATCAACTAAAAACCAGGATAAGGGGATCCTTGAATCGAGCTACCCACCTCGTCTAGCTCTGCTTTTGATAATTGAACGGGTTTCGGTCCCTCGGGTTCCACTAGACCCGTGAAAATGCCGTCTCCAGCAGGCATAATTTCAATCTGCGAAATCAAAAGCAGATGACGCTGGTTACATCGCAATTCAAAAGAAGTTGGAAGTCCATCGATAGGAAAAAATCAGACCAAGAAAAATTATTTTTTTTCGGGAGAAATATAAAAACAGTAAAAAGGTTTCAGCATTCCACAGAAACCTGGTAGGAAAAAAGTTATTTGGCAATAAAATTTCGTTGAAGTGAAGTTTGTAGAAATGAGTAACGCATCCCATGTCATTACCATCCCATGCATTAATTAGCTGTAGTCCAGTTAACCATAAAAAAAGATGTGTGGACTCATAGGCGCATTTCATCCATGACTTCCGAAAATATCGGCAAAATGAATTAATCAAAGTAAAGAGACGTAAATTAAGGCTACCAGTGATACTGGATGGAGCTCAGATGCGGTCAATACGCAAAATTATTGGTAAGTAAGACATACATTCTTCCCACGTTTACTTTTCAACTTCGCATCCTGTGGGGAGAGAGCACTGGGTGAAGCCATTAACGCCTGTGATGGTGGCGATGGTGGTTCGTTGATCCAAGCGTCCAAATCGAGTCCTTCAGGCACGGGCACTTTGCGCTGGGCCTTCGGCGCCACCGGATTCAACTCGCCTTCAAAAAGGGAGCACAACTCGTAGAGGAGAGCGTGCAATCCTACGAGAAGATCTTGCGCTGGTGTAGCCTGCTGCTGTGATTCTGAAAGGAAAAGAAAACAGACCATTCTGTTTGCACCTGGTTCGTCAACTTAGAATGCAAGCTTAAATTTATTTCATGCTTGAAAAGTATAAATCTGAGTTAAGTGATGTCAAGACAACAACATCCTCGGGTTAAAAAATACAAAGCAAAACTAAATACTCAATCATTTTGATATAATTTCCCTCCGTTCAAATGAATGGAAACACTTTTAACATTTAACAGATGTGTTATACTTGTTGGATTCAGAAAAGCCCTTCTCTGGCTTTTGACGCCCTCAGAAAGTCTCAAGTACAGAGGCAGGAGACAAAACCAAAATGGAGTACTTGTCACAACCAATCGAACACGTAAAAAGCACCTATACAGACAAAATAAGCGCAAAATTTATGAAAATAAACGGAAACGCACCAGTACACGACTTGGTTTCAGGTAGGACAGGATCAAGGGAATCCAGCTGGCCATTACCATCACCCCCTATTAAATCTACGAGTTCGATGTTTGTGGTCGGATTGGGCGTCGAATCTCCAACCTGAGCTCGCAACTTCGACAACCTCTTTGTCATGAGATGCAAGAGCTGATGAATTGAAACAGCCTGGAATCAAGTGGATGAAATCGTTAAACAAGTTGGAAGGAGAAAAGTCGATAAATCAAATGACCCTCACCCTCTCTTGCACTTCCAGATTGGCGGAATGAACAAAGAGGGAGATTTTGTCCATTAGAAAATTTGTGAGTCCAAGTAGGCGCTCTAAAAGGGCTTGAAGTTGTGATATCGATGGTTCCGAAGACCCCATTTCTAAGACCGGATTCTCCAAACTGCAACCGTTTGTTGACTCGTTGAACCACTTGGCCGCAAGCTTGCAGTAGAGCTTAAGTGAATTCAATACAAGCACGGATTGGATGTGACCACGAAGATCCACCAAATTTGCGGTTTCCAGCATAGCTTCTAGTGTTTCGCGAGGTTCCTCCAGGAACCTAGTTAATGACAAAATTAATGAGATTCACAAAGTGTAAGTGTGGGCGAGTAGTCGTGGTTGCATCCTGTTCACCAGAATGCAGCTACTTATAAATAACAAGTAGTACGTACTCAGCATATTCTCCACAGATCCAGGCAGCTGCGTAGATGACGTCATGCAGACTGGCTTGGTTAGAGTGGGTTATCATGCCCTTACAGGAACGCAAAAATATTGCCTAAACGTGATTAAAAATTACTTGTTATTAGTACAGCCAATCAGACGGGAAATTGCTCAGCTTTACCCTGATTGGCTAGAATAAAGCACAACGCTATGAATAGAAGTTTTGGCGGACGAAGGGGTCTAGTTTGGGAGGAACCATCACAGAGTGAACTTTACCAATTTAAAAGGCTAAATTCCATTAGAAAATTCTGCAAGTCTGGCAACCTACCATCTGACTAACAGCAAAGGGTCGAACGGAGGCCACACGAACCGCCACATCGAGGAGTTGATTGGCGAGAAGTTCTCCATTCCGGTTGATGTTTAATTGAGCCAATTCCAGCAAAACGGAGATATACCTTCAGGAATAAGGTGATGAGATAATGTTGAGCTGGACCGAGCTCAGAAACTCATCCACCTATATTCCCATCGCATATCCGCCTCCCACACATTCTGTCCTTACTCTTCAAATCTACAACAACAGTCTAGCATTCCATTTGTCAATGAAACATCCGTTCGCCTTATCGTCCCATATCGGTTAACCAGTTACCATTGATCTTCTCGTGGATTTACCATCCATTCAATTATTCACCTATCCATCGAACTACCTAGCTTACTTACACTTCAGTCAACGGTTCACGACTCTTGCACCCATTAATCCATCCGCGCAAACTGTCTGTCAAGTTATGCGGATGGCACATGACAACCACCAATTTGCTTTTCCATTCATCAGACCGTCACCTGGATTAGCATTTAAGCCAAGTGTTTGATCATCCATGCGACTACCTAACTAACCATTCAAGAAGCCATCCACTCATCCAGTCAGCTATACAACCCTTCAAAGATCCGCGGATTCATGAGTTCACCAAGCACATTGTTCGTAAAATCATTTTTAAACTGCTACCAACTCATCTGGTAAACTACCCTACTGTCTGCGCACTCATTCATCAATTCACCAGTCCATCTACTCTCCCTTCTATAGATCCAGCCGCCGATCGGTTTAACAGATCAATTACTCACAACTCCCATGAACCATCCTCTTCATCTAAGGCCCCAATGCATCTGACAAGTCACTCACCCGACCAAGTCCTACTTAACATTTCGCCCACATCCACAAGTCCAAGAATTACACAAAGCATAGCCGTAGATAGATAGTGACTCACCACTCGAAGGAGAGGACATACTGATAGTTGCTTTGTGAACAGATACGAACCACTGTCGCAATGAGTTCAGCCCGAAAGTGTGCGCCGATTTCGGGTGTGGAGAGGTGGCGCACGAGGCTGCGCACAATCTCCAGCAGGTTGGTTCGACTCACCATCCCATGGAGGAGATCCAATGCCCGCAGCCTAATCGACTCATCGCGGTCATCGAGGCAGGCCAGAATGAGATCCTTGTGCGCTTGCACGCTCTTTGGGTGGTGGCGAAGAATCTTGCCCATAGCCAACAGTCCCAGATACTTCACTGAAGTGCATACAGACAACTACTTATCTGACAATCAGTAGCACGCCCTTAATGAACACTAAGGAATCCATTATTGTAATTTCGGAGTTCTTCCTCGCCAAGCACTACTTATTTGACTGCTCTGCGTAGATAATATGCTCAATTGTCCTTTGAGGTAATAAAAAAGACATAAAACCGGCTGCTCACAGTTATACGCCCTTAAAATACACCCGATTTCAGCGCACACGACACGACTCCCGGTAGAACTTAACCATGAAAGCCGTAACCTCTACAAAGCCCTTTGCGAGGTGTAGGGCGCTTAATTTGGATCTGTTAGTCCCCAGATGTGCTTTCAAGTTCATGTATGTGCTCATCATCGCTTTCAACTTACATCTGGATTGCTGCTCAAATCGGTGTATCTAATGATGCCCGGTTAGTCCAAACACGACAAGCAGTCAAGAAGATCATCTCGTGACTGGAAAAAAAACCGAGATTCTTTCCTCTTCGGTGAAAGATTCATCACTACAATGCATAATCCCTTTCTAGTGAGACGCAAGCCAGTTGCAAAGCTACCTCCGTTTTATTTCACATCTACTCCTCAATCGTCCACTCAGTTTTGTAGGTGAGCACATGATTGTCAAAGGTCGTCAATGAGAAGGCGATAACCAGAGCTTGAAGAAAGATCACTGGAGGAATACAGGGAGGTAAAGTGAAGCGGTATCGCCCCATCTGTAAGAGCTAATTCTGGACGGATCTAAAGAATAAGCTTTTCTTGTACAAGCTCGAGTTGTACCAGTTTGTATTGGATTGATGGTAGCTTTAATTGCTGTCGAAATAAACGCATCCCACCGCACTGCATCCACACAAGGCGGTGCGTGGACCGGTACTTTGGGATTGGACAGTGGACCATTCGGCGAGAATCCATAGTATGTTTGTTCGCTCAACTTCCTGTCACAGACCAGTTAGTCAGCAAATAAGCTAAGAACATGTTTCTACAACATTCTCAAAAGAAGTTGAGAATAACTTGGTGGATCTCTTGAAGTTCGTTATTATCTGACAGTAATGCGCGATAGCTTGAGTGCACCCACCGAGCTCCCATGACTTGCCTTTCCGAGTAAATTTAAGTGTAGACAGTTTCGTCGTTTATGCTAAGCATTACAAGAGAACTCTCATTGTATGCTAACCCCTAGCTACTCCAGCTAAGAATGATAAAAGACTTTCAGATAAGGGAGTCCGTCAGAATTCCATGCACCCGTCCTTGAGTGATTTGTGAAGAGAACCAAATTCTTTTAACCATACAAGGGTGGTATTTTCTGCTTTCGGAGTTCTGCACAAATGTTGCGAGAAGAGTCTGTAGCTTCTGGAACTGAGTCTGACGTGATTCGTAAAGCAGACAAATTGGAGTCAAATCAGCCAATTTCAACCAACATCTCGTGATACGGGGATTTCAAGCCATGGTAAATCACTTCATGGTCCATGGATCGGTATTCGATTGTGGTAGGTTTACGTACACCGACATTTATAATGCTTGCATATAAACAATTGCAAGTAAGTCACAGAGGGTCATCACGATAAGATCAACTGAAAAAAAACCCAATTTTTGATCGACCAATGGAAGTGGATGAAGGGACACGCATAAGTGGCAATTTTTGGAAAGGCACCAACTAAACAGCCGATTGGACTGAACCATCGCGAAATATGAGCGCGTTTCCATAAGCTGACATAACGCGACCTTGTGTCAAGAGTAACAAATCTGTAGATTGCATGACTCAACACTATTGTCAAGTAAACAAAAAGAACTGTTTACAGTTGACCAATCTGTTGTTTATTTAAGAAGTCAACTTAACGGTGATTGGCTCACAACCGAGAGACCAATGAGAAAGCTGAAAAACCTTGAAGCACAAATAGAAAGGTCTACATTTCGCCGTTTTACGAGGTGAAGGCAAAATTCCCGCAAGAAATCACTAACTCTTCCGCCTCATTACTAGGCCATCTTTCCTCCCTTGATTATGCGCATTTCTGACAACCGGAAGAGGCAGTTAATCTGAATTCCAAGTGCTACTATGAGGGGGGAGGAAGTAAAATGGTATGACAACTAACTCACGATTCTGGTCGGAGTCTTCGATGAGAATCCGCAGTTTTTGAACGCAGAGCTACAAAGAGGAATAAAGACGAGTGTTTAGAAAACCGCACGGTCGTAATGCACTCAAAGTGGCAGTATTCAATTCAGCTAATAACACATCCACCATGCATAAATAATCCTTTTAGAGGAGGAGAATGGAGGTTTCACTGGCCAAGGTTGGGTCAAGCATGAAATGTCCGATCTCTCTGGAGAGTGCACCATCTTTCGAAACAAGGAAGCAATTACAATGGAGGTGGATGCACTGCAATTAAGACCTGAAGACCCTTACATTTGTTGATAATAAGGTCGCTTCTACAACCGCAATGCGGTTCCTATTGTTTCTCGAGGATAATAATTCAAGTTCGGCAATGATTTGAGGAATCGCTGATAGACGGGACAAATTTGCTACGAGCGTTTAAATCTGTGAAGGTTCACAGGGAAAGAACAACTATTTAGCGATTGCTCCAGTCACTAGAAAGAATCCAGAATAAAAGAATGGGAATACGATGGGTGTAGGATGAAGTCCGAAAGCCTAACCTCCCTCACCGCAGAAATCTAGCATGTCTCGAATGGGCAGCTGTAGCAAAACAGCGAGCAATTTGACAACTACGAGCTGTGAAGGAGCTTCTATCAAGTGTTTTTTTCGCCCTTTCTACCTCCGATACCGAGGAAAGGTGATAGCCGCCGCACAAAGAAACAACGTCGGAGGAGGAGTAGGAAGCATCAGCCCTCCACCTCTTAAAAGACACTTCTTCTAAAGCCTAAATTTTGTCACACTATAAGGCATGAGATCGTGCGTTTTCCCGCACAACTAATTTTCTCAGTCGTAATTAGTTCACTTTCAATGGGTAGACGGTTCACAGTGAACAACTGCGCACACAAACAAGGCACGGCCATTCAGGATTGAAGTGATATACACACCAGAGGCGTGGAGGAGGCAGTAGGTCGTCTAGGCATAACCGGAGGTTGAAATAAGGTAAAAAAAGCCATCTCTCATCACAGATAAGTCAATTAGCAAATAGCACTCGTAGAAAAGGCAACAACAAAAGTGACGAGCTTTGAAGTCCATGTCTTTTATCTATTGTCAGTGCATGCCATATTTAACCTACAACTCACCCTATTAATTGAGAAGTAAACAAATTGATTCACTGCTCACTAGAACCATTACTACAAAGGCATTTCTTATCACATTAACTCCGGGCCTCTCCCGAGACTCATAAGTCTTCGATATTGTCAAAAAAGGATGATCTCTTGAATGCATTGTAGTGACCCACCTATTCTTAAGTGATTCATCACCGAAATCCCATTTTTTTAAAATATTTATAAGCAATGCCTTTTGCTACCGCACACCGCACCCGCTCCGAATGCAAATGCAACAAACTTGACGAAAAGCTTTAACGACCTCAGAAGGCAGACAAGTTCAAATCACGTTTATCGGATTCAATCAAAGCTCTAATGCTCTAATAACACAAAATAGAAGGAGTTAGTGGGGAAGGAGAACAATAAACAAGATCGATGTATAAACGCACAAGTCGCAATAAGTTACAGGAGGCCATTTCATAGAGAGTTATAACGTGGTTCGCACGGACTTTTCTACTTGCCAATTCCACTATGTAACAATCGGATTTCACAATCAGCCAAATGTGTCCCAGAGTAACAACGCGTCAAAGTTGCAAATTTCGTTCACGAGTTCAGGCATAGGGACATTTGGGGCCATTCGTAAATTAGGAATGTTTACCTCAAGCCTCTAATTCAGTTCATTTACAAACTTCCATGTTTCGTTTAATAAAATTACAACGAATGTTATGGAATGACCTTTGGAGGGTGTAGGCAGAAAATATGACCGAAAAATGAATGCACACAATTAAGCTTGCACACTCGTACGGTCGGAATCACCAGTCCAACTTCCATACGCAAACCGCTGAGTTCAATGATCCCGAAAGTCGCGTCTACATTGAAGCATTAACTCAGAAGGATCAAAGAGGGATAGATGACTATCAGTCTGTAAGAAAATCTAACATTTCATGGTTTAATGACCGCTCCACCTTCCTCCTTCTATCGTTGGCAGTCATAACAAATGGAGATGCTTACCTGGATTGAGGCATGATGATCAGGAACACCTGAAGAAATTGAAAGGAGTACTTCAGATGGGGAAGTAAACAAAAAACACACACACAAACAGAGAGAGTAACCAAAGCACAAATTAGCACCAAAAACATGCAGATAGGATCAATTAGGCGTCAGTTATTCGTGGACGACATCAGGAACAGCAATAAAAAAGTCACACACCAAGCACAAATACACAAATATAGCCCCAACGCCGTGGATTTACCCATTCGAAGAGGAGAGAAGGCATGGAGGTAAAAAGGGAGCATTAGTGTTAGGATTACTGGCAGCGGTTAGTTTGACAAAGCCACACTTTGATTTACTAGGGTCAGGTGAACAAGTGATGTTTGTCATGATACGCAATGCTGCCTAACTTCATTCATAGAAAAAGAGATGCCACACCATTTAGGCTTTTAGCTGAAAAAAAACTATTCAAAAATGACGCAAAAGTAAGGCGAATTTCACAGAGTTGGGAAACAAAATAAAGCGTAGGTTTAGGGGCATCATAAACTCTGAAGAAATGCAATCTACACCCCCATTTCTAGCAAACTACGCTCATAAATTGAACCTCGCAGTCAATACATTGCCAAAGCAAATGAAATATGGTGATTTTATGGTGCAGGTAAATTGGAAGGTCATCCATTTGCCTCAAAGGCCAGCTAAACCGCCACAACATGCCTCTTTAATCGACAACTATCGAAAGAAAAGGGGAGAGATGAAAAGGAAATTCTCCTGTGGCAAAAAATCACAGGATATCCTTTGTTTAGTCTTTAAATAATTATTTCTGCCTTATCACCAAATCAAACCCAATCGTCGCATTTGCCAGAAGTGACGAGAGGCCACAAGGAAAACTATTTAAACCTAGCACGGATGCGCACACACACGCAACTCACAAGAGACTGACTCACCTGCTAGAACTGTGTTGATACATTCGTAGAGCAGTGACATGGCAGAAGTACTGCATGTGTAGAGAGGGAGAAAGAAGGGGAAAGATTAAAAGCAGTTAAACATAAAGCCAATTTTTGCCCAATTCGATTGCCATCCATCCAAATCAGAGCCTACTTTCGAGAAATGCTTACACCGCTTCAAATTTACTAATTAGCCGATCCACGAGACTGATTTTTTCCTTACCACTGTTATTTGTAGGCGACGTCATTATTCTCATCGAGGCCCGGAAGTTACACATGCAACAAGTTCCATCAATTTATGAAAAGCGGTTTCACTAAATTTGCTGAATTTAAAATGCAAATTAGATGTGGGACATCCATGACCTGAACACGATCACGAAGTTGAAATAGTCCGCTCTCTGAGACATAGGTGTGATGTCGTATTAGGACCGTGGTCAATTTACGCCTGAGACAGACATTGGCAATGAACGAATAAAAAGACCCAACAGGGTCCTACACAAACAAGCAATGCAAAGGCTCACTTGTGGATAAGGTTTGTCAACGGTTCGATGAGCTTCTTTCCCAACCGCGGTTCAAGCGGGGTAAGAGCACCAAACTAAATTAAAGTAATAAATAAATTATAAAAGAACCAACCAGCTTGATGATCTTAATGAGGACCCAATTGTTGGTTGATGTGGTCATGAGTTTGAAGAAGACAGGTGAGAGCGACAAATAGTTTTGGGGATTTTTACGGGCCAATTCACATATCACATTCACGGCAGCTGATTGAATGCCTTAAAGAAAATAAAAGGAGTTTAAAAAGTGGAGAAAATCGAACCTGGATCCGGGTCTTCCAATTTCTTGCGGAGTCTCGGAAAGGCAGCTCGAAGTGCATCAGGATTTTTAAGAAATACTTTGTACAATAGGAGAATAGCCTTCTTGGCTATGTAGGGCTTAGGTGACATGGTCTAGAGGCTCAGTTACTGAAGGCACGCCAGCTTACCAAAGCCAAAATATCATCGCAGAGGTCTTTAGCCAAGTCGGGTGTCACAAAGCAGGAAAGACCAGAAAGTGCAACGCTTGTATCATACAATTTTCCACTATTTAAGTCCTAATCTAAAGTAAGACAGAAAGCAGCCCAAACCCACCTTCCGTATGAGATTAGTTGCGAGCATTAACACATCAATTTGCTCACCAAAACATTGCGACGCAGCCAAATAACCGATTCTCTGAGAATAAAATGAAGAATGTTTTTATGCGACCTACTTTGTGTGAAAATTTCGAACTGCTCATAACTTCGATGATATTAAATGCAGCCCAGGAAATGTCATATCCAAGCATTTGGAGCTAAAAACTAGTCCCAAAAGAATCCTTACGTATGCCAATTTATTGATAGCATTGGCCTTGGATACTATATTCCCTGTCTTTAATTCATTTTTAATCTCATCAATGCACTCGTTGATGTATTTGGCCTAAGGATAAAAAATAATTCAATTCACTGCATACCTCATCGTATTTGTGCGCTCGTATTCCCCTAACTAAATCGGAAAGATCCTTGTCTAAGGCCCTTTCCAGCGTATTTTTAACAGCCGAAAGTGCCATCGAAACAGGGTCAATGAACACTTGGGCCGAAACGATGAAGGACTTGAGAGAAGGCCAAGTTCTATTGCATCAGCGTTATTGTCTGTAAAATAAGAAAATGCATGCAATCACCCGCGCTGGTAAGCTTGCGGTTGATTAAATGCTAAATTTACGATAAAATGCCACTTTGAATGCAACCTTTCATGCGAGCATACGGGGAATTTCGGTTCAATAAAATATTCTTGTCAAGAGTTATTGCTTGTCTGTAGCAATCCGAATCATAAATTAAAGAAAGTGCTTACTAGTTGACTACCACACGGTGGAGTTTTGGGTGTATCAACATGACTTAGCATTCGTCGGGTACTTGGTACTGCAGACCACAAGCAAATACTCAGGCAGGAACAATATTACCATAGTTTGTTGAAATCAGTTGTACCATCAGGCGTTCAGAAAAGAAAGTGAAAGATGCAAGATGTCAAACCCTAGTGCTTTATTGCGGCTTGTAAAAAATAAGACTCATGCCGCCATTCACGTGCAAGTCATTAAAATCTTTGACGTCTGCTGGGTACCTGATGCTCTTTATTGTCCACTTTACTGTATTAATATCAGTCGCAACTGATGTGGTTGAAATTTGACTCCTATATAAAGTAAATCGCATGACTAAGAGTCCACCTTCCAGTCTTTGAAGTTAGTCAAAGACATCGCACCTTACAGTAGAGCATTGCTTGTGCGTAAAAGGGTTGGCACTTTAGCTAAAATTGGGGCAAAGTAGCATTTCTTCTCAGTAAACGGGGTGTCGAAAAGAAAAAGAATTGCCAGGTATGTACTTGATGTTGCGATCTTGTCTCACTGAGATGCTTTTGGCAACCATTTAGTTCCGTCATAAAGAGCGCGAAATTATCTTTCGTGTATTTGATGTACTTTAAAGGCGTGAACTGATGCTTTAATCCTGGCAAATAAATACATTGTGTCACCACTTCAATGCATTATGCATAAGCAGTTGGACTATTCTTCTGACTTTGACTTAAAGCATGGAGCACATTATAAAACCCATAGTCCTTCATGTCAACTTCGTGCTTAGATACTTTACTTACTTGGGTAATTAACTAATCAGGATGTTGGGATTCTACAGATCATGTTTCAACTCTGCGGTATGGTCTTCGGATCTCGCTGGTAGCGAGATCTACTGTATTGCTATAAGTAGCATCTCCTTTCAAAACTACGGTTTATTACAAATCCGGGTAGCTATTAAGAGCGCCATGCCTAAATGGCTGCTGAGAATTGAGTGGAATGAAAATGATAGACGATTTTAGTCCATAAAGCACACTTGATCGCTAGATCCTTTCCATCTGTTGCCACGATTTTCCCTCCATGACGTTTCCATTAAGAGTCCGCTATAATTTCTACCAACTTACGATAATGTTGCAGCCGGAGTCTCGCATCTTGTAACGTCTTTAGATGGGACCCTGTAATCCAATTTTAATGGCAAAATAAAGGGAACCCAACTTTGGTATTTCAAAGGCAAAACTGAGAGTCGCAGAAGGATTGCATTTGCCATGACTGCCCGTATTTGCTTGATTTCACTATAGAAGGCCTGAGGGAAGTTTTAGAGATAAACACGACTCGAATCGAGTAAATCAATGTCGATTTTGACTGCATCGACAACAGCGCCTGCAACTGAAAGCAGATTATGGTGTCTCTGTAGTTTTGCTGCACTCTGAAAATGCTCTAGATAGAAGGCAGCGGTATGAGGGCAGAGACAAATTTAGCAAGGCAATCTGCAGACAATTTGCTAATGCTCGAGTTGTCTTTGTAGGTGTTTATCGCCTAATCGTAAACTGGAGAGCGCTTGACAGGGGCAGAGTGCTCTTTGCAGCAGCCCATGCCAGGTCAACTCCGATGTCGGTAAAAGAGAGCTCTACCATATTTGGATCAGTTAAAATTTTGACCAAATAACTCTCGGCCACATGAACTGACTCAAAAACTCCTCTGCAATTTCCCGAAAGTCACTTTATCAGGATAAACAAAATTGTATTGAAATGTGATTGTTGTTGTTCCAATGCTCTGATTGATAACTTCTGGTCAGGAGTGGCAGACTTTGATAGGTGGTCGGTGGTGGGGAGATGGTGTTGATGAAGCGTCACCTTATATCATATGCTACCTGCCACTGACAAAAAGGGGGAAATCTTTACCTTACTTTTCTTAAAGAAGTTATATCTCGATAAATATTGACAAAAAACTGAGGAAAAATAAGATTATTTATTCAACTGAAGGTCGAATTTCCCCTCATGCCCCGGCGATAAAATCAACCCCTCGACTTCACACAGGGGCAATATCTATGACCGAGAGCGCTAATTTGTGATTGTGACCCTCCGAACTTGAATAATGAGCAGCCTTAGTGGCTAGTAATTTGACGATTGGTGCATAAGTATTCAAGCAGAGCTAGGGACCACCCTTCAATAGCATGTAATCTCAGAGTCCGTCCACCCTGCAATCAAAGGCGGATTCACTACTGCCTACTGCATAACGACCAAGGCTTGGAACATCCTGACAGGCAATCCCAACTGACTTCTTGAGTGTGCTGTTAACCGGATCATGAAGCGACACACTTTAGCCCTACTACTTCTCCTCCACCCAATAAGACCCACATAAATGCTTCACATGCTACTGGATGGTTAATTTACTCCAATTTGAAAGATAGGTGTGCAAAAAGCCAACGTCGGATGCTTCCTACCGACGTTAGTCTGACAAGCCTCTTTTGACGTCTCTAGATGCGGAAGCTCCTAAAATTGTTGGCATGGTGGTCACCAGCTGCTACTGAGGTCTTCTCCGCGGCACATAGACTTTCACCACCCCCGCCTCCGCCTCTCGCTATGCTTTTTCCACCAAATTCATCCGTCGTCGCCTTTTTACCCACATCCGATGTTGATGATATGTTGATATGCGTTTGTGGCACCCATCGGCCCAAATGGTCATGATGTCTGGACCCGGGGAGTTGATGCATTCTAACGAGACTGGGGACTTCGGGCGATTCCCGTCGACGTTGTCGAAGGCTTCCGGTTGTTGAAATGGATTGGAGGGGTGAGGAGATAAATGTGGGATTCGCTGGAAGAAGGGAATTCGAGGCATGCTCATTAATGCCTGTCCCATCGTCACGAAAGGACTGGCGTTCAGAGAGGACTGGAAATGCATACCCAAAGCCTCCCATTGCGTTCTCCATTGTAACAGGATCGAAGGTAGTTGTGGAAGCCGACTGGAATACAAAATTCGGGGGGAGACCGAATCCTGCAGGTGACAGTTGCATGTCGCTCCAAATGGGAGGTCGAAAATTCCACATCGAGGTGAGATGTTGGGGTCTTGGAAGTAGCCAATTAGTGCATGAATTGGACGGCGCTAATGAGTTTGCGTTACTCATATTCGGTTCAGAGGAGCTTTCACCAGGCTCCTCCTTTATAACCGTCAACCCGCCATCGTGGATGCCAGAGACGGTTTCATCATGATCGAAGTTATCCCCTGACGGCTTAGCTGAAATGCTAGTCTGTTGACTTTCACCATCTGAAATCTCCGAAGCCACCTGTTGTCTGGAAGAAGAGATCTCTTGACTATGCATCAGAAATTCACCCATGGAATGCTGATCCACGCAAGTTCCCGAATTACAGGTTTTCAGACATCGGGCTGAATTGAGGCACCACATCCCAAGTCCCTGATCGAATGCGTTCAAAGAGCCTCCAATGTCATCCTCAGGATATGCGTCATCTCCTACTGTTCCACTAAGGGCCTTTCTTCGCTGATCACAATCGGGACCATTGCATAACCCTGAATACGACCTTGAAATCTTGGGGCTAGTCTGACTGGAGGAATTGATCTTTGTAGGTCCAACAGTGTTCTGAGTAGTTGGAAGTAGTATCTGTTGTTGTGCACACATTCCATGGGACCAGAATCCCTCATTTCCGGACAGAAGGCTCGGATGAAGGAACTGCGGTTGGAGGATGGAGTAAGGATAGGACTGGCATCCTGGATACACAGTGGGAGTTAATGGCACGAAACTGTTCGTAAAAATTACGGGCATTGGATTTAGCTTTCCAGGAAGCGAAAACAGTCCCGAAGAATATTGTTCCCCTGTCAATCGTTCCTGTTGCACTTGTCCACTCGTATCCCCAACGAAATTGCTTAAGTAACTCTGTTGCTGACAACCATTTAATCCATATGTATTTCCATCCAGTCCTGCGCCATATTGAAGATTGCTGACATGTTGATAATTTCGGCTCCTAGAAGGTTGTTTGCCGCTTAATTGAGGGTGAGTAGTATCGCGTGTGGTTGACACTTTCAGGTCACCAGCCTCATTGCTATGTCGAATCGTCGTGGGTCCACCTTTCCTACCAAAGTTTGGCGGTTCCATTGCCTTAATTTCCACCTGTTTACTACCCATTGTTAAATAGTGCATATTTATCAGTCGATTGACAACGATCTCCTCCTCAAAACCAATGAACGCAAATCCACGATGACGCTGTTTAATGGGGTCCATCATTAAGTTGACATCTGTGACGCGGCCAAACTTCTCAAAAAATGTCCTAATCGAGGCAGCATCTTGATCTAGACTGATTCCACCGACAAATACCTTCAAACTACGTCGATTTCGACCCTTCATCTTAACATTGCATTGTTTGGCGTCGATCTCCTTACCGTCCAGCCAATGCGGTTTCGCGGCTAGAACAATCTTCACACACTCTGGGTCGCGGTATTTGACGTAGCCGAAACCCCTAGACCGTCCCGTCTTGTTATCCATCATAACAACAGCATCCTCCAGCTCACCAAACTGAGAGAAGTATATGCGTAAGCTAACATTATTTGTGTTTTGCGAAATGCCTCCAACAAATAATTTTCCAATTTCATTTCCCTCCGAATCTGTCATGAGAGGGAGAGGAAACTCTTTGCCTCTTAATTAAAATGCGTGCCTTTCAGGTGGATACGATAATCTCCAGCGGCAAGACCTTCAAACTCGCTGGTCATGGACCGTCCTATCGATCGCTGGTTTGAAATGGCGCTCCTTTCGTTCACACCCGTCTTCTACAAGCACGTGGAAGTACCTTCCAGACGAGAATGCTCGCTCCAAAGGCATCATGCAAATCATGAAGTCGACTGAGTTACACAAAATATAACCTTAAATAACTCATTGCTGCCAACATTACCAATGTCATGCTTTCAAGAAGCCCAAAGCATTTAAAAAATCACAGGATTTCATGAACAGACAATGGATACGTTTAAAAAAAGAAATTAGTACAAGATAGAGGGTTCTCGATTCGAGAAAGAGACCGCATGAGGAGTGAAGACACTGCGCTCCTCCATCCACAATGTGCACCAAGTGGCGCAAATATGAGGCGTGTGCCAGCATGCCTCATTCATCCACCACACACATCCACAAAGTGGCCACCTCCCCTCCCCTCCCCTCTCCCCACATCCACTCACCCAATCACCCACCCAATCACCCACCCACCTACACACTTGCCACCACTAATTCAAATAGCGCAAGACCACAACCCAGACGTCACTCACGTACCATGAGTCTGCACAATAATTCAGCATGCATGATGGTCACGTCCCTCACCCACTCCTCGTGACCGCCACTTCCCACCTGTCCCATCGTCAATGAGTGACAGGTAGGTTAAATGCCATCACACACACACACACACACACTTATCGTGAAGGTCCGAGCCCCTCCCTAGTGATTGTAACACACGCTACTGCAGCACTGGCAGTTCCACTGACACCGATGCAACATCTCGCAAGTAATTCCACGCCCACCAACGCATTTGTCCACCTCGTCAAACACCTAGGGCACCTATTGCTCCACTCATGCATGCACGCCTTTCCTCGTAATAGACGCCACATTCAATGCCTCCCTTTCCTTCTCTTTTTAGTTTCTGTCGCCAACCAAATTATTCCTCCTCCGACAAGGTTCGTTCCTTCCACATTCATGTCGCGACCTCCACGCAAGTGAATGAAGAAATGAACTAGCAATCAAGCGCATAAATGAGCACTAAAATAAATAATTAGCTGACTGGAAGGGGTGATCTGGGTAGGCTATTGGAGGTTCGGGATGGGGGGTCGATCGCCCAACGAATAACCGTGCGAATGACACAACCAACCCACCATACAAGTTCGTTCACCAGGTGGTATGGGATAATGTGTGTGCTCTTTCTCGCAGCACCCACTGCATCCCACTCCTCATTGCTGCCACCACGTGCAGCCGTTGGTGATACGCATGCGATCGTCTGCCTGCCTGTCCTCCCAAGCACAGTCACCTGATGCTATGCCACCACTGCTCTGAGTCGGTCCCCCTACCACTCACTCTCGCATCGAATCCGCACTCATCCGACCCTCTGGGAAAGCTGCTATCACTCGAAGTTGTCTACTTCACGACAGTGGAGGCGGTTGGCCATGAGTTCGTGCTTGCGTGGCCTTCTCGCCAAACTTGTTCTCCTCTCTGTGGTAGTGGAGGGCGCGCTGCGACAGTCGCATGTTTAGCACAGCAAATACCTCGAGCAAATTGGTTTGGTGGGAAGTGACAAATCAGTGGAAGACAGATGCATCATCCAATGCCTTCCGCATTATATAAGAACGGAGGGAGGGATGTTGGTGTTGATGCGGGTTCGGCGTACCCACAGTGATGGCCAGTCATGTCAAGCTAGGCATTTATGGTGATGCGACTGCCTCTTCACGGCTGCGTCATCTTGCATGGGGGCGTGGTGGGAGCGTGGTGGGAGCTTTGGATCAGCCAAGTGCCCCGTGTCAAGTCAAGCATTAGCTGCAAATGACGGACAGGCACCTTAAGAGACAACGGATTTCTTCGTCGCGTCTCGTGTGTGAGTTGTGAGAGGTCAGTGTACAATGAAGATGGTTGACAACCATCCAACTGGCCGAAGCAGCTAACTAAGGAACGAAGGTGTGGTGGGAATCGCCCTTAAATACCCACTTTAATACTGCTTCAATGAGAACATGCATCGTTAGTTATTTGGTACAATTCTGTGCTTCTCTGCTCTAGCTCTAAACCTTCCTGAAGCTGAAAACTACTTTCGCATCACTTCATGCTCTAGGGGATGTGGTATGCCTTGCATGCATCGCAGACACAGTTCCTTACTTACTGGTAGCTATCCAAGAATTTGGCTGTGACCTGACCATCTACTATCAGTGCAACCTGATGGTGTGCAGAAAAGTCTTTCCTGTCTGAAGCAGACAAGACTCTTTAACGAGTCGGCAGAAAATCCGATTTGTAGTCTTTAAGAACAATGCAAGTCCTTATAGTTCACGAATGAGAAAAGCCTATTCGCAAATTGCTTGACACTTTGGCCAGGGTGGAGAGAAAGAGTTAAGCACTGCCTCATCTTTATCCTCACTGACGGATATCCTGCTCTTCTCAACTTCTCCAAGCAATGATTTCTAGCCCTTCCTGGCCCCATTCCAGAATCACATGATCACACGCCAAATGGAGTAGACGGGTAGGAAACAACAGTGAGATCCAAAGGTAATTGATAATGTGAATAAGCCGACAACGATGGCTGGATGAGTCTTTGGTGCTAAATATTTTACTGGAGATGTAACTTTTGAAAGTGTTTTGTCGTAATCTTTGTGAAAAAACCAACTCGAACTTTTTCGCCTGTATTTTGCACTAGAATGATTCCTGTTGCCACCATGCGGATAAAACCGCAAGACAAAGTCTCTCAGTCAGCTCTGTGAGTATTCGGTCGGCGAGTTGAGTGCCTGGAACACGCGAGAGGCTTGATACTAATCTGTTGTAGAACTGTAAAACTGTAAAATCTGCACTGACGCCACGGAGAATAAGGCTGTTCTAGAAAATTCGGACTGAGTGACAAGCTCGTCCATCCCAGGAGCTCTCTGAGTGGCAATTAAACTTAGTTGCGACTGTAAGTGTGGCGAGAGATGGCGTGGGAAATGGCACCTTCCGCTCCTTGTATTCTTTTCCACTGTAAATTATTAGGTGTTGAGCCCCTTTTAGATGCCTTCGACTTGGTCGCCATGCCTCTGACAAAAAACTGTTCCAACTGAAGAGGTTCAGCCAGACTTTTACTTCTTTGGCGCATTGGTAACTCGTGCGGCACACGGAATACTGTTAAGACGGCAAAGCGTACAACTCAATTTAACCAAGTGGTTTGATTATTCTTAATCGGAATGAGATATTTAAGACCGAGCAATTTGTCAAAGAGGCCTTTGCTCTCTTAAAAAGATTATTTAGATTGAGAGCAGAATAAAACAGAGTTAATAGGCGCTATTGAGTGTCAAAAAAGAAAACAAACATTGTGCAGTTCACTCCAACATTTCAATTTTCTTGCGCAGACTTCACCGATGTATTGGAAAAACAGGGAGGAGGAGGGAACAGACAGGCAGACAGACAGGCAGAAGGAGTGAGCTTGAAAGACTTGGGTGGAGTTTAGTTGGCTCAGTGACTGTAGTCAGGGTGATCCACGGGGTACCAGGTGCTCGCTCAACTTATCCAGCATTGAACGAATGTCTTGCATGTCCTGTAGGTCCTTGTCCATCGTTGATCCACTAAAAACAAAACGCATGGAGAAAGGTCGTAATGTTTCACCCATAAGAAGTATCCAGTGGATACTCTTTTTACAGGTACAAATTTTACACAAATACGAGTGGTTTTTGAGGCGGACTACGAATTTAGAGCAGTTTAACGCTTTGAGAGAAGCAAAAATACTTCTAAGGCTTGATTTTGCATCGCAAAGCCCTGAAGGTAGGATTGCAGGATCAGAAGATAGAAGTATGCCACACATTTTATGGAATGATAGGGGAGAGGTGTCTGGAGCATGCACAAACAGGCCGATGAAAATAGACGGAAGCAGGTTAGACAAGGTGGTAGGAAAGTCTTCCTTCTGCTTTGCTTCGCAGTGTAAGAGAAAGTTGCCTCGAAAGAAAACTGCAAAGAATGACGGCATTCCTGACGGAAGCGGAGCCTCTTGCCAAGTAGCCATGAATTGTATTATAATTAGTAAAGTAACCCGAAAAGTGATTAGCGATAGCCCCAGCGACTAAAGCAAAATTTGCTGACCCTATCAGATCCATCCAAAAGTCTTCAAATGTAGAGGATTCAGTGAATAGAGGAATCCACCTTTCACCTTTGCTGTGAGAGAATTCCTGTCTCACTAATTTGATCTGTTGACAAATGGGTGGGGAAGCACTGCCTCCTCGTCTGAGACCATTCAGTGTGTGGCCATCTGTCGGGACGCCTTTTTTTTGCATTCCCTTCTGTTGTTTTCTTCAAAGACAGAAAAGTATGCAGAAAATGTATGGAAACGCAGTTGGTTTGAGGCTCTAACCCCTTTAGAGATGCAGAAGAAGAGTATAAAGCAATAAAGAAGAGAAAGTGACTAGATGGCATGCGACAGATAGCGAGGTAATGGAGGCAGTGGGGGGTTCGTTCCCTCCGAAACTCGCTAATGCGTTGTGAATTATCAGTGGATTACATAGTGCCAGCGTAAACATAATGCACATTTTTAGGCTAATCAAACAAGTAAAAGTGAGGGTTTCCTAGTCAAAGACTAGAAAAAGTGTTATGAATTTTGTTGCTTGCTGTAAATTTAACCAGCCCACAGCTCCCTCCCTGCCCTATTATGTAGACTCGCTAAACAAATTCAACAACTGTCAGCAAATTAAGACAAAAGTAAAGGAAAACACTGCAACTTCCGACAGGTGGAATGCAGGATCATATTGAATGAATTGATGGGTAGGTAGAAGGTGAATAAGATATATAGATAGGCGGTGGAGAAGATAGATTGCAAATGGACGATAAAGTGAACGATTATCCACTCAGAAAGTGAAGAATTTTGCTTGTGGTGCATTACATGCACGAAAGGCATGCACAACCTTGAGCGTATGAAGTCGAGGGTGCCTCGGATTTAGCATCAGTGAGGAGAGTCCAGTGGATGGAATTGTATCCAAATAACTAACGATGCATGTTCTCATTGAAGCAGTATTAAAGTGGGTATTTAAGGGCGATTCCCACCACACCTTCGTTCCTTAGTTAGCTGCTTCGGCCAGTTGGATGGTTGTCAACCATCTTCATTGTACACTGACCTCTCACAACTCACACACGAGACGCGACGAAGAAATCCGTTGTCTCTTAAGGTGCCTGTCCGTCATTTGCAGCTAATGCTTGACTTGACAGGAGGCACTTAGCTGATCCAAAGCTCCCATCACGCTCCCACCACGCCCCCATGCAAGATGACGCAGCCGTGAAGAGGCAGTCGCATCGCCATAAATGCCTAGCTTGACATGACTGGCCATCACTGTGGGTACGCCGAACCCGCATCAACACCAACATCCCTCCCTCTGTTCCCATATAATGCTCGAGGTATTTGCTGTGCTAAACATGCGACTGTCGCAGCGCGCCCTCCACTACCACAGAGAGGAGAACAAGTTTGACGAGAGGGACGCGCAAGCACGAACTCATGGCCAACCGCCTCCATTGTCGTGAAGTAGACAACTTCGAGTGATAGCAGCTTTCCCAGAGGGTCGGATGAGTGCGGATTCGATGCGAGAGTGAGTGGTAGGGGGACCGACTCAGAGCAGTGGTGGCATAGCATCAGGTGACTGTGCTTGGGAGGACAGGCAGGCAGACGATCGCATGCGTATCACCAACGGCTGCACGTGGTGGCAGCAATGAGGAGTGGGATGCAGTGGGTGCTGCGAGAAAGAGCACACACATTATCCCATACCACCTGGTGAACGAACTTGTATGGTGGGTTGGTTGTGTCATTCGCACGGTTATTCGTTGGGCGATCGACCCCCCATCCCGAACCTCCAATAGCCTACCCAGATCACCCCTTCCAGTCAGCTAATTATTTATTTTAGTGCTCATTTATGCGCTTGATTGCTAGTTCATTTCTTCATTCACTTGCGTGGAGGTCGCGACATGAATGTGGAAGGAACGAACCTTGTCGGAGGAGGAATAATTTGGTTGGCGACAGAAACTAAAAAGAGAAGGAAAGGGAGGCATTGAATGTGGCGTCTATTACGAGGAAAGGCGTGCATGCATGAGTGGAGCAATAGGTGCCCTAGGTGTTTGACGAGGTGGACAAATGCGTTGGTGGGCGTGGAATTACTTGCGAGATGTTGCATCGGTGTCAGTGGAACTGCCAGTGCTGCAGTAGCGTGTGTTACAATCACTAGGGAGGGGCTCGGACCTTCACGATAAGTGTGTGTGTGTGTGTGTGTGTGTGTGTGTGTGTGTGATGGCATTTAACCTACCTGTCACTCATTGACGATGGGACAGGTGGGAAGTGGCGGTCACGAGGAGTGTGTGAGGGACGTGACCATCATGCATGCTGAAGTATTGTGCAGACTCATGGTACGTGAGTGACGCTATTTGAATAAGTGGTGGCAAGTGTGTAGGTGGGTGGGTGATTGGGGAGTGGATGTGGGGAGAGGGGAGGGGAGGGGAGGGGAGGGGAGGTGGCCACTTTGTGGATGTGTGTGGTGGATGACTGAGGCATGCTGGCACACGCCTCATATTTGCGCCACTTGGTGCACGTTGTAATGGAAGAGCGTGGTGTCTCCACCCTTCAGTCAGTCTCACTGTAGGTTCTAAATCCCATTTTTCATCGTAACAGCTCTTTGAATTGTTAAAACAATTTTTTAAATTGAATATAAATGACACATGTGGATAAAATCATAACGTTACTTGTCTCATCTTAATCGTCAATAAAACCAGAAAATTTTATGAATTTGGAAATCAAGTTATTTACTCATTTTTTCTGAGGATATTATTACCTTTCCATTTGAATCACTTTCAACCTTTGTAGCCGATTTGCTTTAGTGCTATTTTCGACGAAATCTAAGAAACACACACTTTACCTAACTGTAAATAAGCCTAGTATTTGATTGTGTCGAGCATTTCAAAAAATGAATCTGTACCATCAAACTTACACAAAAAGGTAAGTTGAAACAAATTTTTGGGGTAGTTCGTCTTATCCGAAAAATTCCTACCGGGAATGGTGATGGCAGCCGCAGCAGCATTGCGATGCCGTTGTCTGACAGACAGGAGGCTCTCTGCATAGGCTTGTTGAGTCCCTCTCTGATGGCCTTTAGAGTTCTTGTCTTCTTCCGCTATCCCGCCTTCCACTTCCACCTCTCCTTCCCCTTCACACGCCCCCATCCTTGGTAAGGGGTCCGATTTTGTGCTCCCCTCGCCGCCTATGTCGCTGATACCAGAAGCAACGTTGGAACCCAACCTTCCTACATCAGTGAGAAAGCTGGTCGAGAAATGGTGTCGATGGTGACCTATCCGCCTGGGCTCGGGTGAGCTCGGATTGATGATAGTGGGTGGCGAGAAGTCGAGGGAGGCTTTCCGCACGACGTGGGGAGGATCTTGGAATCCCGGCGGGGGTGGCGGTGTGAGATCAGCGAGATTTCCTGTCATCGTCGCCTCCTGCTCTTCTGCTATTGTCAACGGTTGCGTAACTACAAAAAAATCAGCAAAGTAACATTATGTTGGAGTTCTTTTAGAGCTTGAAATTAAAGCACCAAAAATGGTAGTGCACTAGCTGGATAACAAACAATTAAACTGTCAAGAATTAAGTAATGCTCAAATTTTCGATCTAGTGGAATCCTATTGGGCCGCACACAGGGCAAAAATACCAACCCGCAAATGAGAAGAAATGCTTAAAAAAACATCAAACTCTTTTATACAATTGACATTGGTTTAGATCCTTATGAATTCGGTCAAGAAATGTAAGAATATGCGACCTCTGGAAGTGAAATGTTGAGTCATATCCCCTTACTAATGCAACAATAAGTAGTACCTAGGTGGCTCGGAGAAGAGAGGAGGTGTTGTTGTGACTGGCGATTTCGGGTGAGCGAATCGGTTCCTACTGCCTGATCTTCGTTACGTTTTGACAATGCTCTTCGAAGCCGTTCAATGGCCAAAATTAGCTTCTTCTGGTGACCTAAAGAATGCAAGAAGTGGTCAACTGATCTTCAAAAGTCACGGCTTCAGAGTAAGACTTGTGAAGTTTGACATACAGTGAAAAACCTAATTATATTACAAAACACAGGCAGAAGACAGGTCGCAAACCTTAGACTGGCCAGTGAAAATCTTGAAGGCTTACCCAATTTTGTGATGCCGATTTCTTCAAGGTCCTCCCACGTCAGAACGGCAATCTTCTCGAAGGTGGTTAGCCCTTGTGTCTGGAAGGCCGGCCAATAACTAGTCAAGTTGAGGATCGACAGCCACTCAAACACACAGGCCTGAAAGAGAGGTTAGAAAAAAGCCCACTTTAGCGCTATTGGCTGGTTCTTTCTGAAGTCGTTTCTCCTATTTAAGGTAACAATTCCGTTTAAATACCTAAATACGGGTTTATTCAAAGGAGACTTTTTCAGAAATTGTAAAAAGGCGTACAGAAGCTTACGATTCGTGTTTCTAAAAGGCGTTTATTTTTTGTGCAAGCTATTTGTGAGGGAAAATTGTTTACGTTTCCTACGACCTGTCAACTAGTAATGGTTGGGTTATTTCAGCCTTGCAATCACCAATTCTGCTGCAACAGCTCCCTTTTCCAACGTCTTTTATGTGCTACGATCCGCAGAAGGCGGATGGCATTTCGTTGTCAAAAGTCTTCCACATTTTACATCCGAGAACCAGGTTGAATATGATTAGAATGAGCTTTTGGTAGGTTAATGTCAGCAATGCACCTGAAGGTGGAGGAATCAGGGGCATAATTAACGGGAGAGATCAATTTTTTGCTAGGCCTTGCCTTCCCCATCCTCCACCTCGCCCACAACACGTACATTAATCAGGAGGGAGGAAAGAACGCCAACGGGGTGAGTCATGAACTGGAGCAATAGCAGTGGCAAACAAGAAAGCGAGATCAGTGTCTTTCCCATTCCGAATGCTATCAGCACTCACATTGTAGAAGTACCACGTTTACCCTTCCTGTGATTTTGAGGGACTCGGTCAGGGCAGGAGAGTCGACTTTTGCACCTCACCAAAGAGAAGTTTTACTTGAAACTTAACCAGCAAAACATTAAGTAGGAGAATTTTTAGGCAAAAATATGTTTTTTCTATTCGATCTCCATGTAATGATTGGTTTATGCTAGCTTATTAACAACCACAAAATGAACAACACCGCACGTCACACATATGTGACACATATTGTAGCCAAAAGAATTGAGTCGTTTCTTTAAAAAAACCTACTTTAATCACTTTAAAAGCAAGTAGATTAGACAAAATCTCTTCAAAAAGAAGTCGCCTCAAATTTACCAAAAATTTATTTAATAAACAGGGAAAAGCAAAACTGTGTTTCTCACATGCAACCATTCCAATTCTAACCATTTATGCCCTAAAAAGCACAACCACATCAGAACAATGAATGGACAAATAAGAACACAAATTAGTTTTGAGTTATGAGGAGGGGAAAAAAGAGGTGGCAGAGTTCCCGCAAGTATTGTGATTGGTTAGATGAGCGAGTGAGCTTGGATAGGAGCGCGTACACCGGAAATCTGCTATCCTTAATGCAAGAGAAGCATTAACTTCCTTTATTCCTGAAGACTTCAAACGCCCCTTTTTGGCATAGTTAGACCCTTTGGAGTTAAAAATCATTCTATGGAGGCCAATTTAAATAAGAGCATTGCTATCTTGCTGTGGCAGCTATTTCTAGTTGAAGTTTTGCCTTCGCTTCACAATCCTTGGGATTTGGTAATAGGTTTTTCCTAGCTTTGCTTGGACACCGTCAGATGTCTCAAATGTGTCAAGCAGGTTGGAGACATCAACAACGAAGATAGTGACTAACTCGTGGGTGGCTACTCAACCCCACCCAAGTCGCTAGGCACACGGTGTGGGAAAAGGATTTTGGATTGAACAAGACCAAGAAGCAGAACAGAATCTTGTAGGGTCTGCACAATCCAGGAGTGAAGAAGTCAAGACTAACATCAATTATGTCAGCTCCCAGGTCCTTCTCACTTGAATCCCCTTTGATAGTTGCATTTGGAGGGTTGGTAAGAGAACCGTCAACAAGCGTGGCCACAACATCCCATGTCTCCAGTCATCAAAAGCATTAGGACTCAGGCGGTTGGAGGTTGTCACTTTTATTAAGTAACTTCTCGTTATTCCTTGGCCTCGATCCATGTACCGTCTTTGGCTTTGAAGTATGTTTCCCCTTCCAGAGAACGCCCCGTTCCCAAATAATTCGTGCACTACGTAGAGGTGAGCCGCGAGTGGGCGCGCAGGGTTTCCTATGACTGTTGGTGAGGCGGCTGGGTGGTGCGGTTGTACTGCCTTAGCCTTTCTCATCACGTTCGAGGTCAGCCTCGAACGTGATTAACTAAATATGACAATTCCACAAAAAAGCCAAAAAATTGTCCAACAAAATATGTAGAATTTCGGCTAAACAGGGATGGAGTGGTAAAGGATTGAAAGGACTAGGTGACAACTTTTTTAGAAAAATATCTCCCAAATCTACTCAACCCAAAGGTCAGACTGTGATTGGTCGTTTAATCTAAGTCAAATGACACAGCGATTAGTCACTGGCATTATTTGGGCACCTTCAATAAAGGACGAAAAAGAACAGTAAGTTGATTTACCGCAGTTTCTCAGCCAATTGAAATTCGTGAGAAAATATAGGTTTTTACTCCTCCCCAAGTTCCATTCTTTTCTAACTGCATTTTCCTCCAAAACGCACAACTTAAAGGGCTTCCACACCGGGAGCGAAACAAGCATAGGTAAGGTGAAGGGAGAGAATTCTCAGCGATCGCAGCAACGGGTTAAGTGATGACAGACTCCCTTGAGATGATTTTTATGCAGTATTTAAACTGCAGATTAAATGTGTAAACAAAGCAAAGACCTAGGCTGGTGGGAAAGCTTGTTGCAGTCCTAAAATATGTATTCTTCACTTTTGTGGACCTAGAGGTCTTGTTTTGAGTTCAACGCTTTTCAATAAATTAACCGAAAAAGCGTTGAGAACCTATTAACCCCAAAGCTCAACAAATCTCACCGGAATATGATCGGGAAGGTTTTCTGGAAGCTGCAGTCTACTTAGACGTGCTCGCAACTGCTGTCGGTCCCTGGGATTTGTCACTCCACAAGCGTTTAAGTCCTCCGGTGTTGCTCGTCGCAGCGTGCTCAAATCGTAGCCTGCAGCAACTAGGCACGGGGTATAGCTGGAAAGTAAAATAAGCGAAGAGTGGTTGGCAGGGGAGAGCTAGGGTCGGGTGGATAAGCATCACCCACTTAACCACATTTTTTTTCAATCAGTGTGCCGAGGAAGACATTGAGACGAACAAGGTTTCATGAGGATCTGTTGCACAGTTCGATGAAATAGCTTCTTTACCTACTATTAGGTCCTTTAATATGCTTCGACACGCGACTTAGATTCACTTATCCTGCTACTTTACCTCAAGTACTTCAGTACTGCGGTCGCAAGGGGACAGCCGTGCTTGATTTCCTTTATCAGAGTGTAAATGTCTAGACGAATAAGTGAACGATTGGAGTGATAGATGATGAATGGTTAAGTGAATAGATCCAAATAGGATAAACTGATCTGTGGTGGATCGACAAAGGGAAGAATGAACAAAATCCGAGCAATAAAATAAAACTCAAGTAGAGGAAGAGATGAGGAATAAAAAAGAGCGTTGAAAAGTGGAAAAATTGACAGATTGATGGGCTGTTCCCACATGGAGGATTTTTAGTGATTGAATTGTTGGCGAAGCGAATACTAAATAGTGAATTGGATGTCAGATAAGGTCCTTAAAGTTGCTAGATCATCCTTGTTCACTTAAAATAAAGTAGTCCGACTCGTGATATCAACAGATCAAGGAGATTTACAACAACTCTTAGCGAGAGTCCACTAATTCCAGCATTTCAATCTCATGCAACACGTTGATTTGCCTTGTTTTGAAACGAATGAATGCTTACTCAGAGAATCCCGCAGAGAGCAACCAATTTACGAGTAATTCAACGGGGGATCGGTCGCAGCTACTAGTGCCACTGCCCACGGAGGAGAGGGCGGCAGCGGCACAGGAACTACACGAGGACGCGCCCGAAGAGGCGGACGAGGCAGAGGAGGCGGAGGAGCAGGTGGAAGAGGCGCAAGGCTGTACCGAGGCTGCGCGATATCCCCCTCTGGGATGACCGGGGGTGGCAGTGGTGGTGGAGGCAGAGGTAATTGATGTCATTCGGTGGAGGCAGGGTGGAGGCACACGAGGGTTCATAGATAGCTGTGGTGGAGGGCAAACTTGTTGAAGGTGTTGGTGAGAGTGGGGGAAAGTTGCGGAGATAGTTGCTGAGACCTGAGTGAATGGAAAGCATTACATTTGCCAAATTTAGAGGTTTATGTGATGGAAAGTATAATCTATAAAAGGCTCTAAGTAATTTGAATCGAGGGGACTGATGGTTCAATGGAAGGTAAATGCATTTATTAATGATATATGACGAAAATTATTCATTATCGCTAAGACCGAAGGTGTTGCCCATTCAGGTTCTCAGGAGCTAGACGCCACGTACCACTCATTTCTTCGTCACTCATCGCACATGCGTTGTGATAGTGCGAGATGCATTCGTGATGGCTTGACAACTGAGCAACCGATTGACCGACTAGGATGTGATAAGCAGTAACCTTTGGACCTAACTCCAAAGCTTCTTTAGCGAACAAACATAGCAGTGGTTACTGCGATGCTATCCAATGCTTCAGTGACTGACCACACCGCACTCCCGCTGCCGACACATGAGACGGTGCACGCTTTGTGTGCACTATAAACACAATCATTCACTTGCTGGAAGCTAACTCACAAATTCACCTTTTTCCACACCATATACCAACCCATCTTCCCAACACAATTCGGTTCAACTCGATGGTTTGCTAGAATGACTTCTTCTTCGTCAGAGCCAGACAATGGTCTTGAATGAGTGTGGGAAAAATTCTCGCTGCAGTCTTTGTGGACAATGCAAGGCCTCATAACCCATAAAATAACAAAACTTACTGGACAGTAGAAAAAAATAATATGCTACCTTTCTCTCATTTTATGCACTCATGCTCCCTAGTTCCCTATTTTCTCCGCTTTTTTTGTACTAGTAAACAATTATATGACTAAATAAATGAAAAGTTGGAGGGAAAAAGCACAGTAGCTAAGTAAGACAATGTTCTTTACGTCTTTGGAAGGCAAGCGTGCTATAAAAGTGGATTTTGGAGCAGGATTTTATCACATGGGAGCAAAGGCGATAAATGTTCTGACGACGGGAAATGAGGAATGAACTCGGAAAATGAATCACGAAGCCTTAATAATTTCCTAAGCATAGCCAAGACTGTTGAACGCATTTGTTGGAGCAGTCTGCGAAGTCTTCATTCTCAAGATCAAAGCAAGTACTTGAAAATTTTTCTTATTGCCAATATCCATGCAGTAGCCTTTGCTCGATGCTCAAAGCACCAACTAAAATGATTAACCACAATGCCTGGAAAGCCCTCCACCTCCCCTAAGCGTTAATGCACACTCGAGGGACAAAAATTTTAGATTTTGCAATTCTCCCCATCTGCCCTCTGGCTCGATGGACTGACTTTCCCTGCTCGCCAAGCCCTCTCGATCATCACACTCTACCCGCCCTGCCTTGAAAAAGGCTTTGACAGACGTTCAGACATGCATCAGCTAAAGTATTCCCTCTTTCTCTCTCTCTCGCCTTCCTCTGTCCCAAGATGCGGCAAAAAAGGGCCTAATGTGTAAGCGATAAACTGTGCCATGGGAAAAACACGCTACCAAAAAAGAGCATAATCAGCAATTGTCGCTGATTCACCGTCTGACGTGCAGCCGTGTTGCTGATTCGATGAAAGCCTCGTAAATTTATCAAACATTTCAACACGCCTGCACATTTTCACGGGATGTCGGGTGCACTCAGACATCGACGAGACATAGAAAGACTGAGTTTATTTAAAACATTGCCTTTTTTGGCGCTGTCAGCCATCTTAGAAAATCAGTCAAGAGAGGTGATTTTTCTGAGAAATTCATACCAGCTTGCGTGGACTTGATGCTGTTTTACCTTAGAGAGAAAGGAAACTCTAATGCCTGTTGATTAGGCCCAGTTTTAGTACGGGATTAATGTCACTACGCGGGCTCTTGTTCATCAAGCCTTAATGTCGTGGAGTTCGTGAACAGTGCCCAAGTGGACAGTTGGGTGGTGCAGAGGTAAGAACAGGGGGACGAGGGGATGAGATCTTTCGGGTAAAGATGACTAGCAGAAATGCGCCCGTTGTTGATATATGACCAGCATTAAGGGGTGCACAGCCAGCGAATCCTTACAATTCACTTTACAAGTAGGCCACAACTCTATATCCGCCAAAATTCATAAGAGTGAAGGGTTGGTTGACCTTTGCCCGTGACCCGTGAGTGGCTCTTAAACTAACGGCTGGGCTGTGACGACTGATACAGAAACGACCACGAGTGGTAGCAACATCGACTCTTGAGAGGGGAGGGGAAGCTTGGGGATAGATGGGTATTTTCTTTGGGTGAACAGCCAATCACAGAGGCTAGGCACTTTCCGCGGTTCGGTCACCACTTTGTTGCTCTCGCGTAAAACTCTTAGACCGTTTAGACATTAACAGCGGATTTTCTTTCATTTCAGCGTGCATTTGCAAAAGGCTTTGAAAGCTGTAGAGAAATAACTGATAGGAACAAAAAGTTTTGCTGTTGGTTGTGGTGAAGCTTAATCCGCTAGCTTCTTCTTCGCCGTAGGCGCTGGACCAGCGTTCCCAGGAATTGCTTCCAGGCGTGCACTACAAAGCACTATAGCTTGGATTTTTTCAAAAAAGATCTTTTCTATTTGATCATTTAAAGCTTTGCTCAGTTTGACAAGGGCTTACTTTTCTATCACACGTGTGACAGACTAGGCAAATCATTTGCTTCATAAATTTACTTCTTTATAGAAAACGCAAGTGACTTATGCGTGTGTGTTCTGTTGGAGCTGAAATGTAGCTCTTCAAAAAGGAAGCCCTAAATGTAACAACTCCAAAGATTCTAGAATATACAGATTCTAGTAGGTGCTATAGTATTTAAGTGTTATTTATGATACGTTTTTTGCTTGTCTGACCCTCGGTTTCGGTTACAGGCACTTTACTATCCATTTTGCCCTAGCCATGCCGATAGCCTCAATTCCTTCTGTTTGTCGCATGCATATGTTCCTCCCAAGCATTATGGCTTCATTTGTCTCTAGAGAAATGCACAATTATTTTGCAAAAATCCTAGTCATAAAGGTGCATAAATGCCGCTTGATGGCTTAAAAACCATTGGCTTGTCAAGGTCACTGTCCATTAACCGAGCCTCCTCATTAACCAATGGGTTTATTAAATACTCAAGTGAACTAATGTGCATTTTAAAACAATATTTTGTTTTGAAAACTTCTTATTCATTAAGAAAGCCTTGATAAAGGTTTGCCATGGAAAAGTAATGCTTTGTAGGCACTTGTAAATTTAATTTAAACCAGAATCAAGATTCCTTTCACATCCATCTTATTTTAATGTTAATTTTAGCTATATACTTAACTAACTGGCAAAGTCTCCCTAAAAATCTCTCACATCTTTACTTTTGACCTATTTATTTTAGCAATTGGGGTACATTAAGCTCCTTAATGCTCTTTTAGCCTCCCGTACCAAGGGTGGCTACACCGACTGGATGGCACGTCAATCTTTTAGGGACGGCTGATGTTCTAATAAGAGAACTGTCTCAAAACTATAGCGAATTTTGCGCAGAATTAATATCCGAACATGAGTTAAATCAGAATCGAGTATTATATGAAGAAATCACTTTTGCAAGGCTTACTGAAACGTAAATTTCTTACTTACATCAGCATCTTTGCTAGGTTCATTAGCGCAACAATCTGACATTTAACAAGAGTGTTTTTTGCTTCTCTCGTTTCCCTACTTTTGCTTCTTCTAAGTAAAAGAGACTGCCTGAAGCAGCTGCAAGATCACTTGCATTGCAGTACCTCCCGCTTGTTCGCCTTCAGGCAATAAAAAGGAAACCTCTCAAGGAGAGGCGAAAATGCATCTTGACAAATGATCATGCACTGGCCTGTCCCTACAAGACTCTCCGCTTCTTCTATCAGTGCGAAAATTATTATGATTGATGTGCGTTTTAGTCAACCAACACATCGGTGGTTGAGGAATACTGTTTAAAGAAGGAGGAGTAGAAGTTGGATGTCTTTTTAACAAAAATAAACAATTTGTTTAATGAAGAATATTTTGCTGATTTTATGTCAATTGCCCCAGATTGTCATTTGAATTTAGTAGCACAGTGACAGACCAAACTCATGCAAGTGTTTGTCACATTGGCACAACTACTGCCAATCGCGTTCCTACAGAAGGCATTCTAGAAATTGAAAGAAAAGAGGGGAAAAAAAACAAATGACTACGGCATAATTTGTGGCTTATTGCAAAGACACTCCATAGGAGGTTAAACTGCTACTTGGAAAAGCAGGGCCTCTTTTTCCTCGTAGATTTGTGCTTAGCTGACGTTACCGCACTTAGGGGACCAATTAAAACGGAAAAATGTTACTGTGAAGACAACAGAAGAATGTTTTTTGCGGTGTTGTTTGCAGGAGCTGACAGAGAATGGAGTGGAGGTCCCCAAGATCTGAGGTATGTAAATCTTAGGAGAACGTCCTTTCATGCGATTGGTGCAAAAAGGTTTCGCGTTTTGAGGAGATCGGAATGACACTAGGTTGACTGGCATCAGGGAAAACCAAAATCACAGGACCAAGTGAATCTAGGCAATTAGTCGTTTTTAGACTTTTGAGGAATATCGTGAGAATATCCCAGCAAGGGTGGATGTAAAAACTGTTTTAAAATCATGTCGTAAATTAAGCACCAAATTGTAGGTTTTACATCAAACTTTTCACAGGACTTAAAGTACGCAGAAAGTCATTTTAATAAAGAATTCCCAAGGCAGCTTGTCACCTAGAACCAACTGTGGAAGTCTAAAGAAAACCTTGAAGTGGGAAATCAGCTAAGCAAAATGATTTTAAACAAGAGTCACCACTTTGGATCCTTCAGAGCTCGTGGCATAGGCAGAACCGCGTCCGCTGTCCAAACTGGTCGCGCTGTTACGATTGCTCGAATCCATGAGGATGTTTGTATGTCCAGACGTTGGTGTGGAGGCATTCATTGTCGTTGTGGAAGGGGAGGAGGAGGTGGAGCTTTGCCTTCCTATGACCGATGATCGCAACGGTACGGGAAGCACGGTGCTGGCTAGTGTCTCCATTTCGCTCACCACCTTTGCGGCTTCTCCGCTGCCAGCAGCAGCGGCTGATGCGCCTGTTTTTGCCGAAGATCCGCCTCCTTCATCTTCTTCTTCTCCATCGTCTTCGGTTGAGGAGGAACAGCTCGATGTAACATCAGTTTGAACCTAAAAATGGGGCGGATTGAAAATTTCAAGTCAGAGTGATTAATATTACCGCTACTAACTGCTCTTCAAGGCGTGAGATGCTAAAAAACCATCTGCCTGTGAGTTTAAACTCTTTTTCGGTTTCCTTTTACATTATTAAATTTCCACGTATGGTGAGGACGACTTCTAGTATTCGCTTAACTGTGCTATATCCTGCACAACTCCCTCCTTGTAAATTCCGGCTGATTAATCATTCTGGCCCGGTTTGGAATCTACATCTTCAGCGAGTGAGCTTTTTGGAGCGAATGGCGCGGCATTTGGAAACAAAGCGAAGATTGGTAGGGTCGTGATTGTTGGTGTTTCATGTAATGCGATGCTTAGCAAAATAGCAAGTTTTGCGATCTGGCGTTTTCAAGGACACCAAGATAGGGTCATCTTTCATCTCAAAAAACTACAGTAAGCCAACGAGATTCATATTAAGCCTTGTTTGGAAAAGTTAAGGATAAAGGACTGCTTGCTCTCATTCTATGACACGTCTTAACTCCTTCAATTTGATCCATGATGCCAAGATTGTCCAATGCTGTGAGCAGTGTCTCCTCCTGACATAAATTGAGGCTTCCTTTAATCCGTCTTCCACATAAAACAACCCCAAGTCCCTGCTGTTCCTTGATGTTGCATTTTCTCCCATCGCTTAAATAAAGAACGAGATAGGGCGCGATTAAAGGACGAAATGTTGATACCTTCATCCCTTAAAATTATAACCGCTTATGGCGAACCTAGTTGGAGCCTGTAATATTCCTCTCCACAAAAAAAGGCCCACATTAATTTGTGGATGACCTTAGCCATAAAGGTTAGCATGGCTAGCAAACCATGAAGGCTGTCTGCAGGGAACATCAACACCTTCTGTAGTAATATGTATGGGCAAAAAATTAATGCTTTTTGTCTAGCCTCCCCAAAAAAATGTTCCAAAGTCCACTTTTAAGAAAGCAGAGGCCAGAGAAGAAGAAGAAGGTGAGGCATTTCAAAATACAGACGCCAGCGTCTTGTCTAGACACGATGAGGCCAGAATCACGGACGGGGAAAAGATGGTTAAGAGGAGGCGGCGATTTTGGCCCCACCACATCCAGCACCTCTTCTAGCGTCAATTGTGATTGATATGGCAACCGAAGTTTTTAAGGGCGATTTGCGGCTGATAATCGCACCCAAAACTGTGTACGAGCTACGCAAAATTTAGGTTCCAAAAGACACAATCCAAAGTGATTTCTTGACATCTTTACGAGGTAAGAGGTGGGCTGATTGGTCTTTGTAGAACAGGCGCGGATATTCGGCAAATTTTATGGAAAGTACAAAAGTTCTTTTAAGAGGGAAATACTTGTAACGCATATTTCAAATTTTGCATTTATTACTCCACTAGTGGCCGTATGAAAATGTCAGCAATGCCATTTTTTGGTGATTGGGTCATAATTAGCCCAAAGAAGCAGAATTACCTTTCAATGAAAAAAGACTTTCAAGTTATCTGTCAAGGAATCTCGCAGGCCAGAAACTTCTTCAAATCTTTGCAAACGTGACACACTGGCACAATGATGTATCGGTGATGCAAATCAGTCAAATTGGACCTTAAAACTCACAGAAAAGTCCGATTTTTTCTTTTGTTTCCCAGTCTGTGCAGCTGGAGGAGGAGGTGGATGCCGTGGTAGAAGAGTGACGTGGGAACTGGGGAATATCCCAATGCCTCCTGAGGGCCCGTTGGCGAAGCGGAAACCGCGCCACCACGCCGCGTCCTCCTTCGAGGTTATGGAGTCAGCGAACACCTGTGGGAGGAAAGGAAAAGGAGGAGATAAAGCATGTTCGCCTGTCACTCCAATCACTACTTGAGAGAAACGCAATCAAGGAGCTAAGCGGAGTGAACGTTTCGCCATTTCATTGCAGCGGATTTAATCAGAGAGGTTTTTTTCCATTCAATTCTGTTAAGAAAAATTGCCTATCAACATCTGCAGTTATTTTGAGGTTGCATTGTACGAATGAGGGCTTCCACCCTCCGCCATTACTGGTTCGACTGTGTTAAATGTTAGTAAATCCAGATGATTAGATACTGCCAGAAAAGTTGGCTTGAACACAGTGAATTCCCGCATTGTGTAGCCGTCATTTTACTTTTATCATGTCATTTAAAACTGTGAGGAATATTCCGATTTGAAGCATTCATGTTTGCGTCAACATCTAGTATGTCCTCCAGTATGAACGTCTTGGGACCACATGGTGCCTCAAGTCCCATTAAGGTTGTCCAGCAAAATGGCTTGATACAACACCAAGATCTCGTTCATATCCACTATAAATGATGGAATGGCCAGCGTGGGTACAAGCAGTCCGAAAAAGTTTCATGTTATTTTCGAGATCATTTGACCAACCCCAATTATGTCTCCCTCGTTGAAGCAGAGCGATTGACTTCTGCAAGCAGCATCGTGGAATGGGGCAGTGGCTCGTGCCTTAAGCACCTCCGGATGCGTTCCTGAAAGAAAAAACGCAAATGAGAGCTATTCGCATTACTGACAAGGTTTAGTCAAAATGGCACAACAGAGGGTGGCTATTTTCAGGGTCAGTCCACCCCAGCACTAGGCACTGGGTGATTGGAGGAGAGAGTTCGCCATCTTTGGTACAAGAGAGCAGCGCCTGTGCGATATTGAGCAAAACAGAATTCAAACCTGCATAGCATGGATTGCCTTTTGATCTTGTGGTTGATTAGATGGCTGCCACAGAAAAACAATCAAGAGGTTTGTTGCAGAACGTTCTGGAACTGAGTATTATTGGCCTCTAAGGCCATGACATCGATGTCTGCTCATGATTACTGCACGATTTCTGTAGCTTATCAAAGTTGGTGGCATTCAGCCGCTTGTGAGTGATTAACAGCTTCGTGAGAAACTCAAGTACTACGTGAAAGTAGTGGCACTACAAATTGGAACATGTTCAAGTTGTCAGTAATGATAACAAGCAGAAAAAGCTTCGTTCCCTTGGTACCCATAGGGTCTCAGCGTTATCATCCACCAAAGTACAGACTCCTTTTATGATTTAAACATGGTAGCAAAACTTGAAGCTCTGAAATGATCAAATAAACTGTGCAATCACGATTGAACCAAAATTAATCAGTCCTGCAAGTTGCTGACCTTTTTACGACGTGCATCAGTGTAATCAGCTATCATAAACTGATGAAATAACGTGTCACACATATGTGACGCCGGGAGCAAAAGCGCTACGCCGTAAATATACTGCATAAATGAGGTCGAAAATTGTGTCCTTACAAGGAAAGAGAGTGAGAGAGTATAAAACAGTCATAGAGGTACGTGTCGCAATACCACAAAGGTCGCCTAGTCAGCCCTCTCCTCGAATTGGTACTTTCCAGGCTGTTGAATGAATCCAGGCCAAAATGAGTCACTGTCCGTCGACCTGTGCGGAGCTGCACTCGCACGCATGCACAAAGCATAGGGAATATCGTAAGGCTAGCTTGGAAACCCTCTTCACCCTCCCCTCACCTTTTCTCCCCTTTATTTATTGCCTGTAAGAGACCTTATAGTTGCATTGAGTGACGCAAATCCGAGGTTCCTATTCTTGATTGAATTGCATTTTTCACTTTCATCAGCGGAAACATTCAATATCACTGCTGAATCGAAAGGTGTGGAGAGATAATTATCAATTTCCTTTGTAGCAATGCAGAGTTATTAATGAATGAGGAGCCGCACATTTGCTTAATGGTTAGTGTACTACGCAGACCAGACCTTTCCTTGGGCCGCAGACAGCAACTTTGTTTTATACGTGTGGGTAGAGGCTTAGTCTAGAAAGGAACCGGTGGCATTTGGCTTTGAAATAGAACAGTAGAACATATAGGCCGCCGTGAAGGTGTGTAAGTTATAAAGATGCGTCAAGAAACAGCCGCCTCCTCTTGACTATGTCAGCTTTAGCAATAGAAGGTAGGCGAGAAGATTTTTCATGGCAATCAAACTTCACCAAGTGACATCTTTCCTTTGGAAATTAACACACAATCTACACCTCAACACACTACAAGGGAACGGGTCAAGCCGATTATGGTGACACCAGATCCAAAGCTTCCAAACGACTACTAAGATCACATTAAAGCATTCAAAATTACGTGCCACACAGAGGTAGAGGACCACTTAATTTCAAGCTGGGTCGCATTCGGGCAACAGGGGAATCTGGATTTCTGACCTGTTTGAATGATTACCACTTTTTTATTGCGTTTTCTAATTCCAATAAAATTTATTACCTCACATTTCCCGTCTGTTGCGAGTGGATGTGGGTTGCATCACTTCTCCCAAGGCAAGCAGCTCCCAAGCTGCTCGTTGTTAAAGTCTCAAAAGAACGTTTAAATTATCCTGAAATGACACTGCTTTCGTGCAACGAGTCGAAAATACACTGTCACATATTAGTGACAGAGAGCTTAGTTAAGAAAGTCGGGTCATCAAATAGAATGGAAAATCGATGAAGGTGACTTCTGAGTAAATTAAAAGAAAAAAATTTGTGAAAAATTAAAAAAAGATTATTGTCTTGGTAATTTGAAATGCCCAATTTGTAGCCACATTCGCTGATTTGTGATTGGACAAAGTGGTTACTAGGATGTGAACACCCGCTAGTCCCGATTGCTGCCATGCCCACCCACCACACGCCTTCTGGGTACGATGTTCCGCCAGATGTTCAAAGGCAGCATAACTCCGGTCCTCCATCTCGAACACTGGTAACAGAGATACCAGTTGAAAAAGGACTTTTTTCATTACCACCGCTTCGGCGGAAATAAGTACACTTTTGAGACAACCACTCTCACTTAATTGGTTAATAAGTCAAGTACGGCCAAGGCATGCGAGGCCTTCCCCGATGAAAAGCTACGCTGCTTGATTAATTTGCAGTGGATAGGAGGCTCTGAACTTTAAGCAGCCGAACCGACTTGGCCGAGGAGGGCTAACTAAACTCCAGTTTTTGCAAACAAGGTGTGAAGAAGAAGAAGAAAAAGATAGCAATATCCAGACAGGATAATCTAGCCACCAATTGGGCTACCTGATTGACGTGTTTCAATCCCTTCTCACTTCACCAATTAATGAGCTTCTGCCTCCAAATTCCTTATCAGTGAGGCTATCTCCTCCCACGCTAAAGCAGAAAATAATCCCAGTTTAATGATCTCCTCCTAAATTCTATACTTAGCGATATTTTGTGTCAGCAAGTCACAAGTCAGAATGTCAGAAAAGTAGTAGGCCCGAATGGGTCAACTTTGGATTGGACAATGCCTCCAGCGATTTATGCATGCAACAATCCAAAGTAGAACAGGAAGGAGAAAGAGGAGGGCATTACTTCCTGAGACTGAGAGCCACAGAAGCCTGTGTGAAACCTACTCCTTAGACAAAGTGGAATTGAGGAGGCGGTACAAAGCGCGTTCCTTACAAGATGCAGTGGGTGAAAAGATGTCTGTTTACGTCTGCAAACCCATCGTCTTAAGAATGGAAAACGTGTAATCTGAAAATGAATGAATGAGTATTTTCTATGGTGTAGTCTGACAAAAGTGGATCACTGATGCAAAACACCACCACTTTATAACGTTTGCTAGCTTAAATGCTCGAGCTCTTCAGCTGCCCGTGGCTTTGGCCATGAAACCTCCTTTAACAGGCCGTGCGGGTATATGTAAAGGTTTTGCTGGACACAAACCTCCAACCATTAACAAAGAGGAGGAAATCTATCTGATGCTACTACTTGCTTTAATGGGAGACGGTGAGACATCGGTTCGCCTTCAAATTTAACACTGCGCCACAAAACTGGCAGCCCACTTGCCAAACCTTTACCATCAAACTGTTAACAAAGAAGTCGGAGGTTGAAATGTCCAGTGTTCAATTCACTTGAATCACCTCAGTCTTTCCAAATACGCGAGTAGGAAACGCACTTCGTTTAGAAAAATTAACAAGGAGGAGGGTAGAGGCTGATATTAGGTAGTTTAATCACTGATTTTATTACAAAACTTAGGGGAATCCACCAGGCACCATGCTTGACATTTATCAGAGGTCCACAGCACTACCTCATCAGTGTAAAACTGGTTTGGTATTTTTTTTTTGGCCCAGAAATTAGCCTTTCCCTTCTCCCTCTCTGCTTCACCCCAACGTATCATCGTTTCACTTCTTCGCACTCCAAATGTCCACCTTTCTCGCAGAAGCAGAAACACGAGAGAAAAGGAGTGGAGAAATTAAAAATGTAGATGCTTTCTTGAGACTCTGGAATGTGCTTGCTGCTCAGCTACTCGGCAGAGCTAAAATACCGAATGCAAAAGGCGCATCGCTCGACTTTGTCGTCTTCTAAAGGGAGGAAGGGAGGAAGCACTCTATCCGTCCAATGAAAGCATTAAATTTCAAGGCTTCCTGCAAACCACTTTACCCTCTGTCTAACGGTGTTTTCCTACCCACAAAAAGATTGCAGCTTACCAAGCATGGAGGGCATTTATCATGGCTCAGTGGGGCACAAAAAAGCCACATCCAAGAACACATCAGAGTGAGAAGGCCTGTGAACACTTTTACCCAGCTTCCCAAATTAATAGAAACGGTATTACCCCAAAATGGTGCTTCTAAAACCCCAAATTAAGTGGGAGGAGAACTTGAAAAAGTAAGAGGTCTAATTTTTTATCACCAACGAGTGCCAAATATTTCGGCATCTCAGGTATTCGACCTTTTGAAACAATAATTCATACCTACGACCCTTTTAGTATCTTTTGTTGTCTGAAGTAAAGGGCGACATTAACAAATATTTTTTTTGACATTTTTTTGCAAAAAATAAAAAAAACGACGGACCAGATTCTCAAATAAGTCTTCTTGGAGGGAAAATTGACTGCCATAGTCACCCATGTATGACACCGCATTTCAGATCGCCGAAGTTGGCAATTCAACTTCCGCCCACCTCAAATTCTAGCGCTGTCCTCAGGACTAAGGAAAGCGCTCTTCGTTTGGAACACCACTTGATGCATCCGGTGGGCATTCTTATGGGCACAGCTAGTACAGGCTACACCCTTCCCGACGTCGGGACCGGAGCAGGGAAGTCGAGGTGCCCCACACACCTGTTGATTTGATGTTGTTTATTCTCAAAAAGCTCTTGCCAAACCAAAATAATTTTGGTCCAAAACTAGTTTATTTTTCTTTAAAAAATAAAGATTTTACATGATAAAAAGTTCCTGCAAAGGGTGTCTGTTTATGTTGTAGGTGTGAGAACAAAACACTACTACACTGATGTCTGTTTGACTACTGATAAACACAAAGAACCAAACATTGTTTGATTGGATCTCCACAATTTATTTGTGTGAAAACACACGATGGAAAGGAGGAAAAAATGTCAAAAAAATATATGAACTGGTTTTCCATTTAACGACCACGATGTTTATATTTGCAATGAAGGGAACTAAATTAACTCTCTCCCTTTCGAAGGGTTTTTATTTGCTTAGACTGGGATCGGTTAGAAAAAGGGAAAGTTTTGGTCGCATTCCAACAACTCTAAACGCCTTATTTTAAAAAACTTAGTTTTAGTTCACTTTAGTGGATATTTTACACCGTAAAGACTTCTCGAAAGCATTGTAGAGAACGATATAGATGGGGTTGCTGTGACTGCTCTCCACCGGCAAAATAGGCGAAATCCATTTGAAGAAGGCGAAACTGAGACTTGGTTATGTCAGTGCTGTAGCGTTTTAACCTCATGTAACACTATCCAGTACCACCTTTACCGTAGACTGTCGCATGTCATAGAAAAGCGGCTGGTTGCGAAGATGCCGAAGCCTCTTCAACTAAGTCATGCTCCTAACACATTAAGCGCTAGTATTAGAGTACGGATCGTCAAACCACACACGGAATTGTTTTACTGACCACTTTATAGGCCGTCCTAACTGTGTAAGTAGTCTCCGATACAAAACACCTTTCATCTGTTTGCTCCTCAGATCGGTACACATAGTTCTTACAGACCGATTATGGCGGTTTCATGGATACTGAAGAGTCGCAGAATTGGAAACTAAGGAGGTCGCACGCATCAGCATCATCATCACCATCAGCAAACGTCTTAACCAACTAGGTAGCCAAGAGAACAAAGTCACAGCTTGTTTTTTTTTTGACAAAGGAGCGATAAATGGTGACTTCACTCATGTATGACACTAGTCATGAAAAGTTCGGGTTTGATAGGCTTCATAAATAAAAAACTACCTGAGGCTTAAAAGGAAACCAAGCCAATTATACAACGCAGAAGGGCCAACAAATAACACAAGGAAATTAAAAATTGCAGCCCTCCTTGTTTTGCTTTTGAGGCTACCCACTGGACCGCTTCCACTGCTGTAAAGACCACAAGAAGTCATGAGACAATTCACTTTTTTTTTCATCTTTGCGAACCAATGAGTCGATTTCATGAACCGGAACCAGAGACTAAGCCTCCACTTTTGTGGTTCAAAATAGATCAGTTTTTATTCATCGCTAACCGCTATGCAAAACATACCGATAAGGTCTTGAGAAAAATGCCGAGCCAAGTCTGTTCATAAATGCTTCCAGATCCAACATCTCCACAAATCAGGTTTATATACGCAAAATAAATAACAAGAGTGTAAAATGTATCCCTTCAAAACAACTCTATTTTGGTTCTTAGCTGATATAAATCGCTAATTTGCCAGATTTGACGAGTACGCTACTAGTGTCTTTGAAATGCTCAGACCTCGAGAGAATGGCATTCTTTAAAAAGCACAGAAAGAAAAATTCACCTTGAGGAGTCCAAGAGGATGGTGCCTTTTGCGTGGGTCTAACAGGCGAGACCGGATGAATGGGACTCTGAGTGGGGTTTATGGATCTCCCAATCGCTGAAGTGGAGCCGCCCAGGGTGTGCCTTCGACCAGCGCTGTTGGAGTCACTTTCTACACTAGGATTACCCTTCCCAAGGCAGCTGAACATTGTCTGGTGTTGAGTCGACGTTTGGTTCTCCACCACAAAACCTATGGGCTAGAAGTGACAGAAAATTTAACTAAAGAAAGGTTTTTATTGGAGTTTTTCTCAAGTCCTCACTTTCGTTACCATGCTTTTTGTGGTAAACAGGTCAGCGTCTCGGGTAGTTGACCTTTGAATGCTCAAATTATAACGATGATAATGAACGAAACAGCCATAATTGGGGATGAGCAGGCAAGATAAGACAGAAAAGGGAGACAGACATCAGTCAGGGCATGAGGCAGTTGTCCACTTCGAACCACTTGGGCTTTGAGGGCAAAGAATGAATGCTAGGAGGTAAGTTGTTGTGCCGGAAAATTATTTTTACCTACCCTCCTAGCGAGCCACGTTTTTATTTGATCAAATGCAGAAACAGGGAAGACGATGTTTTCCTTGTCTACAGGGATGCCAACCCACCACGCAAACGCATACATCACTTCGCTGGCAAATCAACAACCTGTTGAAGGCACTTCAAAGGATAGGAAGAATCAATGGGATGTCGGCAACATCGGTCAGGGTCGTTTCTGCGGTGAAGACCAATTTACGGAAAGCATGACCTTGGGTACATAAATGGATTCCAGTCTACAGATCCCATCGGGGACACAACCACATGGCAAAGAAGAGAATACTGGAAAAGACTGCCAGGTCTTTTGCCCTTCACTTTGTTTCGTGCCAGAGAAAGTGAAAGGGAAGGAGTTAATTCCGTGTTTGTCTAAGAGCCCTAAAAACAATCATTTTGAAAGGGTTCTAAAATCCCCATAAATTTACATTTTAAATGCCAACCAGAGACTCGTATAACTGCACGAAAGTGTATAAATTTAACTTAGCACTGTGTGAATTGTTGGGACCTCAAGTTATATTAAATTGTTGGTTTTTCTCGGGTGTTTTGTTTTAATTACCTCACCAAGCCGCATAATGGGAGGGCGATCTGCAAGTCCTGAGATAAATTATTGAAAAGGGTTTTATACCCTGCTGTAATAATTTGTTTGTTCTAATTGTCGGTTTTGGACTTGGGTGGCCACATTGCCCTAGCCGGGCGGGGCTGGCCTCTGGGCCATGCCGGCAGCCCCCCATCCCCTCTGTTTGATAAATATACGCATTCTGCCCCGGTATTATGCCTTCTTTTGTCTTCAAGGAAGTCTCGGGACGCTACACCTTCATTTGCCACAATTTTTTGGCTAGGCGTTCCGTCAACTTTCGAGAGAGCAGAGAAAATTTCCTCACGTAGGCTCTCATTAATCCACAAAAATGGATCAAGGTGCATTTCGATTTCTCCCCTAAGATTAACCATAGGAATACGGAAAAGCTACAATGTTTTGATTTATTTGTACACACGACAAGCCTCCTGTCTTGCCTTGCGCAACCTCTCCCATTTCACTAAGCTCCCTGAATCTGGTCTGCTAGGAGTAAAACCTTTGCCTCTTGCGTAACAACTTGAAAACTTGCAGCTGTTTTATTTTTGTTGGACTGAAAAAAAAGGCGAGAGGGCGAGATCTCCACCGACCGAGAGGGAATATTTTCCTCAAATTTTGCGTCAGCTAAAACGCACGTCACGCAAGGGAGAAGTGCCCCACGTCCTGCCACTCTACCCACCCCCTCCACCCGGACTCTTCAATCCTGTTTCCCATTCCGTGAGGATTCTGACCGATTGACGCACTTCCTTTGGCAAGGAAATGAGGCTGAGATCGGTCACATATCAAAAGCAAAAATTCAGTCTTGATCTTAAAGCCGTTCTACCAGAGCCGAAGAGGCAGTGTCTAAGGAGGATGCCGAAAAAAAGTGAAGACTCTTTAATTTCAGACGCCGGAGTCGGTAGATCGAATTTCACGATGCCTGTGATGACGAAGGTGACTCACTGATAACGCAACAGAAAGGAGAAACACTGTCCTCTGTGAGAAAATGGCTCAGTCACCTGAATGCATAGCAATGGTGCAACTTCGGATGGTCATCTACAGCACTTTTGTCATCACAAACTTGAAGCCTAATGGTTCATATAAAGATGCAACATTTACTGTCAAAGGTGTAACATGAACAAAGGATACATTGAACGACGACAACTCAATACTTTTGGATTGGACAAAGTAAATCAAATGTAAGATTTGTATTTTTTAGATTGATTCTAAGACCAAAAGAAAATGTGGCTATTGACAATTGTCAAGCGTGAAGCGACAAATAAATTGGTACGCAAGGTTGCGAAAAACCTGTTGCAAAGTGTTCAGGCCAAAAACAACTAAACGTAGAAACGAAATGACTTTTAATTCAAAAGGACAAAGTGGACTAAAGGCGTACCGGATCCACAGCGGATTTAGATTTCCTGTAAGGAACGGGTGAAACTTGATTGGGTGTACTCGTAGGCGGTACAATTGAGCTGGAGAGGTGTGAACAAATCCTGGGAGGGACTGCAGGACAAATTCCACTCCGTGGCTTCCCTTCACTCCCGCTCCTACCTGGCAGGGCTGGGGGTATTGGTGGCTGTGGAGGTGTTTTAAAATCCATTTAAGGGGGGAAAACCCTACAGAAAGATGCACAATGGTACCTTCCTCAGCGTCTTCTCTTTCTCTCTCGCTCACCACCTGTTCGGCCAGCCATCTCGAACCCTTTGGACCAATCAGGTGCACCCTGCGCCATGATTGGCCGAAGGGAGCATGCGCGCGCATTCCAAAAACCAAGCCTACGTTTATATTGACACGACTACTCGCGTATCTCCCTGTTTATGGCAGACGGGCACTTCATTTCCATGTCTGCTCCTCTACTTTGTTTGCCGGAAAATTTTTGGCTTCTTCACACAAGTGCTAATTTTTGACGTGATCTTATCGTACGTTGTCGTAGGGTTCGTGCTCTACGCTTTCTTTCTGCTTAATCCTGGGAAATAATACTTTTTCCATCTAATTCAAAATTGCTCACGACACTCTCTCGAGAATTGGCTTCAAAAGTGATTGATGTACAGAGTTGTTTTGGCAATGGAGAATCATTTAGCTGTAGCCCGTTGATTTAGGCAAAAGGAGGAATGGAAGAGATGCTCTTTGTTCACTTATCATAATAATTACAGCAACAATGGGAAACATACTAGGCATGTCGAGACTGCAAAGTCCTCTTTATCCCTCCTACTACTTCTTTTGCCTGACTGAACCTCAACCACAACACACTCCATCGCTGTGATAGGTTTAAGCTGTAAAGTTTGGCTTGGGTATAAGTAGCTGCCAATTTATGCCACAGTGGTTCATAACCTTAGGTTTAACTATGCCAACGATTGATGAAAACCACTGTCCGTTCGCAGAAACTCCATGAGTTATGTCTGAGAGCACCCTTGACAGAATGTGGGTCGTGGGAATATGAAGGCTTCGAAGCCAGCCAGCCAGCCTTGATCATCAGCTACGGTGATTCCAGGATTGGCGATGCGTCGTGTTTAAACTCAGAGGAGAACTACCCTTTTCCTTTTAGTAAGTTCATCTCGGTTTGAACAAGGTAAACCATGAAGAAAGGTTCACAGTTTTTGATCCAAATATCAGACGCATACGGCTTAAAGACAGTCGAATGTACAGGGTCACTGTTGAGGAGACATTTCGAGTGTCATGAAGACTCGGACTCTTCAGCTCTTCGCAAAATAAACCTAGACGTAGTGTTTAGAACATTATTTTAAGAATGACAGAAAGGAGGCTTGGACAAGAACACTGTCTGGAAAAGGCGTGTGATAGACGCAAGAGTCACGATAGGAGCAGTGATTGGAAGGGAAGTTGAAAATTAGAACCGAAACTGACGTGGGGCTGTTGGGAATTGAGGACCTACTTGCCCACCATTCCGTCAAGTGTGCAATCATCTCTCATCTACTTATCCGGCCATCCATCCATCTCAAAATTTTAGCTATCTCTCTATCCATTCACCTAGCTACAAGTACGTCCGCTAGTCGTCCGCCTGGTAACTTAGTGATTGGCAATTCACTCTGAGTCACATTGATACACCCTAGCAGGCATTTGGTGCGTTTCTTTCTTGACGGTGTACACGTGCGCTGCTGCAAAGTGAAGTTGATTTTCTCTCACACCAACTACTACTGCTACTGACTTTTTGGCCTTGTCTTGGCCTCCTCCAGACTCATAGGCAGCACAACTGGTGTTGCCTGGATTGTTGGCAAGTAAAAGTTAGTCATCACACAACGGTTTCCTCTTTCTCCTCTTCACCCGCCCTCCTTTCTTTTTTTCCATCCGCGACCCAATCAGCGCACCAGACTGAAAAAAAAAGCTGACACCATGAGGAGAAGGACTACCACTTCTGAAAGCTCTATCAACCTTTTTGTGCATTTGGTAGGTTCTTAATACACGTCTTCTCTTAATCCTCTATTGTTTTCATATACAACACCAAATTGACATAGGGCAAATCCACTGGAGGGCTTAGGATCAAATAGAAAAACAAAATTTCACCCCAATTTTACCTCCATGGGTTTGTCGTGGGGGGGGAGGAGGCACCCACTTGTGTGAGGACCGAATTTATTTACCGGCGTCCGACTTCACAAACGTGTGAACTGTGTACCTCCACCAATCAGTGACAAATGGTTCCAACAGTAAAATTGAGGGTCGTAAACAGATCAGTTGAGTTTGAAACAATAAAAAAAACAGATGTGGGGAGGTTCTGGGAGTGTTTACACCTCTGGAAGTTCGAGTATCAGTCTAACTGGTGAAAGGAGGAAGTCAATGCCAATTTCACACGGTTACTGTTTTAGCAACTCATTACAGTGAATTAAAAAGTTGCATTCAGGATAAATTTAATCATAATTTTTGAATTTAAAAGCCAGGGGAGATCTCTCAGCATCTTCTAAAGCCTTTCCTAGAGGTTAAAAAAAGGAAGCATTCTCTACAATTCGATACCGCTAGAAATGTTAGCTTAACTTAGTAACTCAGACACATCACCAATAAAGAAATGGAGCGTGTGGCATGGCGCCTCACTACTTACGGTATATTCTAAAATCCGCGTCCAGACATTGGTGGCGAATTTTAAGGCGCTGGAATGGAAAAAGTTGACTGCAAATTTTGCCAAGACCTCGCTCCTGGTTTTTACAAAACCTGGATGACTTAGATAGGGACGGCCAAAATACAATCAAAACTCCGGTATTCTCTGACTCTCTAGAGTGGAGAGACCTGTACTAACGTGCTCGAAGTGCCGTTGCAGTCAGGAGGGAGAGGAGAAGGCCTTACCGACAAAGGAATGTCCGCAATAACAGAGATAAGCTGGCGTCTTAATAGAACTTTGACAAATTTGATACGATTTTAAATTACTTTGCATGTTCACACTTACCTACAGAAGAAAGGCAGTCTTTTAAAGTACATTAGGAAAGTTAACCAATCACAGCAAAGTACTCACGCTAGCCTGCCTTGAGCTACTCGTGTTTTTCAGAGTCTCCTAGACAAATCCAACCCCACATTACACTTGCCCAGGAACCGGAGCAAATGTAAATATCCGATTTAGTTTACTACAAGCTACCTAGAGCAATCAGTCATCACAAAGTCGAAATGAACACGTGTCATATATGTGTGACGCCAGCAGTGGATGCGATATTTTAATGATTTTTTTTGACATTATATGTCTGCTTGTTATAGATTTTTAATCTCCTTCTTGGCAACAAAGTTTCACTTACTGGAGTGGACCAACTTCAAGGATTTCAAAATTTTTTGCCGTTTAGTGCAAACTTTGTGTCATTTTATTGAAACAAAAGGATGATTAGTTAAAGAAAACTTTTGGGCAGTTTTTGTGCTTATTGTATTTAAAAAAATATTGCAGATCATTGAAAGGTTAATTGGTTTTCCAGATTGGATCATAAAATTGGGAGTCGAGTTTCCACAAGAGTACATAGGCGAACGAAAATAAACACAACAACAATCAGGCTAGTTGTCCTTCACCACTTTAACATGTCTGATGTGCGACTCATTTGACAGCACAGCCGTAGTTCTCTCGATGGGGGCAACAGGACAGATAAATGGTTGCCAAAGTAGCAGTGGAGAGCATTTCCCTCTGCGTGACTGCAAATTTAACCAAGGCGTTTTTAAAAAGTCCCATGTCTTTTGAAAAACCGAGCTTTACAAAACGTGTGGCAGAACCGATGGGCAGTAAAGAGCTCTTGCCGCGTGCGGTAACTGGGAGCACTTCACAAGACCTAGGCTTTTTCAAAACCCGTTTTACTCTATCACGGGAAAACCGACTCGAACATAGATGACTGAAAGAAAGTCAGTCAAGTCAAGGTGATTGTATAGTTGCATCTCTCTCCAGTGCTGTACACAGACACTCCAATTAGCCACTTTATGGATGGAATGCTTCAAGGACATATGCAGCACAATGTACAGTAGGGCCTCCAATTGTCACCGTGATCAAGCAAGAACGAGGAATCAAATAAATGGGTCTGGTAGTGCATCCAGAGCCCAGCGCCAAACCAAAATATGTTTTTATTATTAGACATTTCCACTGAACATGGTAAACAAAAAAGGAAAAACACTCAATTAATCCAAGAATGTCCACTTCTCTAGGTGATTAAAAAGACGAAAATTGGATGGAATCTCGATGCTTATTTCTAATTGCATGTCAGCTACTGATGAAACCGATTTCAGTAGTAATTGCAGATATGCGTCCACCTGGCTAGTATCAGTTAAGGCTGCCAAAATGTCTCATTAGCTCTGCTCCTCTTTCTGCCAGGCATGATATCAGCTTGTTACGTATAGACTAATTGATGGAAATGGCGAGCTAAGTCCCTCTAAATAGCCAATAGTCCTTTTGCTTATTGGTAGTATTCTTTAATTTTACTTACACCCTAATTTAGCAACCTTACGCTGGGGTACTTAAGCTTTAGAGCATCTTTGTAAAAGCCATAAGTTTAAGAATGGTCATGCCGATGCTGCAAGATGTAGAGTTGATCGTGAAACTGACCCAGAAGTAAAATTTTGCCTCAAAACACCAAGTGTCAGGATGTTCCACAAGAATTTTGCCAAATGACGACCGTAAGCTTCAAAATTTACCTCCAAATAGGGAAATCGTTCCTAGAAGAACAGCTGAAAGAGCTAGAAATTAGCTAGTGTGAGGACGATTGCAATCGTGTGGACTAGTTGCAATACGCGCGAGTTGAAGATGCCGCTTGGCAAGGCGGAATTCTTTCCGCCGTTAGTGCGGTGAGTGTAGGGCTTGCAGTAAGTTTTATAGACGTCTAGAACAGTCAAAGACAATGCTCATAGTACGAGGGCTCTGGAAGAGAATTAATTTATAAACGAAATCCACGAACTGCCTCGATGCTCATGAAAGGAAAAGTACTCTCTCCGTCACAAAAAGCACATCGCGCTTCAGTGGATCCACTTAACATCCTCAACCACTTCTTGGAGTGCCGCAGAAGACTTATAAAGTAGGAAGATTTTCGACAACCACTTTGAACAAGAAACGTCAGTTATTACTACTTTGTGCAGAGGTGTTTAGGTCAAATCCTGTCAATTCACTTTAAGTGGCATAATTTGGAAGGTATCTCGGGCATTCGCATGTGTGGCGCATAGACACTGTACATGATAGGTGCGCAGTGATGGGGAAAATACCATACTAATGGAGATGTATTATGCGACCGCGTGGAGTCCTGCTTCCCAAACACACAGAGTTAGTGTGGCGAAAGGGCTCTCCGTCCTAGCGGAGCATTTGTCAGCCGTTCATACGTACATCGGTAATGATTTTGGTCCTGACAGTTCTCAGCCCCAAGACAATGCGTGTAAGCCTTCTGACGCCTAGTCGGCGCCCAATCTAGTGTACAATAAGCCTATTCGTGCAAAATAGTGGATACAACCAGACACAACTAATTAGGAAGGAACACTGCCACGAGCTGGGTGCCGGTGGTGAGAGGGAACAGGCTGCCCTGGCCTAGGACGAAACCTTCTCATGCCCAAGTTACCTTACAGGAATCGGTTATACGCTGATCAGAGTACACAAAAGTGGCGGTGGACGGTATCAAAGAATGAATTCATGTTTAACCTCCTAAATTTTCTTATGTTCTTGCTTATATGAACAATAATGTCTTGGGTGGACACATTTACATGACTGATGCGGTGTTCAGAGATGACTCGAGTCATACGCTGATCACGAAAATGGCACCTTCATCTTTCGTGTTCCTCCCTAGGCACCACTTCTGTGTAGCCGTTCGACAGAGTGACTAAGCTCTTCCTCGCGGAGACATTAAACGGTAACCGCAAGGGCAGATTGTTTATGCTAGACCGATGGGCGATGGTTGATATATGTCGACTTGTGGAACGATTCACCACTACCTCTTGCACACACACCAACACCGTGATTAGGCAGTGGAGAGGAGGTGGAGCAGCATCAGTCTGTTTGTACTAGTGTCGAATCAGCCCTCTCACTTCTGGAGATCTGGCATTTTGCCTGTCATGACAAGTCTCATTGTAATCCACAATGCTATTTCCCAATTCTCCAATTACACCTCCTTCCTTGCAAGTTTTGAGGTGCGTTGGATACTCTTTGAGCTGCTAACGGAGCAGTTTCGGACAAGATCTTTTAAGTCTACCCATTAAAACACCAGGTTCTACTGGACGTAAACCACGGGAGCCATTTATGTCCTAATAATGCGCAAGGGTTGCGTCAGACCATTTTACTTTAAAATACTCATAAAATGGGATAGACAATGGGCTGGCAGCAAACGACTGCAACAGTGACCACAAAGAGTTTAATTTTTGCCCATCCAAAAGAGCTCTCTCTCTCACGCCACTGACTTCACCCCAACTTACAACATTAGACAAAGGTGGCTTACAATTGTCCGGAAATGTCCTCTGCTTTTAAAAAGTTATTTTGATGAATTAATCTTGTCCACTGACTCGAATAGCAAGAGGTGGCAGTTAATTTGTGGCCAACTTGCAATTAACCACTTCATATTTCTCATTAGGCTACTTTTCTTGTATTAGCAGAAAACTAATGTCAATTTTTTGAGAAAAAGTATGAACCACAAAACTCCTCTCGTCATGTAAATCACAAAAAATATCTTTGGTGGTTGGCATTCCCTTGGTGGGGATGAGCACTAACATCAAGTCAACGTCTCGACGGCCTCTTCCAAAGCGCCTTTTCATGTGACCAAGCGCCGATTTAAGTTTTCAGGTTAAACAAAAAAAAAAAAAGAACAAAATGACCTCGCTCACCCGGCACCTGCTAGTTACTAGTTGGGTGAGGCACTTAAAAGGTGGACTTGGAGAATTTGAGAGTTGGGGCAAAGCGCTTTCATCCTGTTTGAGGCAAAAAGTCCTTCAATATCCAGTAGAAAAAGGATAGCTTCACTATGGCGGTAAAAATGTCACTTTAAAAGTACCGAATGGCGATAAATACCGATACACTTTTTAAAAAATCTCTTCTGAAAAAAAGTGGGTAAAATCGGAACTAGATAGATGAGTGGGATGGGATTGTGATTAGAATCTTAGCTGTGAAAGGGGAAATTGTGTTTCCTTTTTTTTCAAAGACATTCAAGGTTGTGAACCCACTTTTGCGTTTAAGTTGGAACAGTTAGACTAGACCATAAAAGCGGTTACTCTTTAACTTAAATTCACATTCTTACGATAAGTTAAGTTACCAATTTTCTTCATCCCTGTATCTACCTTTTAGGTCAAGATAAGGTCAGTTGGTGGTAGAGACGGTGCAACTCAGAGAGGAGCATGCAAAAGAGTGGAAAAGGCAATGAAAGTGGAGTGGAAGGGCAACGTACGGATGCCTGCGACGTACACTCGAGACGCGATGGAAGAAGTGCAGGTGCCTACGGTTTGCGTGCGTATCTGATGTAGGTGAGGGTGTGTGTATGTGTGTGTGTGTGTGGAGGTGCTGTCGAATGGATGGACTTTCTGTGATGACGCATCCAAAAGCGCATCCTTCATTGGTCGGGCCAACCCAATCCCCTCATTGGCAGTTAAGGTTGATTTTTTTTACCGAAAATCATCATCATTTCGACCATTACTGATTAGGGATCCGCAAAAGACCTCTTTACGAATGGAGATTTGATGCTAGAAGGACGAAGCATAACTGCTGTTTAACAATTGTAGCACAATTTCTCGACGTGAATAAGGTAATTTTGTCCCGGGAGATTTGCCACTTTTGGGACCCAAGTGTGCATCCCACCTACCAGAATAGGAATCCAAATGGACAACTCCAAAAACAGCGGTGTTGGCCAACGAGGATATGAACAATAATGTCAACTGTTTTTAAATGCTCCGAATAGTATCGACGTTTCACAACGAACTTGGTTTCATTGGACACACAATTCCTTGCGGTAAAGTAGGGATTTAGCATTCTTGATAGACTTTCCCTAAACCTAACCACATCAACTCTAACAAGTGCTTCACTTAGTCAGTTTACCTAAAAACACCTATCATTTGCTTTCGCCCACTCACCACCTACTTAATTCACCTCTGTTACATGCAAATCTAGGGTTGATTGCGTTTAGCCGGTGCAGAGGAGCCTAGATAATATAGCATCATTAAGAGCTGCTTTAGACGAAAGTGAATCGTTAGAAGTTGCTAAGCATGCGAAAAGCAGACCGTTTCGACTCTGAGTCATTGCATTTCATTTCGGTTCATTAGAAATAAATTTGCTGCAAGAAGGGATTGGATAGGCAAACACTTAGCACGAATCTATCCAAGGAAAAAAAGCTCCGAACTGTTAGGTGGTGATTAGATGAACTAATGCGCAGCCCCAAAAAAATTTTACCTAGCAGTGTGACTCACTATGATGAGGCTGCTTCTTCATGCCAGGGTTTAAATGCAACAAATTCGCTACGGGTCACGCCCAAACACGAGGCATATTAGAAGTGGCAAACGAAAGCAAAGGGATTGTAAGTTTTTGTTACGGCTTCAAAGTGTGAGAATTTTTCCCTTAAAAAGAAAGCTAATTTAAACAATCTCTGTCTTACGTCGGATGCGTGTCTCAATAAAAGTTTACCAGCAAGGCCTGTTTAAGGTGCTTCAGTAAGAGGTCTGCTGCGAAATTCAAAGTGGCCACCAACTACAGTTATGCAGGTAAAAATCCCATTGAAAATTTAAATGCAGACCATAGCATTGCAAATAAATGTTTTTAGCACCCTCACGAGTTCCAAAGCGTGCCTAGAACCCTTCAAATGGGCACCATGATGCAACAGGATCACACGCTTCTACTGAATTGTCATCAGTAGCAAATTTTATTTAATAAATACTCACCACGCAAGTGATGGAGAGTTTTTGGTGGTTTGGGAAAGGCAGAGTGGGGTGCCCTAAGCGCGGAGGTAGGGTTCGACGATTCGGGCATATTGGCGGCAGACTGTTCCCCCCTAGACTGCTTGCCGGTGGTTTCGTTCGTAAAGCAGCGGTGGTGTGCATTGGTGAGCTTTGAGATGGTTGACTGTTTAAATAAAACGAAATTATTTAATTGACTGGAGGCAGTGAAACGGTACATTTGCGTGCAGAAATTTATTTTATCATGCCAGATATGCTTCACAGTTGTTGTCTCTTTAGATGTTTAGATGGAGCGGTGAAGGTGAGGTAATAATCGTGTGACAACTCATGCTCGTATGCCTGTCACCGCTGCAGATTGCAAAAGCAATTCAGTACTTTAAGTGAAAGTTACCTTAAGGCTTGTAAAAAGGTTGGTTTTTGTCATTGACTGAGCATTGTGAGCAAAAGGTATGGGGTAGAAGCAAAATCTCATCTCTCTTGGATGAGGTCATTTACTTCGCGATTCTCCAGTTCAAACATGTACAGAGGTGGCCCATGGCTGCTGACAGACTTGCTTATGTCCTAATTTTTAGCTGTCTTATATTCTACAGTTTAGTCGCCGGAAAGGAGTTCAACTAACTGACAGAAACGTAAGCAGACGCAAGCTAAAAGTTCCAGACTGATACACTCTTTACGTAGCGAAAGGATTCATAATCTCATGTCTGAAATATTGTTGAAAAAAAGCGTCGAAGTGAATCCATCTATGGACTCATCTTTGAGAATCTGAAGAGCCCGCAAACAAAGGTCTGTGGGTGGACCAGGTGTCACAACTAAACTTCATACAGCTTGATATACAGGCCCTTCAAACACCTAAATCGTTCTAAAATGGAGCTCGTATGGAGTTGATTGGCAACCGCTAACCCAACAATGCAGCCTTGGCAAACAAACGTAAAACCTGTCAAAGTGGCCGATTCATGGGTGATGTGACATCTGGTTTATAACAACACTTTTGATGACATAAAAGACACCTCCCCAAGATTGAAGGGTTCTGCGAAAGACAGTGACTCCTTGCATAAAGCCATGTGCATCCAAAAGAGCTGAAACACCTCAATCCTCGAGATGATGGGCTGAAAAATGGCCACCCGTTCAACACAGCTACCGCCCATCAACGAACCCAATTCTAGTTTATTTTAGTTTACACAAGGAAGGAAGAAGGGGAGAATATTGTCCACTATTTTTTTTACTTCTGTGGTCCAATGCAAAGGTTAGCTGCACAACGTCCTATCCTCATGGTACCCCTCGGGATTTCGCTGGTCTCTGTGAATGCAGTCATAAAGAGGAGGAGGTAAGTCCTTTCCGCGAGGAGATTAGCTTTTAAAATAGGGAGGCTAGTGCTTGTTTGCTTGGATAAGCAGGTAGAGAGAAAACTGTCTTTGATGCAAGGAGGCGGTGATATCTGTAGTAGTGATGGTAAAAGAAGGCGTCGCAAGCTCTAGTTGGAAAGGCCAAATCATGCCACATTTAAGAGAAAAAAGAAGCTGCGCCTTTGTTAAAGGCTTAATTACACCATGAATAGTAACTAAGATGTTGTATGGTGCGGCTTCCAGAAAGCTGTTAGGGTTAAGCACCAGTGCCAGGTCCATGTGCACAAACATTTGATGGTGGGCAAGGTGAGAAAGGTTAAAGCCTTTTAACGAAACATGTGAGGTGACTCTTAAAATTTAACTCTTTACAAGCTAATTTTGTAGATAGGTGTAGGTAACCAGTGTCTTGAGAGGAGACGGCCACAAAGCCATGATTATATGTAAACTCAACCTTGCCACAGGATGGAATGTAACTTCATCTAGCCTACCTTCCAGATCCAAGGGACTGAATTCAGGTAGGTCGATGTAGTATAGTGGAAAGTGACAAAACTCGCGTGATTGAATGAGTTGTACACAAAAGGGCATAATGATAATCGGTAGGAGAGAGAACAGAGAAAAGCTGACTGTAAAGCCTGTGCTAATCGTGCGTGGCTGTTACAGGAGAGACCAGATTTATTCCCAACATCATTGAACTGTTGGTTGTCTCCGGGGAAGGAGCCAATAGTGCAACCAGTGGTTCACCCAAGACCTATCCGATCGCCCATCACTCTGCCAATGACTGTGCCCAGGTTTAATAAGAGGATCTTTTACGACCGTTCTTGCATTATTAACAATGCGTATGAATAAAAGATCCCCTTTCTTATGCTGTGGCCTGACACAGGTATCAACGCCACAGTTGCAGTATTTTAAAGCAGCTTCCTTCTGATTCCTTCTAAATCCTCTCATTAGCAAGATAAAACGTAGTTTCTGTGGTAAGACTATTTAAAGTATTCAATGAATTGAGACTAGCGCCGATTAGCTTCGTTAAAATACAAGGATGAAGTACACCACGGAGGCATAGCTTTGTACTAACATATTAATCCATTCCCTACTCAGGGGATTTTGAGGATTGATAAACTCCTAATCTCTTTGGTTTTCGACTACCTTGATCGGTCATTGGCCCCGTTACGGTAGCTCAAAATTCATGGAAAGGTGGTTGAGCCATCATGCTAAGAACAGTCTATAACTGATTTTAGAGTTTAGATTTTTTCTGTTTGCTTGCAATTAGGCATTTTAAACCAAAAAATAACTGTTGCATACCTATGATTTAAGCGATTTGGGAAGAAAATCTGTGCGTCACATATGTGTGACACCGAGTGGCGAGCATGTTGCTAAAACCGTTGCCTCTCTTAATGCATTCTTATAACAAAATGCACCAAAACGCACAAGGTAGGTGCATAAACACTTTCTAGAGATGGTTTATTAGGTTATCTTCGCTAATTATTCAAGCTTCGAATCCTGATGTACAGCAATTTTTGTACACGCATTCTTGGGAACTTCTCCATTCCACAAAAACGAAGTTTGTTTCCTGAATCTGGTCTCAAAAAGCACGACAAGAAAGCCATCAATCATACCTTTTTGTTCGAATGGATAGTAGATTGCATCAAGCTATTTCCAGAATGGAAGGAGATTAACCTACTACCAACGACATCGCCTACATCTGCATCACTTTCCTTTTTGTCGCGTCGTTGGTGTCTTGGGAATCGAAGTAATGAGCAGAGGAAGTTAAGCCTCATTGACTAAAAAGGTTACTTATCGTGCTAAGTATTTTTTTTTTCTGCAACTGCTTAGGCTAATCCACTGGCTTTGTCGATCATCCCTTTTTTTCTGCTACCACGCCGACGCCAAGAGGTTCCACTCATGTCACCAGCCTTCTTCTGTATACCACTAATAAAGCTATTCTCACAGTCTTCCGGTTTAGGTCCTCTTCAAAAGTTGCTACAACACTACATATTTGTGTTGCCCCTGAAAAATCGAACATTCAGACGTCTGTTTTCACGAGAACGCTTCTTCTTGAATATGCTCTGTGTTGTAAAGGATCCATCGGTTCTCCAATGCTGAAGAAGGTGTTTCACCCACTGCAATGAATTTGATCGTGAAGCAAACAAGCAGATGCCCTACATTGGCAGCTTGCTAAACGTGAATCGTCAACTGCTCCTTGAAGGCACATTCGTGGCGATTGCTGACGGGATCACCGAAAATCATCGACATCCGCAATGGAATTGTTTCACTCTTCTGATGCGCCACCAGTCCATACACCAACGGACTGATGAATTTAAAAGATTGCAGCCATGCATTAGCCAAGAACTCAGTAGTAAACAACGCTTGTCACGCATTTGTGACATCGGAATTAGGTAAGAAAATCGAGATTTCGCAAGCATGCGTTAAGTTTGCCAACAATTCTTTAGCGCCAATCAGTCAGCAACAACTATTTAAACCAAACTTTTTTGTAAAATTTTGATTTTGACTGCTCTTTTTGCAAATATTTTGAATAGTTTGTTACTCCGTTGTGCAGCCCCTGAAGCAGACTTCACTCTCCCTTCAGTTTTCAACGCAAAAAGGTAGCAGAGGAATTCAAGGCTCCACTAAAATAGCTAATTTAATAATCTTTTGCATGCAAAAGACACTTTCCTCTAGTGAAATAGCAACTGCTGCATTTGGTATCAGAGTGGAAGGCTCAAGCAGTGATATTTTGAAATGCAAGACAGGTGAAAAGGCCAATCTGTTTATGACATTCCTACCACTCAAGAAAGGTAAAAAATGGTGAAGAAAATTTGGGGGGAAAGAAATCCTCGATGTGTAGGCAACTTTAAGTTTATCTGCATAAAATGTTGAGATACTGATGCTTCAAAGGTCTTTACTCCATGCTGGATTTTACCGACTCTTATCAATTTGATTTGGGACAACGCCATGTATTTTGTCCACTTTTGACCTACGTTGACATGACAGCTCCAATCGTGTAAGGACAAAATATGACAGTTCGCTGTAATTGTGCCAGCGATTTACGCTGTCGAATCAGTACAGTCGTACAGATGGTTTGAGAAACCACAGTACTAGATTAGCAAGAGTGCGGCTAAGGGACGAACTTTTCGACGAATAGTGGGTCCTAACACTGCAATTGGTACGATTTCACACCTGAAAATGGATCTGCCATGTCAGGAAACTACAATGGTAATAGTACTTTGGTTGGTAAAAAAAGGCGAAGTTATCACAACTTACTAATCCATCTCGTCTCTCCATCCATCTATCCATTCATTCATCCATCCATCCATCCATTTTTCCCTAACTCCCAAATTTGCTACGATTTCTCCTTCATTTACCCAGGGTCTACATGAGCACTCGTTGGTTGGGATCTGCGGATGCGGTGTTCACTAGTCCGCAGCTATTCTTGAGTGATTTGCCTCGTGTAGTGAGATACATAGGACATTTTCCTGAAAACTTACAATCCCATCCTCGATAATTGCTGTTTTCCCACTCATAATTTTCAAGGCACTAAAGCCGTTTTACATAGACATGTTACCGAGCGCTTGTAACAATATGAATTAGGGTTTTAAGAGTTAGAAATCCCACAAACAGCAAACAGATTGTCTATTTGATGATCCATCAATAAAATAAAACTCTCGATGTCGCCTCAGTGTTTCGTAAGATGTCATAGACCTGAAAAAAATGTGTAGCAGACACGGTGGAAGCATAGGGAACATGAGATTTCAGCATTCTTAAGCGTTTCAACAAACTGACCTCACATCTCATGGGGTATCAACTTTTACGTCTCCTGAAACATTGATTGCGGCCCTGCAGGGAGAGGTATGGCGGGACTGCCAACTCCCATTTTCCACCCCACACCAATGCACTGTTGTGGGTCGGTAAATCAGCTGTCACGTCAATGTCCTCCTGCCCTTATAACTAAGCCACTTGGTATCTATGTCAATTCTTTTCCCTGCTGGCAGTGTTCAGTGACTTGGTAGACTGCGCCACACCCATTAGTGTGCAAATCTCCTAAATTCCGAGTTCTTCCACGTATCTTGTGGCACTCTCATAAGACAAAACATCAGAGCTCCTCCTTTTTCTCTCTTGCATTACTCTAAGACCATCAAAAGTCTTCGTATTTTTTAGGAAACATATAAGTAGGGATTAAGCACTACCTCTGGCATCTGAGGTCCTGGCCTCATCTCACCAACGACCGATGTCAGTTGGATAGAGTGAAGGATGGAGAGGGGCTAATGACGGCAAATTGAAAATTCTTTATGATTTGTGCCTACAGTGAGCAGTGAATAGTTGAGGGCGGAATATTTCTATTATGATCTGTGTTATGCAGAGTTGTGGAAATGCCTTTGAATGTAATATGCAAAAAGAATTTTTCCCAAGAACTATCAGACTGGCACAAAGAACAACCAGACATGCAGGCAGAATAGATGTTTGGAATCAGTTGCTTTGGTTTGCCGCGTATCGCCCACTAATGGCAGCCACAAATCAGCGTCCATTGCATCAAACATGAACATAGACACGCGCTACCGATTTTGAGGGTAAAGTTCACTACCTTCATTACATTCAATGCAATGAAAAGCTGGTATCAGGGTAGCTGAAGCCAAATCAAGATTTCTGTACTTGCACACACCGAAGGGAAATGCCGAATTTCAAGGAACAGAAAAGCCATTTACTTTCGACACAATTCTCCACAACTTCCAAACACTCATCTCAGCAGTTAACTGACACTCGCCAACCACCACCTACTTGTCAGCATGACTGGCACGTCTCACGATCATCGACTGCACTTCATCGCCAGTGGTCAGCCTGTGACAACATTCGTCCCCCTCATTAACTGTACCGTGCGTTGTGCACACTACTTTCTCGATGACATTTGTTGCATGTGCAATGTCGTCACACTTTGGGTATACAAGGATGAGGTGTGCAGGATGAGATGCACAATGCACTTGTAGTCGAGGATGCGGACCGAGAACCATCACAACTGCCATCGACACCGGCATGCAGACAGACATTTGCGCGCTCGTGTCGGCAGTTAAACAACACCGTATTGCGTTTCACACCATCTGTACCAGTATAAAGCCATACGTTCTGCCTAAAATGCATTTGTTGGTGGGAAAGGCTTTTTCCTTGCCCCATACCCTGCTCTGTGGGGATTCAGCCACACACCGACACTGTCGACCACCGCTTTGATCAATGGTGAAGGTGAAGGAACCTACACAAAATGTGCATCGGGCATTCGTGGTGGTAGTGGTGGAACACTCAACTTGCCACTTACTGCTGCATGTTTCAGCACCGCGAAGTCATGCGAAAAACTTTGAAATTTTCCTCTGATCAGCGTTTAGAGAAACAGTGACCTCCATGAACTCGTCAACTATACTGAGGTCTTCATCCTCAAACGTACGCAATAGCAACAAATTGAATCAGGAATGTAAAATGCACTCACACAACAACTCACCTAGGCGTAGTCAGCAGTCGACTAGCTACCGGTTCACAGACATCCAAATAGATCGGATGCTCACCACTACTTGGAAGTTGATGAAAATGAGCTGAGCGTCGTCGCAGTGGATCAGACAGTCTTGCCAAGTCTTTAGTTTGGCTTTGGGGGACGCGAGCATCGGTCAAGGAGACAGACCGCGTCCTGCGAATTCGTGGAGTGCCAACCGCACCATCGATGGACTGCAACTGACGGTTAACAACGCGTGGTAATAGGTAGCGAATCACTCCTCGGTGTTTGCTTTGAATTGCATAGTCAAACGCCATTTGACCCACTGTCGTGGCTGCCAGCAGATCTGCATTCTCCTCCCCTACTGACCACTTGATCTTGAAAGTAAAAGAGCAATAAAGAGCGTTTAATCAAGAGCTGAAACTCTCACTTGCAGGGTGGACCCACACCTAGTCGACTGCGATTAGTTGTCGTTTTTTATATTTGACAAGTGAGATTTAACAGAATCCATTTATGGGGCTTTATAACAGATTGGAGACGAATATCTCGGTCCACGCGATAGCTCTAAACAGTGGTCAAAATCTAATGTAAGCGGTTACATACAATTCTGATAGTACTGCTTTGGTTTGCTGGATTGCTCCACTCTCAACTTCAGCGCCGTATGTACCATTCTCACCTGTCGATTGATTTCCATGTTAACACAGAAAGCACTCTGTTGTAGAGCTTCAGTGGCCACATTTGCATTCCAAGTCCTGTACTCCGTGATCAAAGGTAATGAGGAGGGCTTGTTTGGGTTTGCAAGGGCAAGACTACTTTAAACAAGGGTGTAAACTCATGCAAATTAAACAGCAGAATGCTCATAAAGCTGTCAGCAGCCCTGAAGTAACATCTGGAACCAAGGCCTTCTGATATTGAAGCATTAACGTTACACGTTACACGTTAATCTACTATTTCAACCCAAACAAAACAACGCATTTTGCATAGTACACAGTCGCAGGGTCACTGGGGTTGGCAGTGTATAGCGGTTCTTTTGTCGCCTGTGCGCTGGTTGTCTTAGAAAGGAATTTCTCATGGGGATGGGTAGAATGTTTTTTAGTGGGAACCATTTGTTCCACATCGGGCGAAGACACAGAGAGCCATTGGAATGGAATTGATCTCTGAATATCCACCCAAATAGACTTCCTTTTGTAGTGCTCTAACAGGCAATACCAAGTGGAAAGCGAGTCCCAGTACCATCACGAATGCCTGGTTTACATATTGTGTGGGAGCCTCCTCCGACAACATTAATCAAGGCTGTTGGCAACAGCGTTGATGCCTGGCTCCATTCACACGGAGCAGGATGTGAGGTGAGGAAAGCAAGGCAACGAATGTCGGGTTTCCTAATGAAACCTTTCAAATGCATATTGAGGTTACATAGCCGATGCACGTGAGCATCTTCCTTTTGCAAACATCGTGAACAGTTCATTTCTAACCTTTTGTGGGGCAAGAATTTCGGCTCAGGACATGACACTGGCGTTGGTTAAGCGGCTTGACAGCCAATTAAAAGGCTTGCAACGACAACCGAAGCAGGTTTCGAGTTGCACTACTGTTAGTGGGTGGCGATTTCAAGGGATATTGGTCGAAGTTCACAATATCCAGTGATTCAACACTTGCGTGACAAATATGCTAGTCATGTGGAATGAATGGCAGATCTGCATTTCGCTCAATGAGAGACACTCAGACTCTCTCCGTTTGCATTTCACAAACACTTAGTCGTCGTTGGTCTGCCAATGTTACCATAAGTTCTGCTAGTGGAATGCTGAGCAGTAGAAGTGCCAGTTAAGCTATTGTTCACAAACCATCTCCATCAATTCCTGCCCAGCCGTCGCGTGTAGAGCAGCGGTCTTGGAGTCAGTCAGATTCGTAGATGACCACTGACTCCTCGTCAAGTTGTCAATTGACGCAGAGTGATGGATGGAGGTGTGGAGATCCCTCACTGTGGATCGTGCGAGAAGCTGAGCTCCAGGCCGACCTGTCAAACAGTCGTGTGCTGGTTGGCGAGTCGTGGCACCTCCTGCGACTTGAGATGAGTTGACAATGCAACAGTGTATGGTCTCAGGCCTAAAAGTAAAGGAAGGGGATTTGTGCTCACCGCCGTCGTCTCCACATTCGCATTCACTTAACTGGCGAGTCCGAGTTTGGCTAAATTAGCAGCTGAAAGAGCAAATGGATATTAGACAGCGAGAGCCGTTGTCTTGTGAGCGTAGAACTTTCTAGCATCGAGCGCACACCCTTGGGCACTTGATTTGCCGTTTGATGGAATAAAATACACATACGACCTATATTATGGATGTGCCAAGAATCAGACGATGGCACACGTGAAATAAACTGATTCTGTGTGGTGGAGGCCGGAATCACCTCCATTCGGTTGAATGTTAGAGCTTGTGTCTCAGTAACGGAAAAGAGTGATTGTATTCCTCCTTTCTGATTCCATCAACCAGTTCGCTGGTGGGCAGACCATTACAGGCTAGTCAACGTTCTTGTTTCGCCAATACATTGGCTATGGGGACGCACCTACGGAAATTCCTATCTGTGTGTTCACTCTGCAAGACAAATACCTCATGCTTACCACGAATTGTGCACTTTTGTCTGCTTCTAAGATCGTGCAAACACATTTGCATCCTTCTCGTGTCATTCAAAGGATTGCTTGCGGTAAACGGAGCTTGTGTTATGTGCGAGACCGGATCCAGTTTCTCAACCTAACAGAAATGCATATTTGCCTTCATTTTACCTATTCCAATGCATCCCAAGGGCTTGCTAAACAGAATAAGGAAAAGCAGCTCTTCAAAGTGACGCAGGATGTTAAACAGCTTTCCAATTTTAAGGAAGCGAACCAAAGTGAGACTGTCTAGAAAATCCTTGGTTTGTGTACGGATGGTTCCATTCAAAATAGTAGGTATCCACTACGACCAGTCGAGAAGCCCTAAGAATCGTAATTCAAGGGCAGAATCAGCTGCCGCACTAAACTTATCACCGAACTTCGTGAATGAAGAAGTTGTGCTTGCATGGAGTCCAACAGTTTAGTGTTGTAACTGAGCTGGTTGTAGTACACCTCACCTCTTCCCCTCCCCAAACCCATTCCATCTGCGTTCGCTTGCAGAGATGCATGTAGTCGAAGCCCTATTGCTTTCCCTTACCACGGCATCGCAAGATTGTGGTCAGTTGTATCAACTCGATTGTCCATAGTCCTGCATCGTACACAGATTGTTAGATTTTAAACAATGAAAGGGACACGACCTCTCTTACACTTTAACTAATTTAACCTTTTGGAGTGCAACGATTAATGTTTATCTATGACACTAACGACGAACATGTTGCTTTATGGTTGGCATGAGGCAGTGGTTCCATCGTGCTCATCACTTATGTGTTACATGTATTAACTCGGTAGCAAGGGCATTCCAGTCTCTCTGTGCTGATTCCATGGAATTCCCTTTAATTCTCCCTAGGACACCACCATATTACCTCTGCTGAAAGCGCATTGCACATGTGCTTCCAGACTTGCTTACCTCATTCGGACTTCAGGACTTCCTCGCACCCTACAGTACTTGCAGAGTCTCAGGGGTTACTAGTGCTTAAATGATTGGAAAGTGAATAGTTGGATCTATGGAAGTTTATCGCGGAAGAACCGGAAAAACGATGGCAACTCTTCTACACTTGTATGCTCTTTCCCCCAGTAATGGAAAAGACTTACCTTCAAAGTGCTTTCGATTAAGTGGCAGTGAGACGGACAGTACCAAACCGGCATTGACTATTGTCATGAACTAATGCTTCCATGGCAGACATCCATTCAAAAGCATCACTCGGTCTTAAAAAATGGTTCAAAACATAACCTCCATAGCTTAGTTCGCAAGAAGAACATAGCAAGTTTTGGCGTTAGCTTAGCGTTTGTCAGGTCCACTAATGTTCGCCCTTCAATTACACAATTTACAAACTAAAAAACGAGTCGGCAACATTACCTAGTCATCATCAAAATGGGAACATTGTGGAATTCTCTAGAAAGAGAAACAGTGTTCTACAACGTCCGTTAAAAGCGCGGCGTAAGACCTTTTGCCAAACCAATCGTGTCCACAGCTGAAAGGCTCAAAAAGTGGCCCAAACAAACTGCTACTTTGGTGAGTGGAAGCACTGCCTCCTGTCGCACGTCTTGGTTGATGTCATCGTCAACGCAGAAGCCTGTCTCCGCAATTGTAAACAGGCGACTGGGACAGCTAACCACTGTTAAATGCTCTTGACTAGGCATGGGCGATTATGCTTAAGAATGAATTTCTTAGGATTGCTGCCCAGGCGGAAAGTTAGCGATTGTGACTACTTTGTTCCAATCCGTATTTTTCATCTTAGATTTACCTGTGACATTTGAAGAAACCCACATGCCACCTGTCCTGCAAGTCGTGTATGACTGATCTGACATTTCTGGAGTTCATTTGTCTGACACTGCCTCTGTATGCCACTTGAATCTATGGAAGCAAGAGTGTCGACTCGGGTTCGGCATCAATAGTGGTTGCAGGCATCGCGAACAAGACACGCTGATTCGTGAGTGCAAAAATGTTTTCCCACAAGCAGTCCCTTCTAAGCGAGTTCGCTGGTGTTCCCTTAGCACCTACTTAAATTTTCTGCGTAATAAATTCAAGCAAGCGGGTTAATTCTTGAGCCACCTTCAAAGCTTCACATATTTGGCAACGTTTGGATAGCAGCTACTACATTTCATAGGAAGAAAACAAGCACTTTTCTTATCAACCCACTCTCTACAATTCAACAACTACTCGGAATTCGAGCTCGGTGACCTCCATTCAACCGTGTTCGCTAATATCAAGTAGTTGACCTACGAACCTGCCTAAAGGTGCTAAAATATTTGCAGAATGGTGCTAATCAGTAGCCTAAAATCTGGTGGTGGAACGCGAAATACAACTCAAACAACAAAGTGAATCTGTACGGGTAAGTATAAAAAGACCCATAAGCATGCAAGTGCAATGAAGTCAGTGGACGAAAGAGCACAAATGCCTTGTCTCACTTGTTGGATTGATTAACAGCTTGAAAATATTTGATAAAATCAGGTATTTAGCAGACTTCCAGTTCTACCAAACATATTAAAAATAAACGTTACTGCTTTCGGCAAATCATGCCTTGACGCCTGTTTCAAAGGCTAAGAATCACTCAATTTAGAGGTTACTGTGCAAATAGCCAAATTATTAACGGAAAATGGGTATAAACATTTCATGATTTTTCTGCGTTGTAATTAAGCATGCGAAACCGTGGTTCCGCAGCTGCTAACTCCGAACCTCGGTTTGTTTTACACACTAAGCTTTGACAGCACTAACACCCAAGGAATAGCTATGCCTTTTGAGAGTCACTTGATTTTAGATTAACGCAATGCACAATAATTTCAACATACCTCTGAGGATAGAACAAGGCGACGTCAAAGTTAAGACTGAGTCTGCAAAACAGCATAACAGAAACAATGACCAAATTTGCTGCCAAAATTATTCGTACTAATCACTAATTTGATCCAACTAATCTAACGCAACTATTTGTATCAAAATGCTTATTTAAATTATACAGCAAAAATAGACCTTCAACATCACTACGGGTGGAAAATAACAGGCTAATTTAAACTGCTAATATGCTAGGGCTGTTGAGTGCCTAACCATTAAACAGAAATAGACACATAAAGGGAATGCTATTTTGTAGATCTTCATTGAGATGGAAAAGACTCATGCGACTGGAGTAATGCTCAAACAAACGAGTGGTTCGAATTGAATTGCCATTTCTAGCGTACCTTGGATGTGTTTGGGAGTCCTGGTAGATCTGTTCTGTGTGATAAAATAGTGAATGCCATCGAGTTCACGCACTACACTACACCTGTTAACAAGTCACTTTATATTAATGCTATTAGTTATATCACCCATACTGATTGATATAAACGAGGCAAGGTGAGACATGCAATCTCATCTCACTTTTGCCAAAAAGTCCCTACTTTGGTAATAATGTAGCTCAGTGGGAATTTGAAACACCTAGATAGGGGCTTGCAAGTGCTTAGAGAACGTTTTTTATGAGATTTTACATTAAATTTACAGTCTCCCTGTTAGCTTTTCATATCACATTTCATTTGTTCTCGTCAAAGAAATGCTGCTAGTTGTGCCCAGACATTATCACACTTTCCCGACGTCATTCTCTGAGGACATTGTTAGATGTGCTATTCAATGTGGATAAGGGACTCATGGGACCTGATTAATTGTTTTAGTGAATTTTCGCTACCGATATTTATCGAAACAGAAATGGCATCTGTAGCGTCTTGATGCTCCCTTTAAGGCAAATGAAGACATTTTACTAGGACGCAGTATATACCCTGTAAGCAGAGGGCTTGGGAGCTGTCGGCGCGGCCCAGAGGCCGACCAACCAGCTAGTACTGCAGCGAGATCATCCCCCTCTTCTTCCTCGTCCCTTTTCACCTTGCTGGAAGAAGGCCGAGCTTTTCTAGGCACAGTTTTATTAAAGGGGAAATAGGTAGGTGGGAAAGTCCAATCCACGGGGTATCAGTCTCCGGCTCCTGTGGAGAACACACGGGCTCGTTTTCGACCACGTGGATCTTGTTTTCCCGCCTCTCACCTACAAAGCGTATATAAACACCAACATTATTACAAGTACAATACGGCCACCGAAGCGCGGGTGAGAGGAGACCCGAGCATCAACCACCACCGACACCATCGGTTACACAGCACTCACCAAATAGGGCACTGACCTGCAGAGAAGTCAGGAAGGAGGCTAGAAGGGATAGAGGTGAGGTGACCTTTCCGAAGGACGAGAACAAGCAGGAGATGCTGAAGGCCGCTCCACTTCTCTGCCCAATACCGCAGCAAGGCAACTCGTCCGCTCGCATGTAGACCACGCCCACGGCCACCAAGAGGCACCTGCAGACCAAAATAACCTATTATTACCCTTTCTCTCATGCATGAATGCAAAAAACCGGGACCAAACAGAGCTAACAGAACGACTGCACTCAAGCAGCATCCTGCACCTTAGTATTAGTAGTCAAGGCACAAAACACGCTGCACCACAAGGTGCACAGTACTTCTGCCTCAAAGGCAAGGGTTCACCATCACAAAATCTGTGTACACTAATGTGGATTCAACTCATTTGCATTCAGGAAACCACAAATTCCATGTGGAGAGGGTAATTGGGAGGAGCATCGCACAGAAGTCACTCATGCAACTTCCACTCAAAGCGTCACCACCATCGAACCATGTGAGGATACCATGAGCAGAGAAAGACAGATATGAGCTATCTTTGGGCAAGCGGACATTTCGTCTCGCAAAGCACCTGCAAAGCTCCAGTTCACGCACACGCTTTTGACTCATTTCAGTGGCCGTAACAGTCGCAAGCTATTCGAAGGAGAAGTGGGCGGCATAGTTGTAGCGTCCCGAGACTCCCTCTAAGGTAAAAGAAAGCACAGTACTGGGGGTAGAATACATGTATTCTGGAAACAGAGGGCTTGGGGCTGTTGGCACGGCCCGGAGGCCGACCAACCGGCTCAGCACAATATGGCCACCCAAGAGACCGAAACCGGCAGTTCGAACAAACAAAGTATTACACAGCCCCTCTCTTCTTTCGAGCGTCGTCCCCGACGCTCCCCTTTGCCAGCCTCCCGTCTCAGCCATCACAACGTAATCAGTGCTGCGAGAAGCATCCACGAGCTAACCGTCCCAGTCGTCGAGACTCCAACGCATGTGTTCCTGTAGTGCCATCCATTCCGCGTAGCACTCAGTGCAGCAAATGCGCGCTTCTTGGTCGTCCTCTCCCACGCCAATGTAGTCCAATGAAAGATGGAGGTACGAATCCAAGTTTTCGAAATGGGTCGAGACACACACAACACATATTGCGATTCCAGGCTTAACTGATACCATAGAAGAAACGCAAGGGCATTGTAGAAACCTGAGCAAATGTGGCGGTCGGGCCTCATGGGAGCAAAATGCATGCGATCCAAGTGTGCAAAGCATAAAACGATGCTATCCAATGGCATCCTGCACCTTCTACATCTGAGAAGAGGAGAGAGAGCTTACGGAGGATGCTTGACCACAAAGTCACAGGTCTCTCTTGGCAGTTCCACTGGACTTGGAGTTCACGGCCAGTGTCGCTTCAGGTGTTAATAGATTCCCTGTCGAACACGAGGGCGAGGGAGGTGCCGAAGCTGGACGTCGATCTCGGCCCCTCTGTTACGCGATACCACAGGTTCTCCCATCCATAGCACATGCACTTCCTTCACACCGCCAAGGTTTGCCAGAAGCGGCATGGAGCAGGATAAAATCCATCAAAGTCGGGTCCGCTTTCCGCTGCCACCAATGTAGCGCCCTGAGGCTCCCTTTAAGGTAAGAGAAGGCGCAGTACTAGGGCAGAATACATACATTTTGGAAACAGAGGGCTTGGGGGCTGTTGGCTCGGCCCAAAGGCCGACCAACCGGCTCAGTACAATATGGCCACCCAAGAGACCGAAACCGGCAGTTCGAACAAACAAAGTATTACAACGGTGACACCACAAGTATCAACTCAATCATAGCAACGAACAACATGATAAAGGCTGCCATATTACTCCTCACAGGCGTGTGTGTGAGAGAGAGAGAGAGATGGAAACATGTTGAGCCACTTGGTAGACGTAGGGAATGAACACCTTTGTCAAAACCCATCTGTGGGACAAACATCAACGATATTGAGAGCTTCTGTGGCACCCTGCTATCGGTATTAATTAATCACTCATGCTAAACCAGAGCCCACACATTTCGTCATAGGACTTCGGTGCAAGGCCACGAGTCCACAGCCCAGCCCACGTGGAGCATTGGCACAACACTGTGCATACTATCCACATTTGTCACCTCATCCCAATAGTCACCACTAAAATAACACGCACTTACAAAACACACTCCAACTTCCTGTCTCGCCTCTTCAACGAACACCATCACCCCATCCAGCAGGTTCGCGCCTTCGTCAACGAGCACACCGAGTGCACAACTGCCTTCGGGGGGGAGAAGCCTATGTCAAGAAGTTGCATTAAGGTAATTAGTTAAAGCACCGTCATATTTCCAGCTTTAGCACCATTCACAAGTTCCTTAGTAAACACAACGAAGGCGATGACACACCTTTGCGTCCTCAATTAATCTTTGCTTTTAGCTCCATGCATCCCAACATAATGCTATTCAACACTAAACCATTAAGGCGATGTAAGACTGCGCTAATGCTTCTCAAGATGGTGCCCATGATAGTTCTTCTGCTGCACACTCTGAATGCAACTTTGTAGCACTGATCTACACTGCAGCCAATGGTACCAAAAGCTCTGTTTTCATTGGCACATACAACCGAACCAAGTGGGGAATTTTGCTCACGGATTTATAATTATTTGTGCAAGAGTTTGGATAATCAAATTCATCCAACCATTACAATGTCGCGACAAGCACTTGGACAATTTATCCTCCCAAAAGGAAGACGTCACCATAAAGTGGTGACACTGATGTCATGTCATGTCCTCAACGATTCTCACTCCCACTGCATCACCACTCACTGCTAGTAGCAACAGCGCATTATACAAGTAGCTTTCCTTTCAAGTGCACGATCAGATTGCACGCTCACTGCAACACTCGCACATGTGCACGTCATTGCTCATACTTACTTACACACAAAAGACACATGATATACCTACACTCCCAATCACTCAACAGCTACCTCATAGCGGCCTCTCCTCCTACCATAACGTTAGTGGCAGCAAATAAAACCTGACTAACTTATGCTTCACAAAAAACAACAAGCATATCAAATCAGTGTGAGCCAGTGATAACATCTCATTCCATTTGTTCAGCACACTGTCGCATAGAAAAGTACTTACCGAGCTACTGGTTTCCTTCCACCTCGCTACCGCCTGGCACCCACACACACCGCACTCAGCCGTTCACAAGTCCCCATGCAAAAAGCCCTACGTTTTATGTCACGGGTGATTGAATTGTCCACACTGAGCAGGGAGACCTTCGGCAGCACCAGTAGGTCCAATAATTGCAACACCGCGGCTTTCGACGACGACGACGACGACGACGACAATAACGAGCTCAAAGGTGGCGGTCCCAGTACATTCCCATGAATCGGCTTCCACAGCCACATTCTCCCTCGTCATTGCCACCATCGATAGCGATGAATGTTGGCAGCCCGACGAGCCTGTAATGGCGGTGTAAAGCGCCCCGTAACCACCACTGAATGCAGTAACGACGGACGCGGCGGAGGAGCGAGTGCTAGTCACTTAGACTGCTCACCATCACCATCGCCATCACCATCACCGTCCACCGCCACTGAGAGCCTAACAACTTCAACACTGAAATACCGTGCTGACAAGTTCCATGCATAACGTGCAATTCCTAGGACCAAATTGATACCTACTGTCGCATATCACAAAACATTCCAGGGGAAACATTCACTAAGCAAAGCCAACGACTTGCAGATTCTCCCCATGTTTCATAACAAATGAAACCTCATTCGCCGTCATCCCTCCACCAAACCATCCAGACAACTTAAAACAATGCATTCCTCAATTCTTCAACACAACGGACAGACGTGAAAGTGTTGTCCCTGGACAACGAAAACTTGTCCACCTCTTCTTTGTGAATCTCATTCAATAAAAAAACTCGATGCACACACATGAATTTCGAAATACGCACACACATGTACATGGCTATCAAAAAAGGCCTAGAAAATGGCATAAAGTGCATCTGTGTACAAGGAAAAATATATCCACAATCGAGTAAAAAACACACACTCCGAACCGCAAAGGTAAACAAACACTAGTTCGCCAAAAGGAACTCAGCTAGACTGTAACCAAAGCTGTAACAAGTCTCCTCTAATTCCCATTTCAGCAACGACACAATCACCACCGCAGTCCACCATCCCTTCCCAACGACACAATAAACCTTCCTATCATATCAACTCCACTCTCACACTCGACTCGTTACTTTAGCTCGCCCTTATGAAACTTTACAACTCTTGCGCCAAACGAGGTGCAACCTGTCACAATGCCATTAAACGCACCGCTATCGTCCACGACAATGCTCCACGTTGCAGGACCAACCAAATGCCAGTGCAGGTGACTCAATAACTTCGCATTGTCCACCATCGCACAGATTTCTCAAATATCGGTGCACCACCATTGTAAGCTCGTCGTATCTGGATTGGTAAAGAAGGAAAGCCGGGCAGTGAATGTCCAATGCACTGCAAAGTCAAAACGCTCAAAATTAGGTGCCAGAAAATGCTCCAAAAACTAAGCATTTAAGACCGCCACAAGGTGTGGCCTGCATAGGGAGGCGAATGTTTAGAAGTGACATTCTTTTGCCTCTGCGTCCACCTCCAACACCAACGCACATCAAGGCCAAACCCACGACTAGGCGACTACCAAGGTCCTACATAACACCTTTTGCAAAGACATTGCCAACACAAAACCAGGGCCTCAAAGTCAGCAAGCAATCAAATTGCAAAGTGTCCCATACCCACCTCTCATCCTGCACAAAGTATGCAAGGGCCTATGAATAGCTGGCAAAAACATGACAAAATAGGCTGACTACAATCCATCCATACCTGAAAAATCTATAGACCCACTGTGAAGGCGAGATACGCATTCGGTGCTCTTAAATAACACCTCCATTCCTAGCATACAATACTCCACTAGAAACACACCTTTCTACAGATTTAAAGGTCCAAAAATTGTTCATACCAAGTGCAGCCAAGCGTTCACCAGAGTCTTCCAAAATTCATGCAAACAAAGCGCCTCAAGCCAGAACCCCACAGCATCTATGGTTAGCGAAAAACACACACGACACCCAAATCCAAGCCGACCGCGCAAGAAGTGTTCAGCATAAAAATAATAACGTTCTGTCTGTGTAAACTGCTAATAAATTGTTCTGTTCAGCTGAATGTGCATTCGATATTTGATTGTGCAGTCGTGACTCCAGAACCCTACAAATGCAGCAAATAAGCATGTTCGTATTTAGTCGTTTCACAAAAGTACGAATCAAATAAAATACCTGAAAATCTGCAATTATAAGGCAAATTAAGGTGGCGAACATTGTAGAGCACTTAAACAGTAGGATATTTGTTGTGCATACTAGGTGTACAATTGTAAAGGGTCCCACCTTATCCTCCTCCTCCTCTTCCCTTCTTCCCCCCTGCCATTAGAAGACAGGGTGATTCCAGGCATCTTCATTATGATAGAGGTGGAAAGCACCACGGAGAGGCCTCCGACACCTGCAAGCAACCTCTCAAATACAGAGCACATTCAAAGAATACAAGTGTTACAAAGCTAGTTGTTTTAAATTTCCGTTAGTAGGCAGCAGAAATTATTCAAAAATGCTTGAAATTGAAGAAAAACTGAACCTTTGCACTTAGCTTACTCAAAGCACATGTGTGATGGTGGTTTACGATCTTGTAATGCCTTCATGCATTTTGATCAATGCAATCAAGTAGTTCCTTATTTTGGAGTATGGTGCTTTGTGAATGTGGCAGCATCATTGTTGTGTGTTTGACATTGTCAACAAGCCTCTTTCGTGACTTTACACACACACCAACACACGCAATACCCCAACAGAAAAATTCTTTTGCCGCCGCCGTTACCGTGTTCAATGCTGGTAATGGGTCGCTTTACACCGTCGTTACAGGCTCATCAGGCTGCCAACATGCATCGTTATCGAAGGTGTCAATGGCGAGGGAGAATGTGGACGTAGATGCCGGTCCATGGATAGGCGCTGAGACCCTCGCAGCAGGCGCCTTTGAAGTCGTTGTCGTCGTGAGCTGTGGTGTCGCAATTGTTGGACCTATTGGTGCAGCCGAAGGTTTCCTCGCTCAGTGTGGGCTAATCAACCACTCATGACATAAGACGTACGGCTATTTGCATGGAGGACTTGCGAGCGGGTGAGTGCGGTGTGTGGGTGCCACGCGATAGTGAAGTGGAAGCAAACCGGTAACTCGGTAAGTAATTTTCTATGCAACAGCGTGCTGAACAAATGGAATGAGATGTTATCACTGGCTTACGCTGATTAGATATGCTTGTTGATTATGTGAAACATAAGTTAGTCAGGTTTTATTTGCTGCCACTAACGTTATGGAAGGAGGAGAAGCCGAAATGAGGCAGTTGTTGAGTGATTGGGTGGGTAGGTATGCCATGAGTCTTTTGTGTGTAAGTATGAGTTTCCATGTGATTCGTTATCACGTCTGACGATCGCTTGCCCAATGCTCAAGTAATGCCGTACACGTGTGAGCGTTGCAGTGAGGTGACTAGTTTGTACGCGAAGCTGAAAATTGACCCAAGACTTCACACCTCACTTGCTTCCTGCCATATGAAAGTGTGCCATTGTGGAATTCGTTTGTGTGTGTGTGTGTGTGTGTGTGTGTGAGTGTGTGTGTTGGACGTTCATCTGCCAGTTAATGGCGTTGAGTGTCTTGCTGCCGCCTGCGACAAGTGGCTGGTCTTGTCGTTGCGTACATGCGGAGTGACGTTAGATTCCAGACTAGCAGTCATGTCAAAGCTTAATTGTTTTGCTACCGTCGAGGTCGTGAGGCCGAACCGTTGGCAGGAGTTGGACTGTTTTGCTTTTAGGTGAGCATTGCTTCTGCTGGTCACGGAGAGGCGTGATAGTCAGCACATTTCGCATTGCCTCACGGAATTGGCCTGCACCACAGGGGATGGGGCGACGGAGGGAGCAGTACTGCTGCCGAGAGGAGACTGAGGACGGAGGATGGTGGTGGAGAAGGCAAAGTTGCCTCGTTGCTGTGTCTTCGCCCAGTGGTCGGCATGGTAAATACATGTCTGTATTCGACCCAAGTATGATGTGCTTGTTTGTCTTGGGGAGGAGTGGCGGGGAGAAGCTGAAGTCGCTGCAGTACGCATATTCGGATTAGTGATGGAGGTGTTCAATTGCGGATAGGAGGGCTGCTAGCCGCAGTCCGTTTGTATGACCGTGGGACAGCCACCGCAGCATATTTGCTTCAGCGAATGGGAAGCAATTTTATTTAGTTGGCTTGCTGTTGCGTGTTTGTGGCACAGATGGCAGCATCTGCACTGTTGTTGAGGAAGTGGCATGTGAGCACTTGGCCTTGTGAGTGGCATGAGGAGATGCGGAATGAATAAATTGTGGGTGGATGGGTGTGAGGAGGTTTGTACTTGAGAAAGGAAGACGAGATGCTCCAGCCGCGTTGTGCACAGATGTGTATGCAAAGAAGGCGGGAAGGGTGGTAGGCTGCATACGGCTTCGGTAAACACGTAGTGCCTTCTCCTCTGCAGGACGGCTTCAAATGAGACGGTATGGTGTGAGTAGGCGGTGCCTTGAAGTAGATGTGATGGCTAGTACAAACGTAGAGCAACTGCGTGGGATTGAATGAGTGCTGAACGAGCGGGGGGGTGGAGGTTGTGGAGGAGGCAGGTGGCTGAATGCTCTTGGTGCACCGTCAGCGTGCCTGCAGCCCTTTGTGTCTTCTATCTTTGCCTGATGCTGGCCTTTCATCTGACTCGTTGGCTTTGCATTGAAACCTCTCTCCAGCTACTGACATTGGCCTTCAAACCAAGGAAATTATTTGGGTGAACAATGCTATGCAAGTGAATGCGTGATGCACTGCATTGTCGGTGTAAGCTAGTTGGGTTGGAAGAGCTATTGATGAATTGGACATTCATTGGCATAGATAGGGGAAGGAGTGGCATAAGGGGATACATGGGGCATGGAGGGGGACTGATTGCTTGATTGATTGATTGCTTGATTGGTTGATTGATCGATTGATCGATGGCACCGACTTGAAACACGCTCTAACCGAGGTTGGTGAGTAAGGCCTTCAGTTGGCCTTCCAGCACTCCTCGCATCTGCTCGATTATCTTACCCTTGAAGAGGTAAGCTGGTATGGGAACACCGAGTGCGTCGCCGATCCATTGCTCGCCTTCCCTCTTTATCATAGCCTTGCGTATTGCACGTGGCAGCGGAAACAACGTCACATAGACAGACGCCTCATCGAAGACCGGAGCCACCAAGGCCAACTTGACCTGAGGATGGTCGCCTCTGATTACTTCCACTGAAGCATCCAACTTTGCTCGGCCAATAGCCACCAGCTGTGGGAACTGAAACATGAAAGTGCTCTCATTTGAAATGCCAAATATTGCCTTTCCCCACTTTCCCCACTATGGCACACTTCATTGCCCTCCTACAATGAGGCTCGCACAACAGTTGTGTGCTAACATGTCTGTAAGTTTGGCATCAACGAGTTGGGCATTTGAAGTGCGGAAGACTTACGCCACTGGGAGGGGCTAGTGCCAGCCTCGTCACGTTGAAGCAAATGCCGACGGTGTAGGTTGGCTTGCCGTCGCGTGCAGTCTTATTCAGGGAGAAGGGGCAAGAGCGAACGAGATTCCCGATACCCAAGACATTGAACTCTTGGCCATTTTCTTGCGCACATTTTAGCAGCTGTCCTGTCATACAGTCAATCATCGAATCTATGGAGAGGCCTGCGAAAGGATCGTCAACGTAAGGGGATGCTGGACTCACTGTGACTCAAAGTGGACACTGAGAGCAGTGCCACGAGAAGCGGTGTGCCTTCGAACGGAGAGAGCTGCATGTCGGAGGAGTGGAGGTCTGCTTTGCCTCGGAAGTCGCACAATGTGGTTTGGGTTGTGGGTGAGACGGAGTGGTGAGTGGTGAGTGGTGAGTGGTGACCTTTTATATCCAACCAGTTGAGTCTTTGCCAATGGGAGGTGCTCGTGCCTCACACACCACCGCCTTCACCAATGCAATGACTTGGGTGTGGAGGTGGATGGCATCACTGTGGTGCGCTGCTGCAACTCTAACCAGACGCACACACTGTGATTCCAGGCTTTTTGTCTGCCGTGGGAGAAACGCGAAGGCATTATCGAAACCTGAGCAAATGGGACGATCAGTCCTCTTAGGCACGGGCTGCACGCGATCCAGTGTGCCAAGGATAAAACGATGCTGTTAAATGGCGTCCTGCACATCCCACATCTGCAGATACATATTTTGGCGGAAGGAGGCGAGTTGCCCAAGAACCGGAGAGGGAGGGAGAGAGAGAAAGCTTATAGAGAATATTTGACCACAACGTCGCTGATCCCTCTTGGCAGGTCCACTGCGCTTGGAGTTCACGGCTAGTGCCGCTTCAGTTGTTAATAGCTTCCTTGCATAACACGAGGGCGAGGGAGGTGCCGAAGATGGACTTCGATCTCAGCCCTTCTGTTATGGGATGTAGGAGATTCTCCCATCTGTAGCACATGCACTTCTTTCACACCGATAAGGCTTGACACAAGCGGTATGGATCCAGATAGAGGTCCACCAAAGTCCTCCAAGGTTAAAGAAGACATAGAATGTGGAGAGAACATAAGTTCTGTAAAAAGAGGGATCGAAGGTATGGGGGAGGGGTTGGGGCTGCTGTCGCGACCCAGAGGCCGGCCAACCGGCTGGTTCAATGTGCCTACCCAAGTGACCAAAAGCGACGGTGCGAACAAACAGAGTATTACACTCAGCATGCTCCAGCACCGGCTTATTCGAAAGCATTGGAGAATGCGGTGGTGGCGCTTCAAGTCAGTTTAGGCTCATTGACTTGCAGACCTCCAGAGAAGCAGCCATTGAATTCAAACACCTCTCGAATTTCTCAGTGGCGTCCATTCTTCAGCTCTGCATTGAAGAAACAATGCGCCAAACGCTGCTAGTGTTGCCACGAAGTGTGGAATCAAATGACTTCCAATTGTCATGTGAGGTGGAGTCAGGGCTACGTCTCCAGGAAATCCTTCTTGCAACAATTGTAATGCACCCTCCTTGGATTTCCACCTAAACCCAACCAACAAAGACTCACCGGCATGAAATTTGCCCTACTTGAACAGGATGTCAAAAGGACAACAGCACTGCAACTTGGTGAAGCTTCGTACACTTATCGTAAGCCACGGTTTCTCATAAGTGTCATTCGCCAATCGCTCACCTCTTCGCCATTCACGCAAACCTGGTCCTGATTACAGTGTGGAACAAGTATGTGGAAACGGAATCAGTACTTCCCTGCATTGAGAGTTAGCGGCGGTTGCCTAACGTTGGACTGTAGTCTGCCGACTTTCGTCACGTTTCACAAGCTATTGGAGGTGGTGGGTCATTTCATACTTTGTGCATGGTGAAGGGCGGGATAATTTCACTACTGTAGTGTTCGTGCCCGTAGAGCAGATGTGGTGGGCATGGGAGACTTGGCAACATGATTGCTTGTTGACTTGGAGACGCTGGTCGCATGCGAACAGTGTCTCTGCAAAAGGTGTTGTGCAGGGCCTTGGTAGTGGCTTAGTGGTGGGTTCAGCTTTAATGTGAGTTGGTGTTTGAGGTAGAGTCAGCTTTGATGCTTGCATAACCACGCAGGCCTCAGCCTGTAGCAGTCTTAATTGTTTGCATTGTAAAGCACTTTCCTGTCGCCCACGTTTGCGTGTTTTGGTTGGCTTTGCGGTGCGTTGGACATTCACTGCTCGGGTTTCCTCTCTCTCCTGCATTTCAGCTGCTACTGTGAACTCGCCATGGTGGTGGAGCGGTAGTTGAGGCGTCTGTGGGATGGTAGACGAGGCGAGGTTATGGAGTCACCACCTGCGCAGTGCCGCATTGGTCCTGCGATGTGGATGATGTAGTGGACGATGGTGGTGTGTTGAATGGTGATGTGATGGGTTTCGCCTCGTTTGGCGCAGGCAGTGGGAAATCACGTGGGCGTAAGCTGGAGTGACGAGACGAGTGCGAGAGTGGAGACTGCGTGGCAGGAATGCTTACCGTCTTGTTTGAAAGGGATGGTGAATTGGGGCGGTGATTGTGTCAATGCTGAAGTGGGGAAATCGAGGAGACCAGTTATAGTTTTTTTACTAAGCTGCAGTCCGGTCCCTGTTGGTGAGGTAGTGATTGCTTGTCCTTGCAGTTCAGAATGTGTATTTTTTTGCACGACTATTGAGCTATTTTTCGCAATACACAGATGCATTTTTGTGTTCCTTTCCTGATCGGTGTTTTTGATAGCCATGTACGCATATGCACACATGCATTTCTGCAGCTGTTCGTGCGTTGCAGTGCAGTCTAAGCAATTACCCAACCCATCCACTCATTAGCCACTTCAGTGTGACCAATTGGCGCGATCGAGTCCCATCCAACCCCTCAGTCCTCAGTTGAAGGCGACAGTCTACCCTACCCGGGAGGATGGATGTGGTTTGGGGAGACAGTGCTTCGGCCTCACTGCAACCACCTCCATCCTCACAACGACACACCCACGACGCCCTCAACAATCCATCTCACCGAGAAGAGGAGTCTATTTCGAACAACTAATCGACATTCAGTAGCATGTAATGCACTGAAGCGTCGGTGGAAGAGAGTTGAGTTGGAGGCATTAATGAGGTGGGGGCACAATGATTACGGTAGAATCGGTGCAAAGTGCGAATGGAAGGGTGGGAAAAGTGCGAGTGAGGGGGCGATTGAAGGGTGGAGTGAAGTTGGAATGTGTCAGGGAAGAAGAGCTACGACGCCCTTAAGTACGCCTTCCAACACTTTGCTGAGTCCTTTGATTAGCTTAGTCATAAGGCCTCCGGCAGGTATAGGAAAACCCAGAACGTTGACATAGACGTCTTTGTAAACAGGCACTTTCGCTTTCACTTTAACTTCGTTGTGTTTGCCTCTCTTCAGTTGCATATTCACGTCCACTTTCGCATGCCCGATTTTCACTTTCTTTGCGATCTACAATGTGCAAATCAAAGGTCAGTGGATTGTGCTGTTGGAGTAAGTGGGAAGAGAGCTACCGCAATTGATAAAGTGCATCATTGCATCGACCCTTAAAGGAGGTTTTGGTGAAGGAGGTGTGTGATGATGTGGTGGTGCGTTTGGCGTCCACGATTTGCATAGTTGAAGTGTGGAGGACTTACGCCGCCGGGAGGTTTAAATGCCAACCCAGTCACGTTGAAGCAAAAGCCGACATTGTAGATTGTCTCACCATCCACTTTAGTCTTATTCGAGGTAAAGGGGCAAGAGAGAGTAAAATGGTCAAAAGTTTTGACACCGAGTTTGCCGGCATGCTGCTTTACATATTTTAGGAGAGTAGTTTTTACGACTTCAACTGCAGAACCGGCGGAGAATCCTCGAAAGTAGTCGTCAGCAACGGGGAGTGTTTGAGTCACAGTGGACACTGAGAGCAGTGCGAGGAGAAGCAGTGTGCCTTTGAATGGAGAGAGCTGCATGTCGAAGGAGTGGAGGTTTGCTTCGCCTCGAAAGCCGCAGAAAGTGGTTTGGGTTGTGGGTGAGATGGAGTGGTGAGTGGTGAGTGGTGACCTTTTATATCCAACCAGTTGAGTCTTTGCCAATGGGAGGTGCTCGTGCCTCACACACCACCGCCTCCACCAATGCAATGACTTGGGTGTGGAGGTGGGTGGCATCACTGTGGCGTGCTGCTGCAACTCCAACCAGCAGAGGCATCATCCACTCCACCTCATTTCCACCTGCGCAGTAAGATTGCGGGGCTGTACAAATGTGTGCGTATTGGCGAATATCCACCCACAAGTCACAAATCCATTCGAAAAGCTAGAAATGCACTTACACCTTCATTGTGTCTACGTCAATCGAGCGGGTGCTCACACGGCAACCGACATTACCGCAACATTTTAATGGGGCATATTTAGAAGTAGATTCGGACCTGTAGGCAAAGGTGGATGATTCAATGCCGAATCAACTCGTATGTCGTACTTGATGCGATCCAGTAAGCCAAATGTTGAGCCTCTGCACCTCCACAATACAGCTTTGTGAAATCAGCACTGGCTTGAATCGTTTGTCGCGAAGAGCGCGTAAATGCACCTCCAGATTGACTTTGCCTTTACTTGTTGAGTTGCTCATGCTACATTTCGGTTGCCAGCTTTTCCAGCTGACGTGAACTAGTGGATGAATGTGTTTGTCGGCAGTGGAGTGGGGAAGAGGCTCCAATGAGCAAGTATTTCCCACCCACACGACAATGATGCGATTCGTGGAGATGTGACCCAGCTTTTCACCATGCACCCATATGCTCCGTTTGGCTTCCTCACTGACTCTCTTCACACTCTTCTGTCCTCTTCCATAAAGCTAACCATCTTCGAATTCTGAGCGTTGCCTTCCCCCCTTCCATTTAAGCTTGGGTTAACAGCACCCCATCCGATTCACAATGACCATCACACTCTGGCATCGCATTTGATGCGAGTCAGGCGTTTCTCCCCTCCCACCTCTCCTTCGTAGCCAAAGTGTGCGCTTGACTCGATTGTCTGGTAGAGCAGCTGTGACAGCCTGCTCTGTAAGCAGTCCTGGGTGAGAGAATGAGTGGAGCATGCCGATTTGGCAGCTGCATGTATCAAGGTGTGTGCAGTGGGCTTGAGATGGGATGGGGATTTGTGGGAAAGGAAAGCCTGCTGAAGTTGCATTGGCACGGGAAATGCGAGTGAGTGAGTTAGGTAAATCTTTTGAAACTAGAGAGGCTGCCCTCACCTCACGCCTCAGCCTGTTGCAGAGAGCGGCTATTAGTGAGGCGGCCCAGGTTAACGTGGACGTGTCGGTATAGGTGAGACGATGAAGGAAACTTCTTCACATTTCACCAAGTAATAAGAGACGGAGCGGAGGCGAGAGGTCAGCACTAATGCTAGTGATCTGAATGCACTCGCTGATGCGTAGCCTTTCCGACAACTGCTTTGACAAAAGAGCCGCCTGTTCTTTTCACCTCTAGCGGCTTCACCACAAAGGCTCAACTCTCCACGTGGTTTTACTGCTGCTCCTATTTTGTAGTAATTACGGTGAGCTCCAACTCTCCTCCTCGTGTTGGCAGAAGACCGCAAGGCGCCAGCCCAGAGTCCACAAGAAAGCACTATCAGGGCATCTCACTGCCGTGTGTGGACAGTGCCAGGTTGATACATGCCCCACCACCATGTTCTAGCCGCTGGTGAACACATTCTGCAAATATTTTGTGCATTTGGGTGCGTCCGTAATGCTGGGTGGAGGACATATTGGAGGTAGAGGTGCTCACCAAGTCCACTTCGAACACAGCGCAACGTTAGGGCCACGAGGGAATCGGTGCAAATCTTGTCACTAGGCAGCCTTCCGAAACCTCGAAACAACTCGAAGAGCTCTCCTTCTTCCACAGCGCTGGGCAGGTTGTTGACAAGCTAATGACGTGGCTATTCGGCTTGCTATAGGCGTAGTGGGCAACACACTTCACCTTGTTCACTTAATCCACCTGCACTATGCTATGCTATTCCATAGGATTTCCAAATTCTCGCTTGCCTTCCGTTACATTACACTGGCAGAGGGCTTTCCAAGGCACTTTCATGGATCGTTAATGCCTAAATGGCCAGGGCTGGATATCTGCATCCGTAAGTGCTTAAGCCGAAGGTATTAGGCAAGCAACGGCAACTCTGTTACACTTGCATGCTCTTTCCTCTAGTCATGGCTCGCCACATAGCCTGCACAGCACACTTCACGAGAAGGGTACGACAGGTGCGCCCTCGACATATCTTGAGACACACAACCACCACTGAATTGGGTGTTCACTCGAATGAGTTGCAAGCCGTCTTACGCTTTCACACCTGTCCTCAGATGACTTTATTCGCCACGGAGATTGGTGTGGCAGCCACTGGAGGTCAGTTTTCTGATTCACTACTCGTCCTACAGTGGACACGAACCCGTGGTCCTCATAGAGCCCACCATAGCCATGCGTTTACTCAAACCACGAATGGGGGTTCAGTGTGGAGAGAGAGGTGCCTCGAATCCAAAGCACAGTTGAGGCCTCCTCATTTTCTCACACATCTTGACAGTACCTCACTACTCAATTTAAACCGCTTTCATTGCAGCAAGTATTTGTCGAGAGAAGCAGGGTAGAAGAGGTCTCACAGCACCCACTCCAATTTCCGAACAACACGTGGCATTGAGTCCAAATATGGCAAAAAGCGACCTGTGAATCTTGCTGGTCTCACACTTAACCCTCCATTAGCTAGCACCCGGTCGTGCACAATTGTGAGTGCTCTTTGCATGCTCTGTGGATCGTCTTATCACACTCTACCTATTCAGACAAATTGACCATTTCTTCTTAGGAAGCAACTACCGCAGCGTGTGCTTTCATGGGTTGCGGGATCGGCGCAAATCTTGCTATCGAATTTGAGAGGTCACCTCTCAATAAGCCCAATACTACTCACAAACGACTGCTAACGAATGAATGCTTTTAAGCGTGTGCTAGAGTTGGAGTGATACCAAGAGCACTTTTGTCATTACAAAATTACAAATTCGGCTGCCAAGTACTTCCACCACGTTTGAACAAAGGTGTAAATGAATTGGAGAATTGTCGCATTGGCGGTTGGGGCAAAGGATTTGGTGAATGGAGAAGCCAAACGTTTTGCAGTGAGGATGATGCTAGTGAGATCCCAAACTTAGAAATGCGTTTCGCTGTCACAGAGGCTTTTCGAGAATCCACTTTGACCATTTTCTTAAGCAGCAAAAGCATTTGTACTGGCATGTTGATGGAAACACTGCCAAAACATATGTTTTAGGTATAGAGAATGGAGAAAGCGCTAACATTTCTACAGTCAGCTGGCAATAAATTCCTCATGTCTGAGAAAACCTTTGTGGATCAGGCAGGTGTTGCGATAACTCTGCAGTGATCTAAACACATGATTTAGCATTGATGAAGGTTTTCTTACAACAATCAGTGTCCAAAGTGTAGTTGTTGACTATTTGGCGAAGTTTGAGCTTGAGGTATGTAGTGATGCCTCCTCCACATCTTCGCCGAGGACCCGCTGCTTGCATCTCCCTTGTCCGTGCCTTTCCCAGTACACAACGCTCACTCAGCATGCTCCAGCACTGACTTGTCCAAAAACATCATGCAATGCGGTGGCCAGAAGTGGTGCCAGAAGTCGTGTAGAAGAGTATATTCTTTCGAATCTTTGGCAAGGAGCACATCCAACAATCGGTTAAACTAGTTACCGTAGAAGGAAACGGACAGGAGTCACATTTATTTGTAAACATCTACGTGAGCCATTAAATTCAAACACCTTTCGAATTTGTAAATAGTATCCATCCTTCAACCCTGCATGAAGCAAACAAACACAACAGCGCCATTCGCCAAACTCTCACCTTTGACGAGTAAAGTGGGTGCACACAGACCACTGATTACAAGTGTTAGCATAGTGCAGGTGGATTAAGTGAACAAGGTGAAGTGTGTTGCCCACTACGCCTATAGCAAGCCGAATAGCCACGTCATTAGCTTGTCAACAACCTGCCCAGCGCTGTGGAAGAAGGAGAGCTCTTCGAGTTGTTTCGAGGTTTCGGAAGGCTGCCTAGTGACAAGATTTGCACCGATTCCCTCGTGGCCCTAACGTTGCGCTGTGTTCGAAGTGGACTTGGTGAGCACCTCTACCTCCAATATGTCCTCCCACCCAGCATTACGGACGCACCCAAATGCACAAAATATTTGCAGAATGGTGTTCACCAGCGGTCTAGAACATGGTGGTGGGGCATGTATCAACCTGGCACTGTCCACACACGGCAGTGAGATGCCCTGATAGTGCTTTCTTGTGGACTCTGGGCTGGCGCCTTGCGGTCTTCTGCCAACACGAGGAGGAGAGTTGGAGCTCACCGTAATTACTACAAAATAGGAGCAGCAGTAAAACCACGTGGAGAGTTGAGCCTTTGTGGTGAAGCCGCTAGAGGTGAAAAGAACAGGCGGCTCTTTTGTCAAAGCAGTTGTCGGAAAGGCTACGCATCAGCGAGTGCATTCAGATCACTAGCATTAGTGCTGACCTCTCGCCTCCGCTCCGTCTCTTATTACTTGGTGAAATGTGAAGAAGTTTCCTTCATCGTCTCACCTATACCGACACGTCCACGTTAACCTGGGCCGCCTCACTAATAGCCGCTCTCTGCAACAGGCTGAGGCGTGAGGTGAGGGCAGCCTCTCTAATTTCAAAAGATTTACCTAACTCACTCACTCGCATTTCCCGTGCCAATGCAACTTCAGCAGGCTTCCCTTTCCCACAAATCCCCATCCCATCTCTAGCCCACTGCACACACCTTGATACATGCAGCTGCCAAATCGGCATGCTCCACTCATTCTCTCACCCAGGACTGCTTACAGAGCAGGCTGTCGCAGCTGCTCTACCAGACAATCGAGTCAAGCGCACACTTTGGCTACGAAGGAGAGGTGGGAGGGGAGAAACGCCTGACTCGCATCGAATGCGATGCCAGAGTGTGATGGTCATTGTGAATCGGATGGGGTGCTGTTAACCCAAGCTTAAATGGAAGGGGGGAAAGGCAACGCTCAGAATTCGAAGATGGTTAGCTTTATTGAAGAGGACAGAAGAGAGTCAAGAGAGTCAGTGAGGAAGCCAAACGGAGCATATGGGTGTATGGTGAAAAGCTGGGTCACATCTCCACGAATCGCATCATTGTCGTGTGGGTGGGAAATACTTGCTCATCGGAGCCTCTTCCCCACTCCACTGCCGACAAACACATTCATCCACTAGTTCACGTCAGCTGGAAAAGCTGGCAACCGAAATGTAGCATGAGCAAATCAACAAGTAAAGGCAAAGTCAATCTGGAGGTGCATTTACGCGCTCTTCGCGACAAACGATTCAAGCCAGTGCTGATTTCACAAAGCTGTATTGTGGAGGTGCAGAGGCTCAACATTTGGCTTACTGGATCGCATCAAGTACGACATACGAGTTGATTCGGCATTGAATCATCCACCTTTGCCTACAGGTCCGAATCTACTTCTAAATATGCCCCATTAAAATGTTGCGGTAATGTCGGTTGCCGTGTGAGCACCCGCTCGATTGACGTAGACACAATGAAGGTGTAAGTGCATTTCTAGCTTTTCGAATGGATTTGTGACTTGTGGGTGGATATTCGCCAATACGCACACATTTGTACAGCCCCGCAATCTTACTGCGCAGGTGGAAATGAGGTGGAGTGGATGATGCCTCTGCTGGTTGGAGTTGCAGCAGCACGCCACAGTGATGCCACCCACCTCCACACCCAAGTCATTGCATTGGTGGAGGCGGTGGTGTGTGAGGCACGAGCACCTCCCATTGGCAAAGACTCAACTGGTTGGATATAAAAGGTCACCACTCACCACTCACCACTCCATCTCACCCACAACCCAAACCACTTTCTGCGGCTTTCGAGGCGAAGCAAACCTCCACTCCTTCGACATGCAGCTCTCTCCATTCAAAGGCACACTGCTTCTCCTCGCACTGCTCTCAGTGTCCACTGTGACTCAAACACTCCCCGTTGCTGACGACTACTTTCGAGGATTCTCCGCCGGTTCTGCAGTTGAAGTCGTAAAAACTACTCTCCTAAAATATGTAAAGCAGCATGCCGGCAAACTCGGTGTCAAAACTTTTGACCATTTTACTCTCTCTTGCCCCTTTACCTCGAATAAGACTAAAGTGGATGGTGAGACAATCTACAATGTCGGCTTTTGCTTCAACGTGACTGGGTTGGCATTTAAACCTCCCGGCGGCGTAAGTCCTCCACACTTCAACTATGCAAATCGTGGACGCCAAACGCACCACCACATCATCACACACCTCCTTCACCAAAACCTCCTTTAAGGGTCGATGCAATGATGCACTTTATCAATTGCGGTAGCTCTCTTCCCACTTACTCCAACAGCACAATCCACTGACCTTTGATTTGCACATTGTAGATCGCAAAGAAAGTGAAAATCGGGCATGCGAAAGTGGACGTGAATATGCAACTGAAGAGAGGCAAACACAACGAAGTTAAAGTGAAAGCGAAAGTGCCTGTTTACAAAGACGTCTATGTCAACGTTCTGGGTTTTCCATACCTGCCGGAGGCCTTATGACTAAGCTAATCAAAGGACTCAGCAAAGTGTTGGAAGGCGTACTTAAGGGCGTCGTAGCTCTTCTTCCCTGACACATTCCAACTTCACTCCACCCTTCAATCGCCCCCTCACTCGCACTTTTCCCACCCTTCCATTCGCACTTTGCACCGATTCTACCGTAATCATTGTGCCCCCACCTCATTAATGCCTCCAACTCAACTCTCTTCCACCGACGCTTCAGTGCATTACATGCTACTGAATGTCGATTAGTTGTTCGAAATAGACTCCTCTTCTCGGTGAGATGGATTGTTGAGGGCGTCGTGGGTGTGTCGTTGTGAGGATGGAGGTGGTTGCAGTGAGGCCGAAGCACTGTCTCCCCAAACCACATCCATCCTCCCGGGTAGGGTAGACTGTCGCCTTCAACTGAGGACTGAGGGGTTGGATGGGACTCGATCGCGCCAATTGGTCACACTGAAGTGGCTAATGAGTGGATGGGTTGGGTAATTGCTTAGACTGCACTGCAACGCACGAACAGCTGCAGAAATGCATGTGTGCATATGCGTACATGGCTATCAAAAACACCGATCAGGAAAGGAACACAAAAATGCATCTGTGTATTGCGAAAAATAGCTCAATAGTCGTGCAAAAAAATACACATTCTGAACTGCAAGGACAAGCAATCACTACCTCACCAACAGGGACCGGACTGCAGCTTAGTAAAAAAACTATAACTGGTCTCCTCGATTTCCCCACTTCAGCATTGACACAATCACCGCCCCAATTCACCATCCCTTTCAAACAAGACGGTAAGCATTCCTGCCACGCAGTCTCCACTCTCGCACTCGTCTCGTCACTCCAGCTTACGCCCACGTGATTTCCCACTGCCTGCGCCAAACGAGGCGAAACCCATCACATCACCATTCAACACACCACCATCGTCCACTACATCATCCACATCGCAGGACCAATGCGGCACTGCGCAGGTGGTGACTCCATAACCTCGCCTCGTCTACCATCCCACAGACGCCTCAACTACCGCTCCACCACCATGGCGAGTTCACAGTAGCAGCTGAAATGCGGGAGAGAGAGGAAACCCGAGCAGTGAATGTCCAACGCACCGCAAAGCCAACCAAAACACGCAAACGTGGGCGACAGGAAAGTGCTTCACAATGCAAACAATTAAGACTGCTACAGGCTGAGGCCTGCGTGGTTATGCAAGCATCAAAGCTGGCTCTACCTCAAACACCAACTCACATTAAAGCTGAACCCACCACTAAGCCACTACCAAGGCCCTGCACAACACCTTTTGCAGAGACACTGTTCGCATGCGACCAGCGTCTCCAAGTCAACAAGCAATCATGTTGCCAAGTCTCCCATGCCCACCACATCTGCTCTACGGGCACGAACACTACAGTAGTGAAATTATCCCGCCCTTCACCATGCACAAAGTATGAAATGACCCACCACCTCCAATAGCTTGTGAAACGTGACGAAAGTCGGCAGACTACAGTCCAACGTTAGGCAACCGCCGCTAACTCTCAATGCAGGGAAGTACTGATTCCGTTTCCACATACTTGTTCCACACTGTAATCAGGACCAGGTTTGCGTGAATGGCGAAGAGGTGAGCGATTGGCGAATGACACTTATGAGAAACCGTGGCTTACGATAAGTGTACGAAGCTTCACCAAGTTGCAGTGCTGTTGTCCTTTTGACATCCTGTTCAAGTAGGGCAAATTTCATGCCGGTGAGTCTTTGTTGGTTGGGTTTAGGTGGAAATCCAAGGAGGGTGCATTACAATTGTTGCAAGAAGGATTTCCTGGAGACGTAGCCCTGACTCCACCTCACATGACAATTGGAAGTCATTTGATTCCACACTTCGTGGCAACACTAGCAGCGTTTGGCGCATTGTTTCTTCAATGCAGAGCTGAAGAATGGACGCCACTGAGAAATTCGAGAGGTGTTTGAATTCAATGGCTGCTTCTCTGGAGGTCTGCAAGTCAATGAGCCTAAACTGACTTGAAGCGCCACCACCGCATTCTCCAATGCTTTCGAATAAGCCGGTGCTGGAGCATGCTGAGTGTAATACTCTGTTTGTTCGCACCGTCGCTTTTGGTCACTTGGGTAGGCACATTGAACCAGCCGGTTGGCCGGCCTCTGGGTCGCGACAGCAGCCCCAACCCCTCCCCCATACCTTCGATCCCTCTTTTTACAGAACTTATGTTCTCTTCACGTTCTATGCCTTCTTTAACCTTGGAGGACTTTGGTGGACTCTATCCGGATCCATACCGCTTGTGTCAAGCCTTATCGGTGTGAAAGAAGTGCATGTGCTACAGATGGGAGAATCTCCTACATCCCATAACAGAAGGGCTGAGATCGAAGTCCATCTTCGGCACCTCCCTCGCCCTCGTGTTATGCAAGGAAGCTATTAACAACTGAAGCGGCACTAGCCGTGAACTCCAAGCGCAGTGGACCTGCCAAGAGGATCAGCGACGTTGTGGTCAAATATTCTCTATAAGCTTTCTCTCTCTCCCTCCTCTCCGTTCTTGGGCAACTCGCCTCCTTCCGCCAAAATATGTATCTGCAGATGTAGGATGTGCAGGACGCCATTTAACAGCATCGTTTTATGCTTGGCACACTGGATCGCGTGCAGCCCGTGCCTAAGAGGACTGATCGTCCCATTTGCTCAGGTTTCGATAATGCCTTCGCGTTTCTCCCACGGCAGACAAAAAGCCTGGAATCACAGTGTGTGTGTCTGGTTGGAGTTGCAGCAGCGCGCCACAGTGATGCCATCCACCTCCACACCCAAGTCATTGCATTGGTGAAGGCGGTGGTGTGTGAGGCACGAGCACCTCCCATTGGCAAAGACTCAACTGGTTGGACATAAAAGGTCACCACTCACCACTCACCACTCCGTCTCACCCACAACCCAAACGACATTGTGCGACTTCCGAGGCAAAGCAGACCTCCACTCCTCCGACATGCAGCTCTCTCCGTTCGAAGGCACACCGCTTCTCGTGGCACTGCTCTCAGTGTCCACTTTGAGTCACAGTGAGTCCAGCATCCCCTTACGTTGACGATCCTTTCGCAGGCCTCTCCATAGATTCGATGATTGACTGTATGACAGGACAGCTGCTAAAATGTGCGCAAGAAAATGGCCAAGAGTTCAATGTCTTGGGTATCGGGAATCTCGTTCGCTCTTGCCCCTTCTCCCTGAATAAGACTGCACGCGACGGCAAGCCAACCTACACCGTCGGCATTTGCTTCAACGTGACGAGGCTGGCACTAGCCCCTCCCAGTGGCGTAAGTCTTCCGCACTTCAAATGCCCAACTCGTTGATGCCAAACTTACAGACATGTTAGCACACAACTGTTGTGCGAGACCTCATTGTAGGAGGGCAATGAAGTGTGCCATAGTGGGGAAAGTGGGGGAAAGGCAATATTCTGGCATTTCAAATGAGAGCACTTTCATGTTTCAGTTCCCACAGCTGGTGGCTATTGGCCGAGCAAAGTTGGATGCTTCAGTGGAAGTAATCAGAGGCGACCATCCTCAGGTCAAGTTGGCCTTGGTGGCTCCGGTCTTCGATGAGGCGTCTGTCTATGTGACGTTGTTTCCGCTGCCACGTGCAATACGCAAGGCTATGATAAAGAGCGAAGGCGAGCAATGGATCGGCGACGCACTCGGTGTTCCCATACCAGCTTACCTCTTCAAGGGTAAGATAATCGAGCAGATGCGAGGAGTGCTGGAAGGCCAACTGAAGGCCTTACTCACCAACCTCGGTTAGAGCGTGTTTCAAGTCGGTGCCATCGATCAATCGATCAATCAACCAATCAAGCAATCAATCAATCAAGCAATCAGTCCCCCTCCATGCCCCATGTATCCCCTTATGCCACTCCTTCCCCTATCTATGCCAATGAATGTCCAATTCATCAATAGCTCTTCCAACCCAACTAGCTTACACCGACAATGCAGTGCATCACGCATTCACTTGCATAGCATTGTTCACCCAAATAATTTCCTTGGTTTGAAGGCCAATGTCAGTAGCTGGAGAGAGGTTTCAATGCAAAGCCAACGAGTCAGATGAAAGGCCAGCATCAGGCAAAGATAGAAGACACAAAGGGCTGCAGGCACGCTGACGGATGTCACCAAGACGCATTCAGCCACCTGGCCTCCGACCACAACCTCCACCCCACCCGTTTGTCTCGTTCAGCAACTCATTCAATCCCACGCAGTTGCTCTACGTTTGTACTAGCCATCACATCTACTTCAAGGCACCGCCTACTCACACCATACCGTCTCATTTGAAGCCGTCCTGCAGAGGAGAAGGCACTACGTGTTTACCGAAGCCGTATGCAGCCTACCACCCTTCCCGCCTTCTTTGCATACACATCTGTGCACAACGCGGCTGGAGCATCTCGTCTTCCTTTCTCAAGTACAAACCTCCTCACACCCATCCACCCACAATTTATTCATTCCGCATCTCCTCATGCCACTCACAAGGCCAAGTGCTCACATGCCACTTCCTCAACAACAGTGCAGATGCTGCCATCTGTGCCACAAACACGCAACAGCAAGCCAACTAAATAAAATTGCTTCCACATTCGCTGAAGCAAATATGCTGCGGTGGCTGTCCCACGGTCATACAAACGGACTGCGGCTAGCAGCCCTCCTATCCGCAATTGAACACCTCCATCACTAATCCGAATATGCGTACTGCAGCGACTTCAGCTTCTCCCCGCCACTCCTCCCCAAGACAAACAAGCACATCATACTTGGGTCGAATACAGACATGTATTTACCATGCCGACCACTGGGCGAAGACACAGCAAAGAGGCAACTTTGCCTTCTCCACCACCATCCTCCGTCCTCAGTCTCCTCTCGGCAGCAGCACTGCGCCCTCCGTCGCCCCATCCCCTGTGGTGCAGGCCAATTCTGTGAGGCAATGCGAAATGTGCTGACCATCACGCCTCTTTATGACCAGCAGAAGCAATGCTCACCTAAAAGCGAAACAGTCCAACTCCTGCCAACGGTTCGGCCTCGCGACCTCGACAGTAGCAAAACAATTAAGCTTTGGCATGACTGCTAGTCTGGAATCTAACGTCACTCCGCATGCACGCAACGACAAGACCAGCCACTTGTCGCAGGCGGCAGCAAGACACTCAACGCCATTAACTGGCAGATGAACGTCCAACACACACACACACGCACACACACACAAACGAATTCCACAATGGCACACTTTCATATGGCAGGAAGCAGGTGAGGTGTGAAGTCTTGGGTCAATTTTCAGCTTCGCGTACAAACTAATCACCTCACTGCAACGCTCACACGTGTACGGCATTACTTGAGCATTGGGCAAGCGATCGTCAGGCGTGATAACGAATCACATGGAAACTCATACTTACACACAAAAGACTCATGGCATACCTACCCTCCCAATCACTCAACAACTGCCTCATTTCGGCTTCTCCTCCTTCCATAACGTTAGTGGCAGCAAATAAAACCTGACTAACTTATGTTTCACGTAATCAACAAGCATATCTAATGAGCGTAAGCCAGTGATAACATCTCAGTCCATTTGTTCAGCACGCTGTTGCATAGAAAATTACTTACCGAGTTACCGGTTTGCTTCCACTTCACTATCGCGTGGCACCCACACACCGCACTCACCCACTCGCAAGTCCTCCATGCAAATAGCCGTACGTCCTATGTCATGAGTGGTTGATTAGCCCACACTGAGCGAGGAAACCTTCGGCTGCACCAATAGGTCCAACAATTGCGACACCACAGCTCACGACGACAACGACTTCAAAGGCGCCTGCTGCGGCGGTCTCAGCGCCTTTCCATGGACCGGCATCTACGTCCACATTCTCCCTCGCCATTGACACCTTCGATAACGATGCATGTTGGCAGCCTGATGAGCCTGTAACGACGGTGTAAAGCGACCCATTACCAGCATTGAACACGGTAACGGCGGCGGCAAAAGAATTTTTCTGGTGGGGTATTGTGTGTGTTTGTGTGTGTGTAAAGTCACGAAAGAGACTTGTTGACAATGTCAAACACACAACAATGATGCTGCCACATTCACAAAGCACCATACTCCAAAATCAGGAACTACTTGATTGCATTGACCAAAATGCATGAAGGCATTACAAGATCGTAAACCACCATCACACATGTGCTTTGAGTAAGCTAAGTGCAAAGGTTCAGTTTGTCTTCAATTTCAAGCATTTTTGAATAATTTCTGCTGCCTACTAACGGAAATTTAAAACAACTAGCTTTGTAACACTTGTATTCTTTGAATGTGCTCTGTGTTTGAGAGGTTGCTTGCAGGTGTCGGAGGCCTCTCCGTGGTGCTTTCCACCTCTATCATAATGAAGATGCCTGGAATCACCCTGTCTTCTAATGGCAGGGGGGAAGAAGGGAAGAGGAGGAGGGGGATAAGGTGGGACCCTTTACAATTGTACACCTTGTATGCACAACAAATATCCCACTGTTTAAGTGCTCTACAATGTTTGCCACCTCAATTTGCCTTATAATTGCAGATTTTCAGGTATTTTATTTGATTCGTACTTTTGTGAAACGACTAAATACGAACATGCTTATTTGCTGCATTTGTAGGGTTCTGGAGTCACGACTGCACAATCAAATATCGAATGCACATTCAGCTGAACAGAACAATTTATTAGCAGTTTACACAGACAGAACGTTATTATTTTTATGCTGAACACTTCTTGCGCGGTCGGCTTGGATTTGGGTGTCGTGTGTGTTTTTCGCTAACCATAGATGCTGTGGGGTTCTGGCTTGAGGCGCTTTGTTTGCATGAATTTTGGAAGACTCTGGTGAACGCTTGGCTGCACTTGGTACGAACAATTTGTAGACCTTTGAATCTGTAGAAAGGCGTGTTTCTAGTGGAGCATTGTATGCTAGGAATGGAGGTGTTATTTAAGAGCACCGAATGCGTATCTCGCCTTCACAGTGGGTCTATAGATTTTTCAGGTATGGATGGATTGTAGTCAGCCTATTTTGTCATGTTTTTGCCAGCTATTCATAGGCCCTTGCATACTTTGTGCAGGATGAGAGGTGGGTATGGGACACTTTGCAATTTGATTGCTTGCTGACTTTGAGGCCCTGGTTTTGTGTTGGCAATGTCTTTGCAAAAGGTGTTATGTAGGACCTTGGTAGTCGCCTAGTCGTGGGTTTGGCCTTGATGTGCGTTGGTGTTGGAGGTGGACGCAGAGGCAAAAGAATGTCACTTCTAAACATTCGCCTCCCTATGCAGGCCACACCTTGTGGCGGTCTTAAATGCTTAGTTTTTGAGCATTTTCTGGCACCTACTTTTGAGCGTTTTGACTTTGCAGTGCATTGGACATTCACTGCCCGGCTTTCCTTCTTTACCAATCCAGATACGACGAGCTTACAATGGTGGTGCACCGATATTTGAGAAATCTGTGCGATGGTGGACAATGCGAAGTTATTGAGTCACCTGCACTGGCATTTGGTTGGTCCTGCAACGTGGAGCATTGTCGTGGACGATAGCGGTGCGTTTAATGGCATTGTGACAGGTTCCACCTCGTTTGACACAAGCGTTGAATAATTTCATAAGGGCGAGCTAAAGTGACGAGTTTATTGTGTCGTTGAGAAGGGATGGTGGACTACGGTGGTGATTGTGTCGTTGTTGAAATGGGAATTAGAGGAGACTTGTTACAGCTTTGGTTACAGTCTAGTTGAGTTCCTTTTGGCGAACTAGTGTTTGTTTACCTTTGCGGTTCGGAGTGTGTGTTTTTTACTCGATTGTGGATGTATTTTTCCTTGTACACAGATGCACTTTATGTCATTTTCTAGGCCTTTTTTGATGGCCATGTACATGTGTGTGCGTATTTCGAATTGCATATGTGTATGCATCGAGTTTTTTTATTGAATGAGATTCACAAAGAAGAGGTGGAAAAGTTTTCGTTGTCCAGGGACAACACTTTCACGTCTGTCCGTTGTGTTGAAGAATTGAGGAATGCATTGTTTTAAGTTGTCTGGATGGTTTGGTGGAGGGATGACGGCGAATGAGGTTTCATTTGTTATGAAACATGGGGAGAATCTGCAAGTCGTTGGCTTTGCTTAGTGAATGTTTCACCTGGAACGTTTTGTGATATGCGACAGTAGGTATCAATTTGGTCCTAGGAATTGCACGTTATGCATGGAACTTGTCAGCACGGTATTTCAGTGTTGAAGTTGTTAGGCTCTCAGTGGCGATGGTGATGGTGATAATGAGCAGTCTAAGTGACTAGCGCTCGCTCCTCCGCCGCGTCCGTCGTTACTGCATTCAGTGGTGGTTACGGGGCGCTTTACACCGCCATTACAGACTCGTCGGACTGCCAACATTCATCGCTGTCGGTGGTGGCAATGACGAGGGAGAATGTGGGTGTGGAAGCCGATTCATGGGAAGGTACTGGGACCGCCACCTTTGAGCTCGTTATTGTCGTCGTCGTCGTCGTCGTCGTCGTCGAAAGCCGCGGTGTTGCAATTATAGGACCTACTGGTGCTGCCGAAGGTCTCCCTGCTCAGTGTGGACAATTCAATCACCCGTGACATAAAACGTAGGGCTTTTTGCATGGGGACTTGTGAACGGCTGAGTGCGGTGTGTGTGGGTGCCACGCGGTAGCGAGGTGGAAGGAAACCAGTAGCTCGGTAAGTACTTTTCTATGCGACAGTGTGCTGAACAAATGGAATGAGATGTTATCACTGGCTCACACTGATTTGATATGCTTGTTGTTTTTTGTGAAGCATAAGTTTGTCGGGTTTTGTTGCTGCCATTAACATTATGGTAGGAGGAGAGGCCGCTATGAGGTAGCTGTTGAGTGATTGGGAGTGTAGGTATATCATGTGTCTTTTGTGTGTAAGTAAGTATGAGCAATGACGTGCACATGTGCGAGTGTTGCAGTGAGCGTGCAATCTGATCGTGCACTTGAAAGGAAAGCTACTTGTATAATGCGCTGTTGCTACTAGCAGTGAGTGGTGATGCAGTGGGAGTGAGAATCGTTGAGGACATGACATGACATCAGTGTCACCACTTTATGGTGACGTCTTCCTTTTGGGAGGATAAATTGTCCAAGATACATAGGGTCCAAGTGCTTGTCGCGACATTGTAATGGTTGGATAAATTCGATTATCCAAACTCTTGCACAACACATTTGGCACAAATAATTACAAATGCGTGAGCAGAATTCCCCACTTGGTTCGGTTGTATGTGCCAATGAAAACAGAGCTTTTGGTACCATTGGCTGCAGTGTAGATCAGTGCTACAAAGTTGCATTCAGAGTGTGCAGCAGAAGAACTATCATGGGCACCATCTTGAGAAGCATTAGCGCAGTCTTACATCGCCTTAATGGTTTAGTGTTGAATAGCATTATGATGGGATGCATGAAGCTAAAAGCAAAGATTAATTGAGGACGCAAAGGTGTGTCATCGCCTTCGTTGTGTTTACTAAGGAACTTGTGAATGGTGCTAAAGCTGGAAATATGACGGTGCTTTAACTAATTACCTTAATGCAACTTCTTGACATAGGCTTCTCCCCCCCCCGAAGGCAGTTGTGCACTCGGTGTGCTCGTTGACGAAGGCGCGAACCTGCTGGATGGGGTGATGGTGTTCGTTGAAGAGGAGAGACAGGAAGTTGGAGTGTGTTTTGTAAGTGCGTGTTATTTTAGTGGTGACCATTGGGATGAGGTGACAAATGTGGATAGTATGCACAGTGTTGTGCCAATGCTCCACGTGGGCTGGGCTGTGGACTCGTGGCCTTGCACCGAAGTCCTATGACGAAATGTGTGGGCTCTGGTTTAGCGTGAGTGATTAATTAATACCGATAGCAGGGTGCCACAGAAGCTCTCAATATCGTTGATGTTTGTCCCACAGATGGGTTTTGACAAAGGTGTTCATTCCCTACGTCTACCAAGTGGCTCAACATGTTTCCATCTCTCTCTCTCTCTCACACGCCTGTGAGGAGTAATATGGCAGCATTTATCATGTTGTTCGTTGCTATGATTGAGTTGATACTTGTGGTGTCACCGTTGTAATACTTTGTTTGTTCGAACTGCCGGTTTCGGTCTCTTGGGTGGCCATATTGTACTGAGCCGGTTGGTCGGCCTTTGGGCCGAGCCAACAGCCCCCAAGCCCTCTGTTTCCAAAATGTATGTATTCTGCCCTAGTACTGCGCCTTCTCTTACCTTAAAGGGAGCCTCAGGGCGCTACATTGGTGGCAGTGGAAAGCGGACCCGACTTTGATGGATTTTATCCTGCTCCATGCCGTTTCTGGTAAATTTTGGCAGTGTGAAGGAGGTGCATGTGCTATGGATGGGAGAACCTCTGGTATCGCGTAACAGAAGGGCCGAGATCGACGTCCAGCTTCGGCACCTCCCTCGCCCTCGTTTTCGACAGGCAATCTGTTAACACCTGAAGCGACACTGGCCGTGAACTCCAAGTCCAGTGGAACTGCCAAGAGAGACCTGTGACTTTGTGGTCAAGCATCCTCCGTAAGCTCTCTCTCCTCTTCTCAGATGTAGAAGGTGCAGGATGCCATTGGATAGCATCGTTTTATGCTTTGCACACTTGGATCGCATGCATTTTGCTCCCATGAGGCCCGACCGCCACATTTGCTCAGGTTTCTACAATGCCCTTGCGTTTCTTCTATGGTATCAGTTAAGCCTGGAATCGCAATATGTGTTGTGTGTGTCTCGACCCATTTCGAAAACTTGGATTCGTACCTCCATCTTTCATTGGACTACATTGGCGTGGGAGAGGACGACCAAGAAGCGCGCATTTGCTGCACTGAGTGCTACGCGGCATTGATGGCACTACAGGAACACATGCGTTGGAGTCTCGACGACTGGGAGGGTTAGCTCGTGGATGCTTCTCGCAGCACTGATTACGTTGTGATGGCTGAGACGGGAGGCTGGCGAAGGGGAGCGTCGGGGACGACGCTCGAAAGAAGAGAGGGGCTGTGTAATACTTTGTTTGTTCGAACTGCCGGTTTCGGTCTCTTGGGTGGCCATATTGTGCTGAGCCGGTTGGTTGGCCTCCGGGCCGTGCCAACAGCCCCAAGCCCTCTGTTTCCAGAATACATGTATTCTACCCCCAGTACTGTGCTTTCTTTTACCTTAGAGGGAGTCTCGGGACGCTACAACTATGCCGCCCACTTCTCCTCCGAACAGCTTGCGACTGTTACGGCCACTGAAATGAGTCAAAAGCGTGTGCGTGAACTGGAGCTTTGCAGGTGCTTTGCGAGACGAAATGTCCGCTTGCCCAAAGATAGCTCATATCTGTCTTTCTCTGCTCATGGTATCCTCACATGGTTCGATGGTGGTGACTCTTTGAGTGGAAGTTGCATGAGTGACTTCTGTGCGACGCTCCTCCCAATTACCCTCTCCACATGGAATTTGTGGTTTCCTGAATGCAAATGAGTTGAATCCACATTAGTGTACACAGATTTTGTGATGGTGAACCCTTGCCTTTGAGGCAGAAGTACTGTGCACCTTGTGGTGCAGCGTGTTTTGTGCCTTGACTACTAATACTAAGGTGCAGGATGCTGCTTGAGTGCAGTCGTTCTGTTAGCTCTGTTTGGTCCCGGTTTTTTGCATTCATGTATGTTTTGGTCTGCAGGTGCCTCTTGGTGGCCGTGGGCGTGGTCTACATGCGAGCGGACGAGTTGCCTTGCCCCGGTCTTGGGCGGAGGAGCGTAGCAGTCTTCAGCACCTCCCGCTTGTTCTCGTCCTTCGGAAAGGTCACCTCACCTCTATCCCTTCTAGCCTCCTTCCTGACTTCTCTGCAGGTCAGTGCCCTATTTGGTGAGTGCTGTGTAACCGATGGTGTTGGTGGTGGTTGATGCTCGGGTTTCCTCTCACCCGCGCTTCGGTGGCCGTATTGTACTTGTAATAATGTTGGTGTTTATATACGCTTTGTAGGTGAGAGGCGGGAACACAAGATCCACGTGGTCGAAAACGAGCCCGTGTGTTCTCCTCAGGAGCCGGAGACCGATACCCTGTGGATTGGACTTTCCCAGCTACCTATTTCCCCTTTAATAAAAGTATGCCTAGAAAAGCTCGGCCTTCTTCCAGCAAGGTGAAAAGGGACGAGGAAGAAGAGGGGGATGATCTCGCTACAGTACTAGCTGGTTGGTCGGCCTCTGGGCCGCGCCGACAGCTCCCAAGCCCTCTGCTTACAGGGTATATACTGCGTCCTAGTAAAATGTCTTCATTTGCCTCTGCTTACAGGGTACATACTGCGTCCTAGTAAAATGTCTTCATTTGCCTTAAAGGGAGTATCAAGACGCTATAGATGCCATTTCTGTTTCGATAAATATCGGTAGCGAAAATTCACTAAAACAATTAATCAGGTCCCATGAGTCCCTTATCCACATTGAATAGCACATCTAACAATGTCCTCAGAGAATGACGTCGGGAAAGTGTGATAATGACTGGGCACAACTAGCAGCATTTCTTTGACGAGAACAAATGAAATGTGATATGAAAAGCTAACAGGGAGACTGTAAATTTAATGTAAAATCTCATAAAAAACATCCTCCAAGCGCTTGCAAGCCCCTATCTGGGTGTTTCAAATTCCCACTGAGCTACATTATTACCAAAGTAGGGACTTTTTGGCAAAATTGAGATGAGATAGCATGTCTCACCTTGCCTCGTTTATATCAATCAGTATGGGTGGTATAACTAATAGCATTAATATAAAATGACTTGTTAACAGGTGTAGTGTAGTGCGTGAACTCGATGGCATTCACTATTTTATCACACAGGACAGATCTACCAGGACTCCCAAACACATCCAAGGTACGCTAGAAATGGCAATTCAATTCGAATCACTCGTTTGTTTGAGCATTACTCCAGTCGCATGAGTCTTTTCCATCTCAATGAAGATCTACAAAATAGCATTCCCTTTATGTGTCTATTTCTGTTTAATGGTTAGGCACTCAACAGCCCTAGCATATTAGCAGTTTAAATTAGCCTGTTATTTTCCACCCGTAGTGATGTTGAAGGTCTATTTTTGCTGTATAATTTAAATAAGCATTTTGATGCAAATAGTTGGGTTAGATTAGTTGAATCAAATTAGTGATTAGTACGAATAATTTTGGCAGCAAATTTGGTCATTGTTTCTGTTATGCTGTTTTGCAGACTCAGTCTTAACTTTGACGTCGCCTTGTTCTATCCTCAGAGGTATGTTGAAATTATTGTGCATTGTGTGTAAAACAAACAGATTCGGAGTTAACAGCTGCAGAACCGCGATTTAGCATGCTTACCTATAGTGCAGAAAAATCATGAAATGTTTATACCCATTTTCCGTTAATAATTTGGCTATTTGCACAGTAACCTCTAAATTGAGTGATTCTTAGCCTTCGAAACAGGCGTCAAGGCATGATTTGCCGAAAACAGTAACGTTTATTTTTAATATGTTTGGTAGAACTGGAAGTCTGCTAAATACCTGATTTTATCAAACATTTTCGAGCTGTTAATCAATCCAACAAGTGAGACAAGGCATTTGTGCTCTCGTCTACTGGCTTCATCACACTTGCATGCTTATGGGTCTTTTTATACTTACCCGTACAGATTCACTTTGTTGTTTGAGTTGTATTTCGCGTTCCACCACCAGATTTTAGGCTACTGATTAGCACCATTCTGCAAATATTTTAGCACCTTTAGGCAGGTTCGTAGATCAACTACTTGATATTAGCGAATACGGTTGAATCGAGGTCACCGAGCGCGAATTCCGAGTAGTTGTTGAATTGCAGAGAGTGGGTTGATAAGACAAGTGCTTGTTTTCTTCCTATGAAATGTAATAGCTGCTATCCAAACGTTGCCAAATATGCGAAGCTTTGAAGGTGGCTCAAGAATTAACCCGCTTGCTTGGATTTATTACGCAGAAAATTTAAGTAGGTGCTAAGGGAACACCAGCGAACTCGCTTAGAAGGGACTGCTTGTGGGAAAACATTTTTGCACTCACGAATCAGCGTGTCTTGTTCGCGATGCCTGCAACCACTATTGATGCCGAACCCGAGTCGACACTCTTGCTTCCATAGATTCAAGTGGCATACAGAGGCAGTGTCAGACAAATGAACTCCAGAAATGTCAGATCAGTCATACACGACTTGCAGGACAGGTGGCATGTGGATCTCTTCAAATGCCACAGGTAAATCTAAGATGAAAAACACGGATTGGAACAAAGTAGTCACAATCGCTAACTTTCCGCCTGGGCAGCAATCCTAAGAAATTCATTCTTAAGCATAATCGCCCATGCCTAGTCAAGAGCATTTAACAGTGGTTAGCTGTCTCAGTCGCTTGTTTACAATTGCGGAGACAGGCTTCTGCGTTGACGATGACATCAACCAAGACGTGCGACAGGAGGCAGTGCTTCCACTCACCAAAGTAGCAGTTTGTTTGGGCCACTTTTTGAGCCTTTCAGCTGTGGACACGATTGGTTTGGCAAAAGGTCTTACGCCGCGCTTTTAACAGACGTTGTAGAACACTGTTTCTCTTTCCAAAGAATTCCACAATGTTCCCATTTTGATGATGACTAGGTAATGTTGCCGACTCGTTTTTTAGTTTGTAAATTGTGTAAATTGTGCACAAACAAAGATTGCATGGACTGAACAAGCACTGTGCATTCCTACCTCTCCCTGCTTTGAGGAGACTCATTTGGCATCACTCTGGAGCACGCCGTAATCACTCTCTGCACACAAACGCAAACAACTTGGAGAGGTCACCTTTCAATAAGCCCAATACTACTCACAAACGACTGCTAACGAATGAATGCTCTTAAGCGTGTGCTAGAGTTGGATTGATACCCAAAGCACTTTTGCCATTACAAAATTGCAAATTCAGCTGCCAAGTATTTCCACCACGTTTGAACAGAGGTGTAAATGAATAGGAGAATTGTCGCATTGGAGGTTAGGGCAAAGCATTTGGTGAATGGAGAAGCCAAACGTGTTGCATGGAGATGCGCTGCAGTGAGGATGATGCTTGTTGGTGCCTCTGCATTGCAAATGAGATCGCGAACTTCGAAATGGGTTTTACTACCACAAAGGCTTTCCGAGAATCGCCTTTGACCACTTTCTTAAGCAGCAAAAGCATTTGTACCGGCATATTGATAGAAAGGCTGCCAAAGCATATGTTTTAGGCATAGAGAATGGAGAAGGCGCTAACATTTCTGCAGTTAGCTGGCAAAAAGCTTCCTCGTGTCTGAGAAAACCTTTGTGGATGAGGCAGGTGCTCTGATGACTCTGCAGTGATTTAAAAACATGATTTAACCTTGATGAAGGTTTACCTGCAACAATCAGTGTCCAGAGTGTAGTTGTCGACTATATGGCTAAATGATTTTGGCTTGAGGCATGATATCACTCTTCCCTTCTACCACCCAGGCTATGAGGACGTTGGATGTTTTTGACATCTTTATTACAAGCACAGGCCCGAGTCACGGTGACGAGAACGAAGAAGTTTGGACTGGGGTGACTCGGACTTAGAGGAGCAACTGCGTTCATCCACAGGCAGATTTCAATTGTCTTTTAGTTTCTCGCCTGCAAGGAATACTTAGAGAACACAAGTACTACACTACGGTGTGAAGCATCAGTTAATTTTTTAATAGAATATGCGATTCGAAAATCTCATTGCTTATGGTATAAAAGAGATTCAGTGCCTAACATCCATCACTGAGATTGTTCACACTTTCTTCTCAAGCAAATGAGTAGGTGAATTCAATTTGTGTCATTTCGAGTTAGTTCCATCTCGCCACAATTTGAAGGCTCAGCACTGCTTGGCGGCTAGCCTTTGTGCCGGGTGCTTCAAAACATCCAGCAGAAGCAATGCGCACACACCACACCTCTCCCGCGTTCAAGTGGGAAATGAGGTCACGGCAGTCATTTCTTGAACTGAGCTACATAGGAATTGCTTGCATATCATCAGGCCAATTTCAGAGCCCTCATCAAACGATGAGGCACAGCAGTCCAACTTGTTCTCGGCTACGCACATCAGTGCTGCACGAGACTGCTTAGCCAAGTTGGGCACACAGTCTCGTTGATGCAGTGCTGCAAGGCTTTTGTTGAGGAACGTGGGATGATCTGAATGCGGCAAACCAGAGAGAAGTTCGACCAGCACTGCTTGTCTCACTATTGAAAGGGATTTCTTTTCCCCATGTTGAGGAGCGGTTGGGTGCCTTAACCCGAATTGCCTGGACACAAGTGAAACTAAGTGTTTGCATTTCACATTTGTACAGTGGTCACTCCACGTGAATTGTTAGGGCGGAATCCGATTCCAATCTATGCAACGAGGTAGCAATGAGAGAGCTCTATGCTTCTCATTAACGTCCTGCAGCGCTTTCGCATGCTTCCTTGACACAGACCTGTCCCATTGCATTTGCCGGTGAATTTGTCCACCACCTTGTGTACAAGTTGCATTATTCACCCGATGGAAGCTCGGTGGAATGCACCAACTTTTCCTCGCCCACACGGACGACAATCAGATCGCAATCCCCAAGGATGAATAAAGGATCTTAAGCGGATCGAGATATCGTACGTTAGTGCAAACATTGTTGTTTAATTGAATGAAGAGAACCATCAAGCTAAGCGGTGAGAGGTAAGGACAGCCTCTCTTACTCCAAAAGGACTTACCCAACTCATTTACCTGCAGTTCCTGTGCCAATGCTACTTCAGCATGCTTCCCTTCCCTAATAACCTCCATCCCATCCTTAGCCCACTGCACGCACTTTGCGCCGTACAACTGTCAAAAGTGGCCTCCACTCATTCTCTAACTAACGACTGCTTACAGAACAGGCTGACGTTGCTTCTCTACAAAATTATCAAGTGAGATATGCACTCTGACAACCAAAGTGGTGGAGAGTGAGCCTAGGAAGCATCTTGAGACGCAGAACAACCTGACTCGCATCGAATGTGATACCAGAGTGTGATGGTCATTGTGAATCGGATGGAGTGCTGTTAACCCCTACTCAGATAGAGGAGAAGAAAAGCAACTTTCAGTAGTCAAAGATGCTTAGCTTAACTAAAATGACACAAGAGAGTCAGGGAGGAAGTCAAATGGATCAGGTGGGCCTATGATGAAAAGTTGGGTCACATCTCCACGAATCGCATCATTGGGAGTGTCAGTGGAAATTGCTTCCTCACCAGAGGGCCTTCCCCACTCCATTGTTGATAAAAACATTCATTCACTAGTTCACGTTAGCTGGAAAGGCTGGCAACCGAAATGTAGCATAAGCAGCTCAACAAGTAAAGGCAAAGTCAATCTGGAGGCGCATTTGAGCAGATCGAATGATTCAAATTGGTAATGAATTCACTGTGTTCGAAGTGGACTTGGTGAGTTCCACCTCTCCTTTCCTTGTTCCATCCGAGCCCAGCCTCATGGAAAAGCATTTCAGCTTAACTTTGGTTCCAAAGTTTCACACTACATTCTCGTCTAGCTTTGGTCATCCAAAAGCTCTTATTCGTTTGAAGGCCAATGCCAATAGCTGGAGCCAGTGCTGATTTCATAAAGCTGTATTGTGGAGGTGCAGAGGCACAGCATTTGGCCCGCTGGATCGCATCAAGTACGACATACGAGTTGATTCGGCATTGAATCATCCACCTTTGCCTACAGGTCCGAATCTACTTCTAAATATGCCCCATTAAAATGTTGCGGTAATGTCGGTTGCCGTGTGAGCACCCGCTCGATTGACGTAGACACAATGAAGCTGTAAGTGCATTTCTAGCTTTTCGAATGGTTTTGTGACTTGTGGGTGGATATTCGCCAATACGCACACATTTGTACAGCCCCGCAATCTTACTGCACAGGTGGGAATGAGGTGGAGTGGATGGTGCCTCTGCTGGTTGGAGTTGCAGCAGCGCGCCACAGTGATGCCATCCACCTCCACAACCAAGTCATTGCATTGGTGAAGGCGGTGGTGTGTGAGGCACGAGCACCTCCCATTGGCAAAGACTCAACTGGTTGGATATAAAAGGTCACCACTCACCACTCACCACTCACCACTCCGTCTCACCCACAACCCAAACCACATTGTGCGACTTCCGAGGCAAAGCAGACCTCCACTCCTCCGACATGCAGCTCTCTCCGTTCGAAGGCACACTGCTTCTCGTGGCACTGCTCTCAGTGTCCACTGTGACTCAAACACTCCCCGTTCCTGTCGACTACTTTTTAGGATTCTCTGCTGATTCTGCACTTGGAATCAGAACAAATGCTTTGATAAAATTTGCAAAGCTCCATGGCAAACTTTTGGGTGTCCAAGCCATTGACAATCTTGTGCTCTCTTGTCCCTTCTTCTTTAATAAAACTGTACTTAATGGCTCGTCAATCTACACCGTCAGCACTTGCTTCAACGGGACTGAGTTGACATTTAAACCTCCCGGCGGCGTAAGTCCTCCACACTTCAACTATGCAAATCGTGGACGCCAAACGCACCACCACATCATCACACACCTCCTTCACCAAAACCTCCTTTAAGGGTCGATGCAATGATGCACTTTATCAATTGCGGTAGCTCTCTTCCCACTTACTCCAACAGCACAATCCACTGACCTTTGATTTGCACATTGTAGATCGCAAAGAAAGTGAAAATCGGGCATGCGAAAGTGGACGTGAATATGCAACTGAAGAGAGGCAAACACAACGAAGTTAAAGTGAAAGCGAAAGTGCCTGTTTACAAAGACGTCTATGTCAACGTTCTGGGTTTTCCCATACCTGCCGGAGGCCTTATGACTAAGCTAATCAAAGGACTCAGCAAAGTGTTGGAAGGCGTACTTAAGGGCGTCGTAGCTCTTCTTCCCTGACACATTCCAACTTCACTCCACCCTTCAATCGCCCCCTCACTCGCACTTTTCCCACCCTTCCATTCGCACTTTGCACCGATTCTACCGTAATCATTGTGCCCCCACCTCATTAATGCCTCCAACTCAACTCTCTTCCACCGACGCTTCAGTGCATTACATGCTACTGAATGTCGATTAGTTGTTCGAAATAGACTCCTCTTCTCGGTGAGATGGATTGTTGAGGGCGTCGTGGGTGTGTCGGTGTGAGGATGGAGGTGGTTGCAGTGAGGCCGAAGCACTGTCTCCCCAAACCACATCCATCCTCCCGGGTAGGGTAGACTGTCGCCTTCAACTGAGGACTGAGGGGTTGGATGGGACTCGATCGCGCCAATTGGTCACACTGAAGTGGCTAATGAGTGGATGGGTTGGGTAATTGCTTAGACTGCACTGCAACGCACGAACAGCTGCAGAAATGCATGTGTGCATATGCGTACATGGCTATCAAAAACACCGATCAGGAAAGGAACACAAAAATGCATCTGTGTATTGCGAAAAATAGCTCAATAGTAGTGCAAAAAAATACACATTCTGAACTGCAAGGACAAGCAATCACTACCTCACCAACAGGGACCGGACTGCAGCTTAGTAAGAAAACTGTAACTGGTCTCCTCGATTTCCCCACTTCAGCATTGACACAATCACCGCCCCAATTCACCATCCCTTTCAAACAAGACGGTAAGCATTCCTGCCACGCAGTCTCCACTCTCGCACTCGTCTCGTCACTCCAGCTTACGCCCACGTGATTTCCCACTGCCTGCGCCAAACGAGGCGAAACCCATCACATCACCATTCAACACACCACCATCGTCCACTACATCATCCACATCGCAGGACCAATGCGGCACTGCGCAGGTGGTGACTCCATAACCTCGCCTCGTCTACCATCCCACAGACGCCTCAACTACCGCTCCACCACCATGGCGAGTTCACAGTAGCAGCTGAAATGCAGGAGAGAGAGGAAACCCGAGCAGTGAATGTCCAACGCACCGCAAAGCCAACCAAAACACGCAAACGTGGGCGACAGGAAAGTGCTTTACAATGCAAACAATTAAGACTGCTACAGGCTGAGGCCTGCGTGGTTATGCAAGCATCAAAGCTGACTCTACCTCAAACACCAACTCACATTAAAGCTGAACCCACCACTAAGCCACTACCAAGGCCCTGCACAACACCTTTTGCAGAGACACTGTTCGCATGCGACCAGCGTCTCCAAGTCAACAAGCAATCATGTTGCCAAGTCTCCCATGCCCACCACATCTGCTCTACGGGCACGAACACTACAGTAGTGAAATTATCCCGCCCTTCACCATGCACAAAGTATGAAATGACCCACCACCTCCAATAGCTTGTGAAACGTGACGAAAGTCGGCAGACTACAGTCCAACGTTAGGCAACCGCCGCTAACTCTCAATGCAGGGAAGTACTGATTCCGTTTCCACATACTTGTTCCACACTGTAATCAGGACCAGGTTTGCGTGAATGGCGAAGAGGTGAGCGATTGGCGAATGACACTTATGAGAAACCGTGGCTTACGATAAGTGTACGAAGCTTCACCAAGTTGCAGTGCTGTTGTCCTTTTGACATCCTGTTCAAGTAGGGCAAATTTCATGCCGGTGAGTCTTTGTTGGTTGGGTTTAGGTGGAAATCCAAGGAGGGTGCATTACAATTGTTGCAAGAAGGATTTCCTGGAGACGTAGCCCTGACTCCACCTCACATGACAATTGGAAGTCATTTGATTCCACACTTCGTGGCAACACTAGCAGCGTTTGGCGCATTGTTTCTTCAATGCAGAGCTGAAGAATGGACGCCACTGAGAAATTCGAGAGGTGTTTGAATTCGATGGCTGCTTCTCTGGAGGTCTGCAAGTCAATGAGCCTAAGCTGACTTGAAGCGCCACCACCGCATTCTCCAATGCTTTCGAATAAGCCGGTGCTGGAGCATGCTGAGTGTAATACTCTGTTTGTTCGCACCGTCGCTTTTGGTCACTTGGGTAGGCACATTGAACCAGCCGGTTGGCCGGCCTCTGGGTCGCGACAGCAGCCCCAACCCCTCCCCCATACCTTCGATCCCTCTTTTTACAGAACTTATGTTCTCTTCACGTTCTATGCCTTCTTTAACCTTGGAGGACTTTGGTGGACTTCTATCCGGATCCATACCGCTTGTGTCAAGCCTTATCGGTGTGAAAGAAGTGCATGTGCTACAGATGGGAGAATCTCCTACATCCCATAACAGAAGGGCTGAGATCGAAGTCCATCTTCGGCACCTCCCTCGCCCTCGTGTTATGCAAGGAAGCTATTAACAACTGAAGCGGCACTAGCCGTGAACTCCAAGCGCAGTGGACCTGCCAAGAGGGATCAGCGACGTTGTGGTCAAATATTCTCTATAAGCTTTCTCTCTCTCCCTCCCTCTCCGGTTCTTGGGCAACTCGCCTCCTTCCGCCAAAATATGTATCTGCAGATGTAGGATGTGCAGGACGCCATTTAACAGCGTCGTTTTATGCTTGGCACACTGGATCGCGTGCAGCCCGTGCCTAAGAGGACTGATCGTCCCATTTGCTCAGGTTTCGATAATGCCTTCGCGTTTCTCCCACGGCAGACAAAAAGCCTGGAATCACAGTGTGTGTGTCTGGTTGGAGTTGCAGCAGCGCGCCACAGTGATGCCATCCACCTCCACACCCAAGTCATTGCATTGGTGAAGGCGGTGGTGTGTGAGGCACGAGCACCTCCCATTGGCAAAGACTCAACTGGTTGGACATAAAAGGTCACCACTCACCACTCACCACTCCGTCTCACCCACAACCCAAACCACATTGTGCGACTTCCGAGGCAAAGCAGACCTCCACTCCTCCGACATGCAGCTCTCTCCGTTCGAAGGCACACCGCTTCTCGTGGCACTGCTCTCAGTGTCCACTTTGAGTCACAGTGAGTCCAGCATCCCCTTACGTTGACGATCCTTTCGCAGGCCTCTCCATAGATTCGATGATTGACTGTATGACAGGACAGCTGCTAAAATGTGCGCAAGAAAATGGCCAAGAGTTCAATGTCTTGGGTATCGGGAATCTCGTTCGCTCTTGCCCCTTCTCCCTGAATAAGACTGCACGCGACGGCAAGCCAACCTACACCGTCGGCATTTGCTTCAACGTGACGAGGCTGGCACTAGCCCCTCCCAGTGGCGTAAGTCTTCCGCACTTCAAATGCCCAACTCGTTGATGCCAAACTTACAGACATGTTAGCACACAACTGTTGTGCGAGGCCTCATTGTAGGAGGGCAATGAAGTGTGCCATAGTGGGGAAAGTGGGGGAAAGGCAATATTCTGGCATTTCAAATGAGAGCACTTTCATGTTTCAGTTCCCACAGCTGGTGGCTATTGGCCGAGCAAAGTTGGATGCTTCAGTGGAAGTAATCAGAGGCGACCATCCTCAGGTCAAGTTGGCCTTGGCGGCTCCGGTCTTCGATGAGGCGTCTGTCTATGTGACGTTGTTTCCGCTGCCACGTGCAATACGCAAGGCTATGATAAAGAGGGAAGGCGAGCAATGGATCGGCGACGCACTCGGTGTTCCCATACCAGCTTACCTCTTCAAGGGTAAGATAATCGAGCAGATGCGAGGAGTGCTGGAAGGCCAACTGAAGGCCTTACTCACCAACCTCGGTTAGAGCGTGTTTCAAGTCGGTGCCATCGATCAATCGATCAATCAACCAATCAAGCAATCAATCAATCAAGCAATCAGTCCCCCTCCATGCCCCATGTATCCCCTTATGCCACTCCTTCCCCTATCTATGCCAATGAATGTCCAATTCATCAATAGCTTTTCCAACCCAACTAGCTTTCACCGACACTGCAGTACATTACACAGTACTGGAGATTAGGCGGTAGTTGGAAATAAAGTGTTCTCTACAGTGAGATGGCCTTGTGTGTGTGGTGGGCATGTCGGTGTGTGTGGTCAGGCCGAAGCCCTATCCACAAGAAGCACATCCTCTCCTTCTGGTTAGAACATCGCTTTCGTCTGTGAGGTTAAAAGTAACACGAATGCGCGAATTGGTTGCGTTCGAGTAACTATTGAGAAGATGATCTGCGTGGTTGCTTGGACTACACTGCAACGCAGGAGCATCTGCAGACTTGCCTTCTGTGGGGCTGCCACTTCCGTGTCCACCTCTCTAACATTTCGTAGGATTTTCACATTCCCCCTCGCCTTCCGTTGTATTACACTGGCAGAGGGCTTTCCAGGCTGAGTGCCCAACAAAGCGATTGAGCAAACTTCCTGCTCTGTGATCTGTTTCTTTTGGATTGGTGTTAGGGAAATGACATTGAAGAACGTGGCGCAGTTGCAGATTGACAAGGCGTTTGGCATTACTTTCACTACGTTTCCGATTCGCCTGTTTTACTTGAATTTGTCAACAATATTTACACTACAAAAGCCGTTCTATGCAGGAAAGTGAAAAAGAAAGCCCCTCCCCCCATTACCATGCTCCAGTACTGTTTCGGCCACACTGAGTAGGAAGAATTTATTCCAAGACAGTATTTCTGGATTCCTTTGGCATAATGTGCTGCTCCTCCGAAGCGTCAGTCACGCACCAAGAATATTTCATAGTCCCAGCCACCTTTTACCCACACACGCACTCCTAAAGCCAAGAAATCGCCCCAACATATCATGGCTGCATGCAAGAGGACCTAGTGACTTAAATGAAGCAATCAATTTTTAACCGCTCAAAGTTGTGGGTGCAGCTCCACTGTACAGTGAGGCATGCGTGAAGGAGTCGGGAACCAGTGCTGACCATCCCTTTGGTTAGACAGTGACCTCTGCAGAGACGGAAGCGAGACCCTCTGCATTCACCTCCCAATCTGCCACACCACCCACATCGAGCAGGACTGCTTCAACTGGCTCAGACCTAAATTCGCCAACTGGAGATCGAGTTGAACAAACGCAGGGTTTCATTTTCGCATTTTATATGATGCTTGAAACTAATTATGAAGTTGTCACATTTACTCAACGTTGTCTTTGCAATTGGTTTTAGTGCATTCTGCTCCGTTCAAAGATGATGCGCAGGCAAATGCATTCCTCCGGCACTCCATCATAAAGTGAAGCTGTGGCTTCTAGCAGTTGCATGGGTGCAATGAGGAGTGCAATTAGCCACTTGAATGGGTAGTCATGCGGAGTGGATTCGACCGTCCTTTGCTATGCTCTGCACTCCTCTCATATCCGGAAGCCTTACGTCGGAACATGTCAGTTAATCCCACTGTCTGCGAGTCGAGCATGCGTGCTATCCAAACCGAATCCAATTTGCTTCATCAGGTTGCGCCAGAGGGTTCCCGTCATATTTTTTGCATAAAGTCTAGATAGGGTTGATGTAGCAAAAAAGGTTTATTTGGAAATACCACGGGTAAAATGAGTGTGGCGATGGACTGGGACTAAAGCGTATCACTCCTTCAACAATGACTACCTGTGGATCACTGACAATCCTCCCCTCCCTCCACCCCCTCCAACCATGTGCATTGTGCTTCATGAGGGTAAGTTCTTCCTCAAGTGGAAGTGGCCGAGAGCATTGTAGCCAGTGTAGATGTCCATTCGTACACAAAGCTACTTCAGTTGGGTTGCCACATCGGCCGCGAATCCACACAGTACCACCCTCACATTGGCCCTCCTACTTAAGCCTATGCAGTAGAGGTGCTGAGGGCAACTGATGGGTGGAAAAGGAAGAAACGAGATGCTCATCCAACATGCCACTCAAATTGCTACTGAATGTCAACACATGAGAGCATGCAACAGCAGCAATGGAAGCAAGGTTCGTTCCACCAAACGTGCTCTCACCCAATTCCAGCTCACTCAGAATGATTGCCAATTTAGTGGTCCGTAAGTTACCCGTACGCCTTCAAGCTAACGATTGTTAATCCAAGGCAAGGCTCTTCGAAGGAGGACATCAATATCACAACATAAGTGTGTGACCATGCTGGAGGAGGCATCGCTTCTGCATTCCTTGATGGAGAGGGAGGAGCTACAACAAACTGAGCACGCTAGGTTTACAAATACGTCTTTCAAGGTAATTTTATCAAATTCTCGGCACATAATATTTTACCTTCCGTGAAGTCTGCACTACCAAATGCTACGAACACCGCTTTGAAAAAGCGAGGCAACGGAGTACTGCGTAGCGTCTTCCCTCCCTCTCTCTAAGCCTTTCCTCAAGCAAACGCCGACACCACTTCCACTTCCGAGACGCAGACAGCGCCCAGCCCGTTGCTACCGCAACAGCAACGTAAGCGCTGATTTCCATGAAGGCGAATTTGGTCTAGGATAGCTTGAAGTCATCAGAACATCATAATTTGGAAAGAGCAACTCTACTGCATGGAAAAAAATGCGTGAAGGCACCACAAAAGCTCAAATTACCATCACATGTGCGATTCAATGAAGTCGATGTAATACATTGTTTGTTACTAATCTGCGCATTAGGCTTTGCAGTGGCACTTCCTCTATAAAAAAGGCGTCGTTGAAGGTCTAAGTGGAGAAAGAAGCCTGGACGGTGCTGAGTGAGCTAATTGAGCTGGGATCGCAGAAAATTGAGGCATGTGTTCATTGTATGTAGCCAAGGGGTTCGAGTACATTGCTCCTTTGCAATAAAAGGTGGTTGGCACAAAATATGCAACAGATTGATGCCTCGTGTGATGCCTCATTCACCCTTCCACCAGCTGCACCCATCCCAGACGGATAGATGGCTGGGCAGATCCAAAGTGAAAACAGTGACAAGAAGGAGTTGCCATGAAATACTTTGGCTTTTATGTCAATAGTCTGACGAGTGGCATTGAACACACAAGAGCCTCATTATGGAGCATGAGACACTCTCAAGTAGAGTGGTGCTGGTGCATTTCGCCTTGCTCAACAAAGTTGCGCATTTGAACAGCACTGGTAATCCAGTGGAATTGTCACGACCCAGTGATCGCCCAGTTGCACACAAGTCAAATGCCAAGTGCGACTGGTTAGTGGGTGTTTTGCAAGGGGCGGAACCCACGTCAGTGCTAGGGCTCCATTTATTTTCTTCTAAGCCAGACCATCAGAGTGTGTGTAGCTACTTCCCGCATTGCGCATTCACTACGTGTCCCTCCTCATCATTTGCACAGCCAAACCCTACTACTACAACTAGTAGATCGATCGCATAACAGGGTAGGCCAAAGCGTCTGCGTTTGTAGTGTAGCAAAGTCCATCCAACGTGCATTCACATGTGGCCGACCAGCTTGCGCAAGCAAAAACAGGCTAATTTGCTTTTTGTGACGTTCGAAGCGCAACAATATGGTGTTGTTGTGTAGCAGTCCAAGAGAGTGTAGATGCGAGTCCGAGACTTGTCCATGCGGTATAGGTGAATTGGTCAGCTATGTCGAAGTGAGCCACAAGAGATCGCCTGGATGCCAACGAATTGACGCTGAGCTCTTGCCAAAATGAGTACAACCGCACGTCATTGCATGTGAGTTGAATTAGACACTATGCATTAGGTAAAGACAATCTAGTCGCCTCAATTCAGCAGAATGCTGCCACTGTCGGCAAATGCGTCAAGAGTGCATTTGTCGCACTCTATGCAACAGGGAGACTTTGGAGTGAAGTGGGATGGGAGAAAGGAATGCACTCGATGCTCGAGATTTCGATAGACTCCCAGAGATTGCATTGAGCACTGCCTGTGAGCCACTTGCATTGATAGCAAAGCCCGTTTTCCTGCTCTCGTCCGGGTTGTTTTGGACCGCATCAGGGTGGGCTGGTCTGGGCTGAGCCGGGCTGGATTTATTGCGATTCCTCGGCGGGTATGGGTGATTGCATACCTCAAGGGGGCGTGACTGCCCCATCGAGACGTCCTACTCCTCGGTGCTGTAACCCCAAACTGCATGCCGTCCACATCATTGGCAACATTGAATAAACAAAAGTGAACTATGCACACTTTCGCCTCTGCCACTAACCATGTTAACGCTTTCCTGCTTTTTTACTTTACAGGATACTGCAAAGTGGAAAGAAACCACAATTTTAGCAATTCTACCAAATTGTGTGCATGCAAACTTTGGAAAGTGATGAATGCACTTCAATGCATTGTTGCCAGGACAATGCACGTAAGCCAATGCAGGTGAAATTCTGTTGATTTGACGTGACGTCTTCGATTCATTGCAGTCCACCTGGCAATCGTTTGAGTAAAGGCAATACAACTGCGTCCTCTGAAGAATTTTATAACCAGTTTTCATTTATTTTTCTGAACCTACTTATATACACTGCATAGCAAGTTTTGTCAATGTTCAACGCGCAGCACTTTTTAACTGTGCAAATGCAAAGTGTCGGTCATAAAATGCATATCCTTGAGTAGACAAGGTTCAAACCAAAACGATATCACTGTGCTCCACTAATGACTGAGCCCTCCACTTTTCCAGCATGAAAGACACAGTTTCAGTGCGTTGTAATTCTGTGGAGTGAGGAGCCACAAGGCCATCATCTGCCCATACCAGTATCTTTCACGCAAATGCGGTTGATCGCTTGATAGTCACCGGATTCCCCCATTCCTCCTCAATCATCTTACCACAGTAAATAAGGAAGGATTGGCTAAATATTGGGATGCACACTGAGCCTCGCTACAGCATTCAAAGGCCTTACTGGTTATAATGACACATCTTACTCTCCTTGGCCAAATCGCAAATTTTATTTGATGCTCTTCTGCACTGCCTACAACCGGCTGTGCATCCACTTCTTACAACTTGCAAGGCCGTACCAAGTTGTCCCATCTTCATATCACTCCAAGTAAGGTAGAGTGAGGTGCATTCTCCAGGAGGTGTGATTTCATCCTCACCATGGCACTCTTAGAGGTGTCTTTGCATCCATCATATGATGCATTGAAGCTTACATCTCTGGGTCAACCGCAATGTCTCACCCGTCACTCACAGAAACAAAAGCATTGGTAAGTTGTTGCGTGAAAACTTGACAGATAACTTGTATTTTCTGCCCAATTCGCATTATTGGGTTAACTAACCAGCACTGCATTAACAGTTGTGATCAATGGTCTGCGTGGACCGAGTTTACTGGTCGAAAGTTGAGGAAATTTGGGAGGCACTGAAGAATCTAAGAATGCAATCGGATGAGTGATACTGTACCCACTAAATCCATTCTCAATGCAATTCCGGCACGACCATTCGCACTGCATGGGAAGCAAGCCGACGTGAAGCAACTGCTTGGCCAGCATTACTTCCACATGGATTGGCTGATCAAATGCCTGCCTTTCCCTATCAGGTTGTGTGAATTGTGCACAAACAAAGATGGCATGGACTGAACAAGTACTGTGCATTCCTACCTCTCCCTGCTTTGAGGGGACTCATTTAGCACCACTCTGGAGCATGTCGTAATCACTCTCTGCACACAAAAGCAAACAAATTGGAGAGGTCACCTTTCAATGCGTCAGGAATTGCGAGACAATCGCTGCATTGTGTGCACAAACCCCATTTCAATGGTATCGATCTTACTGGCACATACAAGAAAAGAGGTCGATTTGAGCCTCCCACGCCATCAGCATCGAGGCGGTTGTGGGGGTTTTCAATTTTATCACTGAAACTGCATAAAGGAGAAAACTTGTGATTGATACACAGAAATGCGTTTGGGATGCCCGTCTCTTGCAGTAGAACGATTGGCTATGAGACTCAAAAGTACCGAGCATGTCGGAAAACAAGACATGTACACATGTATTCAGATGTTGGAGTGCTTAGTTGCATGCATGACGTTTTTAATGAACCAGATCAACAAAGACAAATCAAATACGTTTTCGTTGTCTAGAGACAGTAGGTTGATAGTTGTTCCTTATGCTGAACAATTGTGGAATGCACTGTTCGAAGTTGTCCCGATAGTTTGCTGGATGATGTGTTTCAGCAAGAAAGGGCTGTGGCGAATAAGGACTCTATTGTTGTAAAACTTAAGGATAATCTAGTAAGCTGTTGGCTTTATCCAGCGAATGTTTTTCTTTCTAGAATCCCTTGTGATAAGTGGCACTAGGTATCAATTTGGTCCTAGGAATGCGCACATTGCACATGGAACTTGCTAGCACAGTATTTCTATGTTGAAGTTGTTAGGCTCTCAGGGAGGGTAGATGGTGATGGTGAGCAGTCTTATTGACTAACACTCGCTCCTTCGCCGCCTTTGCTGCCTCCACCACCTCCACCGCCTCCACCGCCTCCACCGCCTCCACCGCCTCCACCGCCCCCACCGTTTCCGCCGCCACTGTATGCAATGCTGGTTATGGGCCGATTAACACCGTCGTTACAGGCTTATCAGGCTGCCAACATGTATCGTTATCATAAGTGGCAATTGCAGGGGAGAATTTGGATGTGGAAGCCGGTCCATGGGAAGCTGCTAAGTTGGCAGCACTTGGCATCTATAATGACTGCGTTATAGTTCGAGCTGAAGGGAGGCATGTGTAGGATGCGCAGTGCTATTGCTTCGAAGAAATAATGCAATCTGCTCCGATGAGGCTATTGGAGAGTTAGGCTTTGTTGTCGCCTTATAACTTTATGGTGGACAAATTTCGCCACATAATACGACGACGGTGACGGCCCTGAGAATGTTACAATGCTACACTGATGGGATGCAATGACAAAGTGAAGGCAGTTAATGCAAAGCAAAGTGCAGAAATAGGCGATAAGTGTTAAAAATGTTTGAGTGCTAAACCGTCAAAGCACAGCAACAAACACTTCGATGTAAAATAGATCTGAGGATTGGTTGAGCATTTGTAGTGTGGATAGTGGATGTGAGGTTTTGCAGCATAAGTAAATAAAGTAAATAAAAGCGGAGGACCGAACAATGCGGCAAAGGTATAGAGAAATAAAGATCAGAGTTGTTGAGAAGTAACAAATGCCTAGTGTCGATTAGTATTCAAGAAAACTGGAGTGACTGTCAACTGTGTAGCAGACAAGAAACTATGCGGAACAATGCGATTGACACACCACATTAGAGGGAAAAAATAAACGCTGAGGTGTCTGTCATCTCATGTGGTTTGACAGACTTTAGAGGAGAAGGGTACAAAAATGAAGAGAAAGAGGGAAGGAGTAGTGCTAAATTCATTTATTAGTTAAGATTGAAGGTCCACAATTAGAGTGGGTCGTGTGAGACAGTGTGGTCGTATGGTAGACGAGGCGAGGTTACGGAGTCACCACCTGCGCAGTGCCGCATTGGTCCTGCGATGTGGATGATGTAGTGGGCGATGGTGGTGTGTTGAATGGTGATGTGATGGGTTTCGCCTAGTTTAGTGCAAGCAATGGAAAATCACATGAGCGTAGGCTCGAGTGACGAGACGAGTGCGAGAGTGGAGACTGCGTGGCAGGAATGCTTACCGTCTTGTTTGAAAGGGATGGTGAATTGGGGCGGTGATTGTGTCAATGCTGAAGTGGGGAAATCGAGGAGACCAATTACAGTTTTTTTACTAAGCTGCAGTCCGGTCCCTGTTGGCGAGGTAGTGATTGCTTGTCCTTGCAGTTCAGAATGTGTATTTTTTACACTACTATTGAGTTATTTCTCACAATACGCAGATGCATTTTTGTGTTCCTTTCCTGATCGGTGTTTTTGATAGCCGTGTACGCATATATACACATGCATTTCTGCAGCTGTTCATGCGTTGCAGGGTAGTTTAAGCAATTACCCAACCCACCCACTCAATAGCCACTTCAGTGTGACCAATTGGCGCGATCGAGTCCCATCCAACCCCTCAGTCCTCAGTTGAAGGCGACAGTCTACCCTACCCGGGAGGATGGATGTGGTTTGGGGAGACAGTGCTTCGGCCTCACTGCAACCACCTCCATCCTTACATCGACACACCCACGACGCCCTCAACAATCCATCTCACCGAGAAGAGGAGTCTATTTCGAACAACTAATCGACATTCAGTAGCATGTAATGCACTGAAGCGTCGGTGGAAGAGAGTTGAGTTGGAGGCATTAATGAGGTGGGGGCACAATGATTACGGTAGAATCGGTGCAAAGTGCGAATGGAAGGGTGGGGAAAGTGCGAGTGAGGGGACGATTGAAGGGTGGAGTGAAGTTGGCGTGTGTCAGGGAAGAAAGGCTACGAGCCTGTTAAGTGGATCTTCCAACACTTTATTGAGTCCACTGATTATGGTAGCCACAAGGCCTCCAGCAGGTATGGGAAAACCGAAAAAGTAGGCATATACCCTTTGGTAAACAGGTACTGCAACTTTAACTTTAACTTCGTTGCGTTTGCCTCTCTTTAGCTGCACAGACAAGTCAATCTTCGCATGTCCGATTTCCACTTTCTCTGCGATCTACAATGTGCAAATCAAAGGTCAGTGGATTGTGCTATTGGAGTAGGTGGGAAGAGAGCTACCGCAATTGGTAAAGTGCATCATTGCATCGGCCTTTATATGAGGTTTTGGTGAAAGAGGTGTGTGATGATGTAATGGTGCGTTTGGCGTCCACGATTTGCGTATTTGAAATGTGGAGGACTTACGCTACTAGCAGGGATAAATACCAACCCAGTCACGTTAAAGCAAGTGCCGACGGTGTAGATTGACGCGCCATCAAGTATAGTTTTATTGAAGAAGAAAGAGCAAGAGGGAACAAGATTTTCAATGGCTTGGACACCAAAAAGTTTGCCATGAAGCTTTGTAAATTTTAGCAAAGCATTTGTTCCGATTCCAAGTGCAGAATCAGCAAAGAATCCTAAAAAGTAGTCGGCAGGAACGGGGAGTGTTTGACTCAACGTGGACACTGAGAGTAGCGCCACGAGAAACAATGCGCTTTTAAACGGAGAGAGCTGCATGCCGAAGGAGTGGAGGTTTGCTTCGCCTCGAAAGCCGCAGAAAGTGGTTTGGGTTGTGGGTGAGATGGAGTGGTGAGTGGTGAGTGGTGACCTTTTATATCCAACCAGTTGAGTCTTTGCCAATGGGAGGTGCTCGTGCCTCACACACCACCGCCTCCACCAATGCAATGACTTGGGTGTGGAGGTGGGTGGCATCACTGTGGCGTGCTGCTGCAACTCCAACCAGCAGAGGCATCATCCACTCCACCTCATTTCCACCTGCGCAGTAAGATTGCGGGGCTGTACAAATGTGTGCGTATTGGCGAATATCCACCCACAAGTCACAAATCCATTCGAAAAGCTAGAAATGCACTTACACCTTCATTGTGTCTACGTCAATCGAGCGGGTGCTCACACGGCAACCGACATTACCGCAACATTTTAATGGGGCATATTTAGAAGTAGATTTGGACCTGTAGGCAAAGGTGGATGATTCAATGCCGAATCAACTCGTATGTCGTACTTGATGTGATGCAGTGGGCCAAATGTTGTGCCTCTGCACCTCTACAATGCAGCTTTATGCAATCAGCACTGGCTTGAATCATTTGTCACGAAGAGCGCGTAAATGCACCTCCAGATTGACTTTGCCTTTACTTGTTGAGTTGCTCATGCTACATTTCGGTTGCCAGCTTTTCCAGCTGACGTGAACTAGTGGATGAATGTGCTTATCGGCAGTGGAGTGGAGAAGACCCTCCAATGAGCAAGCATTTCCTGCCCACACTCCCAATGATGCGATTCGTGGAGATGTGACCCAGCTTTTCACTATAGGCTCACCTGATCCGTTTGACCTCCTCACTGACACTCTTGACTCTCTTCTGTCCTCTTCAATAAAGCTAACCATCTTCGAATTCTGAGCGCTGCCTTTCCTCCCTTCTTCTTAAGCTTGGGTTAACAGCACCCCACCCGATTCACAATGACCATCACACTCTAGTATCGCATTCGATGCTAGTGAGGTGTTTCTCCCCTCCCACCTCTCCTTGGTAGCCAAAGTGTGCGCTTGACTCGATTGTCTGGTAGAGCAGCTGCGACAGCCTGCTCTGTAAGCAGTCCTGGGTGAGAGAATGAGTGGAGCATGCTGATCTGGTAGCTGCTTGGATCAAGGTGTGTGCAGTGGGCTAAAGATGGGATGGGGGTTTGTGGGAAAGGGAAGCCTGTTGATGTAGCAGGTTGCCCTCACCTCACGCCTTGGCCTCTTGCAGAGAGCGGCTATTAGTGAGGCGGCTCTGGGCAACATAGGCGTGTTGGTACGGGTAAGGCGATGAAGGGAACTTTTCCACATCGCACCACGTGAGAGGAGACGGAGCGGAGGCGAGAGGTCAGCACTAATGCTAGTGATCTGAATGCACTCGCTGATGCGTAGCCTTTCCGACAACTGCTTTGACAAAAGAGCCGCCTGTTCTTTCCACCTCTAGCGGCTTCACCACAAAGGCTCAATTCTCCACGTGGTTTTACTGCTGCTCCTATTTTGTAGTAATTACGGTGAGCTCCAACTCTCCTCCTCGTGTTGGCAGAAGACCGCAAGGCGCCAGCCCAGAGTCCACAAGAAAGCACTATCAGGGCATCTCAATGCCGTGTGTGGACAGTGCCAGGTTGATACATGCCCCACCACCATGTTCTAGACCGCTGGTGAACACCATTCTACAAATATTTTGTGCATTTGGGCGCGTCCGTAATGCTGGGCGAGAGGACAAATTGGAGGTCGAGGTGCTTGACTTCTGAACGGACGCCTTGTGAGTGGCATAATAAGTGACGAATGGGTAAGGTGGGGTAGTGGGCAACACACTTCACCCTGTTTGCTTAATCCACCTGCACTATGCTAACACTTGTAGTCAGTGGTCTGCGTGCACCAACTTTACTCGTCAAAGCTCAGGGATATTTGAAAGGGACTTAAGAACCTAAGAATGCAATCGCACGAGTGCTACTGTACCCAAAAATGCAGCCTATTATTCTTTCTGCCTTCCTTGCATACATATCAGTTCACAATGTGGTTGGCAGCATCTCGTCTTCTTTTCCCACACACAAACCTTCCCACACCCATCCACCAACCACCCACACTTCATCCACTTGTCACTTTTGATGCCACTTACAAGGCGTCCGTTCAGAAGTCAAGCACCTCGACCTCCAACTTGTCCTCTCACCCAGCATTACGGACGCGCCCAAATGCACAAAATATTTGTAGAATGGTGTTCACCAGCGGTCTAGAACATGGTGGTGGGGCATGTATCAACCTGGCACTGTCCACACACGGCAGTGAGATGCCCTGATAGTGCTTTCTTGTGGACTCTGGGCTGGCGCCTTGCGGTCTTCTGCCAACACGAGGAGGAGAGTTGGAGCTCACCGTAATTACTACAAAATAGGAGCAGCAGTAAAACCACGTGGAGAATTGAGCCTTTGTGGTGAAGCCGCTAGAGGTGGAAAGAACAGGCGGCTCTTTTGTCAAAGCAGTTGTCGGAAAGGCTACGCATCAGCGAGTGCATTCAGATCACTAGCATTAGTGCTGACCTCTCGCCTCCGCTCCGTCTCCTCTCACGTGGTGCGATGTGGAAAAGTTCCCTTCATCGCCTTACCCGTACCAACACGCCTATGTTGCCCAGAGCCGCCTCACTAATAGCCGCTCTCTGCAAGAGGCCAAGGCGTGAGGTGAGGGCAACCTGCTACATCAACAGGCTTCCCTTTCCCACAAACCCCCATCCCATCTTTAGCCCACTGCACACACCTTGATCCAAGCAGCTACCAGATCAGCATGCTCCACTCATTCTCTCACCCAGGACTGCTTACAGAGCAGGCTGTCGCAGCTGCTCTACCAGACAATCGAGTCAAGCGCACACTTTGGCTACCAAGGAGAGGTGGGAGGGGAGAAACACCTCACTAGCATCGAATGCGATACTAGAGTGTGATGGTCATTGTGAATCGGGTGGGGTGCTGTTAACCCAAGCTTAAGAAGAAGGGAGGAAAGGCAGCGCTCAGAATTCGAAGATGGTTAGCTTTATTGAAGAGGACAGAAGAGAGTCAAGAGTGTCAGTGAGGAGGTCAAACGGATCAGGTGAGCCTATAGTGAAAAGCTGGGTCACATCTCCACGAATCGCATCATTGTCGTGTGGGTGGGAAATACTTGCCCATCAAAGCCTCTTCTCCACTCCACTGCCGACAAGCACATTCATCCACTAGTTCACGTCAGCTGGAAAAGCTGGCAACCGAAATGTAGCATGAGCAACTCAACAAGTAAAGGCAAAGTCAATCTGGAGGTGCATTTACGCGCTCTTCGTGACAAATGATTCAAGCCAGTGCTGATTGCATAAAGCTGCATTGTAGAGGTGCAGAGGCACAACATTTGGCCCACTGCATCACATCAAGTACGACATACGTATTACTTTGCCATTGAATCACCTATCTGAGCCTACAGGTCCGATTTCACTTCGAAATGTGTTCTGTTAGGACGTTACGGTAATTTTGTTTGCCGTGTGATCACATGTCCAACTGGCGTAAACACAATGAATGTCTAAGTAAAATTCCAGCATTTCGAATGTATTTGTGTCGTGTGGGTGGATATTTGTCAATGCGCACACATTTGTACACCTTCACAGTCTAAGTGCACAGGTGGAAATGAGGTGGAGTGGATGATGCCTCTGCTGGTTGGAGTTGCAGCAGCACGCCACAGTGATGCCACCCACCTCCACACCCAAGTCATTGCATTGGTGGAGGCGGTGGTGTGTGAGGCACGAGCACCTCCCATTGGCAAAGACTCAACTGGTTGGATATAAAGGGTCACCACTCACCACTCCGTCTCATCCACAACCCAAACCACTTTCTGCGGCTTTCGAGGCGAAGCAAACCTCCACTCCTTCGACATGCAGCTCTCTCCGTTCAAAGGCACACTGCTTCTCGTGGCACTGCTCTCAGTGTCCACTTTGAGTTACAGTGAGTCCAACATCCCTTTGCGTTGACGATCCTTTTGCAGGCCTCTCCATAGATTCGATGATTGACTGTATGACGGGGCAGCTGCTAAAATATGCACAAGAAAATGGCCAAGAGTTCAATGTCTTGGGTATCGGGAATCTCGTTCGCTCTTGCCCCTTCTCCCTGAATAAGACTGCACGCGACGGCAAGCCAACCTACACCGTCGGCATTTGCTTCAACGTGACGAGGCTGGCACTAGCCCCTCCCAGTGGCGTAAGTCCTCCGCACTTCAATTGTCCAACTTACAGACATGTGGGCACACAACTGTTGCACGAGGCCTCATTGTAGGAGGGCAATGAAGTGTGCCATAGTGGGGGAAAGGCGATAATTTGGCATTTTAAATGAGAGCATTTTCCTGTTCCAGTTCCCACAGCTGGTGGCTATCGGCCAAGCAAAGTTCGATGCTTCGGTGGAAGTAATCAGAGGCGACCATCCTCAGGTCAAGTTGGCCTTGGCGGCTCCGGTCTTCGATGAGGCGTCTGTCTATGTGACGTTGTTTCCACTGCCACGTGCAATACGTAAGGGTATGATAAAGAGCGAAGGCGAGAAATGGATCGGCGACGCACTGGGTGTTCCCATACCAGCTTACCTCTTCAAGGGTAAGATAGTCGAGCAGATGCGAGGAGTGCTGGAAGGCCAACTGAAGGCCTTACTCACCAACCTTGGTTAGAGCGTGAATCAAGTCGGTGCCATCGAGCAGTCGATCAATCAACCAATCAAGCAACCAGTCCCCATTCATCTCCCATGTATCCCCTTATGCCACCTCTTCCCCAATCCCCAATTCCCGATCCCCAATCCATGCCAATGAATGTCCAATTCTTCAGTAGTTCTTCCAACCCAACCAACTTACACCGACACTGCAGTGCATCACACAATACTGGAGGTCGGGCGGTTGTTCGAAATAAAGTGTTCAACTCAGTGAGATGGGCTTTCGAGTGTGTGGTGGGAATGTCGGTGAAAGGAGGGAGGGATGGAGGGAGGGAGGGAGGGAGGGAGGGAGGAGGGAGGTGTGTGTAGTCAGGTCGAAGCACTATCCCCTCGAAGCACATCTTATTCCTCTGGTTAGAACATCGCTTCCATCTGTGAGGTTGGAAGGAACACGAAAGCGCAAATCGGTTGCGTTCGAGTAACCATTGAGGAGGTGAGTTGCGTAGTTGCTTGGACTACACTGCAACGCAGGAGTAGCTGCCGACTTGCCTTCTGTGGGGCTGTCCCTTCCCTGTCCACCTCTCTAAACATTCCGCAGGATTTCCAAATTCTCGCTCGCCTTCCGTTACATTACACTGGCAGAGGGCTTTCCAAGGCACTTTCATGGATCGTTAATGCCTAAATGGCCAGGGCTGGATATCTGCATCCGTAAGTGCTTAAGCCGAAGGAATTAGGCAAGCAACGGCAACTCTGTTACACTCGCATGCTCTTTCCTCTAGTCATGGCTCGCCACACAGCCTGCACAGCTCACTTCACGAGAAGGGTACGACAGGTGCGTCCTCGACGTGTCTTGAGACGCACAACCACCACTGAATTCAGTGCTCACTCGAATGAGTTGCAAGCCGTCGTACACTTTCACACCTGTCCTCAGATGACTTTCTTCTCCACGGAGATCGGTGTGGCAGCCGATGTGGAAGAATGATCTGAGCGACTAGCCAAGACACCGCTCACAATGCGGTGCAGCTGCACGAAGACACTTAGGACTTCTGCATCTCCACCTGAAGGGCGGCAGCGTGGTGTCTCACGTGGGCAGCCTACACTGCCTGTCCTCCAGCACTTCCGCGTGTTGCTAGTGAATCTGCTGGCCCTCATTCTTGCCCTGTGGTTCCTCCAGATTACCGCAGCCTGGTCAGTGCAAAACGACTCGGTGCGTGTCAGCGCAGCGTCTGATGCATGCATCATTGTCTACCCTCTTACTGCAGGCTCACAAACTGGAAAGCCAATCGGTGACATTGCCTAGTCATCACCAACTCCTGGGGAGAACTGCAACATTCTCCAAAACAAGAATGTGCGTCGAAAGACCTTTTGCCAAACCAAATGTGTCCACATCTGAAAGGCTTGACAAGTGGCCCAAACGAAGTGCTGCTTTGGTGGGTGGAAGCACTGCCTCTTGTCAAGCGTCTTGGTTGATGTCATCGTCGATGTGGAAGCGTGTCGACACAACCTCAAACAAGCCACCGTGGCGGCCGGTCACCCTTCAAACTCCTGCTTTGGCAGAGGCCATCGTGTCCATCAGAATGAATTTCCAAAATCTCCTTTCTGAAACGGAAAGGTGGTGGGTGTGACCAGTTCCCTCCAATCCGTAATTCTACTTTACTTTTAGAAATGACATCTGACAAGACCCGCACACTACTTGTCCCACTGCTCATGCATGATCGTGGAGCGCATAAAAGGAACTAATGCAGAGGCGGTGTCACGTGTAGAGCCAACTGTCACTGCTCGTGGTGGTGGTGGTGGTGGTGGTGGTGGTGGTGGTGGTGGTGGTGGTGGTGGTGGTGGTGGTGGTGGTGGTGGTGGTGGTGGTGGTGGTGGTGGTGGTGGTGGTGGTGGTGGTGAGCAGTGTCTCTTGGCAGATGCCATGAGCGTATCCTCCTCTGGGCAGAAGCCAAACACCGGACTAGTCGACAGCACCACCCCACCTCAAGGAGCCATCGCATCGGTGATCGGGTGCAAGGAGAGATGAGGGCACTGCGCAACAACATCCACCACTCCTCTTAGCCTTCCTGCAGTTCATTTGTCTCACACTGCCTGCCTGTGCTACCTGCATTTATGGAAGCGGTACCGTCGACTCGGCGTGATCATCACTGATGCTTGCAGGCATCACGAACACGAAACGCTGACTCGTGAATGTGCCAATGATTTCTCACAAGCACCTTCTTCTAAGCAACTTCTCCCATCTTCTCTTACCGCCAATTCTTGCGCCACCTCCAAAACTTCACGGAGTTGCAACTGTGGGACAAGGGTTGTCGCGTTGCAAGAATGAAAACACGCACCTGTTTCATCAACGCACAATCTGAGGCTCAGCGTCTACTCAGAATTCGAGCTGCTCTGCCTCGAATGGTGCTCATCAGCAGTCTAGCCTCTGGTGGAGTGGACTGAATCAACGTGGCATTATCTGCAGACAACAAAGCGATGGCGTAGTGGTGCCTACTCGTGGACTCTGCACTGGCGTCTTGTGGAGTTCCGCCAACGAGAGGAGGCGAGGTGGAGCTCACCAGGGCCACTACAAGCACAGTGCAACGCAAAGGCCACGAGGAGAATTGAGCCTTTGATTTGCAATGTCAGCAGGTCGGCATTGTGATTTACTACTCCTCTCTCAAGGCACACATCCGTGGTCCTCATGGAGACCACTTGTGCCATGCGTGTACTCAGACCAAGAATGAGCAGTTGGTGTGGAGAATGAGGTGTCTCAAATCGAATACACACACTTGAGGGTTTCGTCGTTTTCGCTTTTGCAGCACGACTCCTCACACTCCTTGGCAGTACCTGACCACTCACTTGACACCGCTTTTATCCTAGCAACTTCTTTATCGGACGAAGCAAAGCAGAGGAAGTCTCACAAGGCGCACTGTAATTGTGGACCTTCGCTCCCAACTGATGAAGTAACAGGGCGTTAACATCTCCCTCCCTCCCTCCCTCCCTCCTCCCTGCCTTTTGCGCCCTTCTCCTCTCGTTTCTGCCAAACCGCCTACGCATTAGACATCGAGCACCTCATCGCTTCCATTTCCCCTTTAATGTGGTGTGTCGCACACATTTCTCCGCAAAGGCTCCTGTCCACCACCCACTTGATAGTCACTCCACTTCTGCTGAGCACCAGTCGACAGCAGGCATTTCCTTACCTTCCATCACCTCCATTTCATTCCTCCGCATCCATTCACTTCATTCACTTATCCTACAACACCTCGCATCCACTGTCCACACTACAAATGCTCAACCAACTCTCACTTTTGCTCTACATCAAAGTGTTCGTTGCAGTGTCGTAGCAGTGCAGCTCCAAAACCTGTCTCACTCTCACTGCGTATTTCTGCACTTTGCATTGCATTAACCACCTTCACTTTGTCATCGCGTCCCATCAGCGTGGCAGTATGATATTCCCGAGGTCGTCAGCGTCGTCGCGTTGTGGGGCATTGTGGAGGCAACGAAGCCCAACTCTCCAATCGCCTCATCGAAGCGGTTGGCATTAATTCTTCGCAGTAATAGAGCTGCGCAGCCTACACATGCCTACCTTCAGCCTCAACTACAACGCAACGCCATGTCTTCACCCTAGTAATAATTTGCCCGAAACCCAAACATTATAGGATTACTGGAGGACATTTTTTTAGTCAGCTCTAGCAATGCAACTTTCCAAGTCCCGAGGCCAGTCCTCCACTTTACAGCTAGTGCCTACTTCACTTCACTCTCGCCTTGACAAGCATTTGACGCGAGTCCAGTCTCGTGCAGGAGCATTTCAGCTCAGCTCCGGTTCGACAGTTCCACCACTCACTTGCATAGCATTGTGCACCCAAGAAATTGCCTTCGTGTAAAGGCCAATATGAGTAGCTGGAGAGAGGTCTCAATGCTGCGCTAACGGGGCAGTTGAAAGGCCAGCATCGGGCAAAGATGTAAGACACAAAGGACTGCAGGCACGCTGACGGCTGCTACCAAGAGGCATTCAGCCATCGCGCCTCCTACCACAACCTCCACCTCACCCGACCGCCTCGTTCAGCATCTCATCCAATCCCATGCAGTTGCCCCACGTTTGTGCCAACCATCACATCCACTTCAAGGCACCGTCTACTCACATCACACCGTGACATTTAAAGCCGTCTCGCAGAGGAGGAGGCACTGCGTGTTTACCCAAGCCCTATACTGCCTATTCCCCCAACCCCGCCTTCCCTGCATACACATCCGTGCACAATGTGGTTGGCAGCATCTCATCCTCCTTTACCAAACACAAACCTCCTCACACCCATCCACCCAATCACCCACTTATCCACCCACCCACAATTCATCCACTCCACACCTCCTGATGCCACTCACAAGGCCAAGTGGTGGCATGCCACTTCTTCAACAACAGTCCACACGCTGCCTTCCTTTCAATTGCACTCACCATCTGTGCCACCAACACGCAACAGCAAGCCAACTAAATAAAATCACTTCCACACGCGCCGAAGCACAATACACCGCGGTGGCTTCCCACAGTCATGCAAATGGGCAGCGGCTAGCAGCCCTCCACTCCGCAATTCAACGCCTCCATCACTAATCCGAACATGCGCACTGCAGCAACTTCAGCTTCTCCCCACCACTCCTCCCCCAAGACGAACCGACGCATCATACTCGGATTGAATACAGACATGTATTTCCCACGTCAGACACTGGGCAAAGGTACAACAATGAGGCAACTTTTGCCTTCTCCACCACCATCCTCCGCCCTCAGTCTCCCTTCGGCAACAGTACTGCGTCCTCTGTCGTCCCAGCGCCTGTGGTGCAAGCCAATTCCGTGCAACACAACAAAATGCACTGACCATCAGGCCTCTCCACGACCAGCAGAAGCAATGCTCACCTAGAAGCAGAACAGTCCAACTTCTGCCACCGGTTCGGCCTCACCACCTCTACAGTAATAAAACAATTAGGCCTTGGCATGACTACTATACTCAGGTGGCAGCATTACATTCAATGCCATTAACTGGCTGATGAACGTCAAATAACACACACACGCACACAAACGAATTCCACAATGGCACATTTTTATATGGCAGGAAGCAAGTGAGGCATGAAGTCTTAGGACATCTCCCACTTCGCGTACAAATTAATCACCTCCACGCAACAAGTCAACCCACTCAAGCTGTTGTGTGAGGTTTCTTCAAACTGCTACAAGTGATGCAGGTTCGGCAGAAGTCGAGTACGTCCGGGGTAAGAGAGGGACACCAGTATCGTTTGCTCGAGGCCTCCACCGTCCTCTTCTCACCTACATACCCCAATTGCTCGTGCAACTCTTGGAGGACTGTTTGTATCAGCAAACCAGGAACAAGAAGACGTTTGGGAGACGTGGCGTCTTCTTGATACCATAAAACTTCGTCTTCCAGGGTGAGTTTGGCCCACTGTCGCCATATCTGTTTGGCTGCTTTGCTGGACATTTTTAATCTCTTCTGCAGTAGACTTGTGTGAGGACGCCAGGAACCTTTCGTATAGCAACGCCGTGTCGGGATCGGTACTTTGTGTGTTTCTCCACTGGTGTCTAGTAGGCTCGCTCCAAAATAGCGTGCCCACTATACCGCTTTCCCTCTCTGCTGAGAGAGGTCTGCGAGACAGTGCATCCGCGTTGTCATGCATGGTCCCTTTTCGGTACCGCACTGTCAAATCGTATTGCTGCAGTTCTTCGTACCAGCGCGCCACGGAGCGGTCAATCTCCTTCATTGTTCTTAGCCAGGTCAGCGCTTGGTGGTCCGTTCTCACAATGAATTGCTTCGCTATCAGGTAATGTCTAAAGTGCCGAACCATTGTAAAGATGGCGAACAGTTCGCGTTCCGTTGCACTTTTCTCTCTCATTTTTTGTTGAGCCCGGTGCTGGCGTATGCGATGACGTGTTCCCTGCCTTCTTTATCCCGTTGGGATAGAACACCGCCTACGGCTACGTCGCTGGCGTCTGTGTCTAGTACGAAGGGGGGTGCGCCGTTCTCGAAGTTGGGTAAGGCCAGAACCAGAGCGGAGCAGAGCCTGCGTTCTAGTTCCTTAAAGGCCTCATCATGTTCGTTCTCCCATGTGAAATTCTTTTTCGCCTGTTTCTCTGTTAATTTGTGCAGAGAACCGGCGATCTTGGCGAAGCCTTTGACGAAACGTCGATAGTAGCTTGCCAAGCCGAGAAAACTGCGGAGCTCCGTCTGATTGGTCGGTGTCGGCCATGTTCTCACTTGGTCTGTATGGTCTTCGGTGACCGCCATCCCATTTGACGAGACTGTATGCCCCAGGAATGTAACCGAACGTTGAAGAAAGTGGCACTTCTTTGGGTTCAGGGTCAATCCAGCGCCTCGGAGGCGATCTAGCACGAGTTTCAGGTTGGTATTATATTCCTGCATGTCTCTGCCAAAGACAAGAATGTCGTCGAGGTAGATTATGCAGTGCTTTGGAAAAAGCCCCCTTAGTGCAGTCTGCATCAGGCGCTGGAAGGTAGCTGCGGTGTCACATAGTCCAAACGGCATTGTTTGAAATTCATAGAGTCCGTTTGGCACTATGAAAGCTGTCGTTTCTCTGTCCGTCTCCGCTACTTCCACTTGCCAGTAGCCGGATTTCAAGTCCACAGTGGAAAACCACTTTGACCCGTGCAGGGAATCCAATGAGTCGTTGATGTGAGGTAGTGGGAAAGCGTCCTTCTTGGTCACGGCATTCAGTTTTCTGTAGTCAATGCACCGCCGTAGGCTCCCGTCACTTTTCTTTACTAGCGCAATCGGAAAGACCCACGGTGATTTGGATGGCCGTATCACGTCGTTGGAGATCATCTCATTCTGTAGACGATTTACGTCTTCCAAGAGTGGCGAGGGAATGCGTCTCGGGGGCTGCCATATTGGCATCACCTGTGTCGATGGCATGCTTAATGATGCTCGTCCGACCGAGTTTGGTTCCTTGCAAAGAGAACATTCTAGAGTATCTGCACAGCAATGAGTGCAGTTCCTTCCTTTCGCTGTCGGTGATATTTTTTAACCGTGAGCAAAGCTCCTCTAGGTTGTTAACAGGAATACCAGCAGCTTCGAACAGGGCACTGCAGATTTCTTCAGCGTCCTTTCCCAGGGAAGGCTCGACCGACTTTACTGCTTTGTGCTGTTGGGTCGTAAAGGTATCCTCTGCGAAGTTCAGGATTGCTCCAGTCTTGCGGAGGAAGTCAATGCCCAGTATCACGTCACACACTAATTCTGGACACATAATAAATTGTAATATCCAGGATTCCTTCCCTATTGTGATCTTTAGCAACGTCTCTCCGATCGCTTTCATCCTCCCTTCGGCTGAGAGTAGTTTTATGAAGAAAGGCCTGGCACGAATCTTGCGGAAGAGATCTGGGAACGCTTCGGGATTCACAAGGGACTCAACCGCTCCCGATTCCTGGAGGAAACGACAGGGGTATCCTCCTAACTTGCCGAGAGCTTGCAGAAATGGGCGAGGTGTATTTGGGGGTTGGCAAGATAACGAGAAGTAGGTCTCACCTGCTCTTGGGGTCCGGCGTGAGAGGATCCAGCGAGGGCGTGGCTGATTTGGCTGTCAGTGGGACGTCTGGGGAGCAGATGCCAGGGGAAGTTCCTGACGTATCTTAGTCGCCGCCTTGACCAACTGATTGAGATCGTTGGTCTTCATTGCATTGAGCCTCGCGGCGATAGATGGAGGTTGGACTCCCGCACAGAATTAGACGGCCACCCAGCTGGTCACTTTGACTGGGGGGCAACCTTTGAAGGCTCCTTCAGCTAGGAGTTGTAGGCTCCGAGCGTAGTCCCCGTCAAATTCACTCACCTTTTGGTCTTGGTGGAAGAACTCTCTGGCCAGAGAACGTTCACATTGGACAATGGCCAGTCGCGAGAGAATCTCGCAGCAATAGCCGATGTCAGAGTTGGGCGTGACTCCTGCTTTTATTACTGAGAGAAAAAGCTCTTGCGGAGGAGCGTGGAGGAGCAGCGGCACTCTGCCGCTGGGGGTACAAGTGGATGTAAAACCTAGTGGTTTGCATCCAATCTTCAAGGTTCATATCGCCTTTGAAGAAGGGAAGGTCCGCCGACGCTGCCACCAGGGTAGCGGGATTATCGCGTTCTTCCTCCTCGTCCCTTTCCACCTTGCTGGAAGAAGGCCCAGCTTTTCTAGGCATAGTTTTATTAAAGGGGAAACAGGTAGTTGGGACGTCCAATCTACGGGGTATCAGTCCTCGGCTCCAAAGGAGAAGACGCGAGCTCGTTCTCGACCACGTGGATCTTGTGTTCCCGCCTCTCACCTACAAAGCGTATATAAACACCAACATTATTATAATATGCATCCCAACATATGCATGTGTGTGCATGGCTATCAAAAAAATCGACCTGGAAAATAACACAAAAACGCACCGATGTATTGTGGAAAAATACCTCATTAGTAGAGTGAAAAACACACATTCCAAACTGCAAAGGCAAACAGGCAAACAAACACAAACTCACCAAAAGGGACTGGACCATGGCTTAGTAAAAAAACTGCGACAAGTCCCCTCGATCTCCCCATTTCAACATTGACAATCACCGTCCCAATTCACCACCCCTCCGAACGAGACAGTAAGCCTTCCTGCCATGTCAACTCTACTCTCGCACTCGTTTCGTCACTTTAGCTCGCGCCAATGGAATTTTCCTTTGCTTGCGCCAAACGAGGCGAAACCCATTACATCGCCATTCAACACACCCCTATCGTCCACGACATGATCCACGTCGCAGGACAAATGGAACGCCTGCGCAGGTGGTGACTCCATAACCTCGCATTGCCTGCCATTCCACAGACTTCTCAAATACCACTCCGCCACCATTGTGAGTTCGTAGCAGCAGCTGAAATGCAGGGGAAAGGAAACCCGAGAAGTGAGCGTCCAACGCACCACAGAACCAAAACAAGCAAATGTAAGCCACAAAAAAGTGCTTCAAGACGCAAACAATTAGAACCGCTACAAGGTGCAGTCTGCGCAGTGGTGCAAACATTTCTGGCTCTACCTCAAACACCAACTCATATCAAAGCTGAATCACCACTCAGCCACAAACAAGGCCCTACACAACACCTTTCACAGAAACACTGCGCGCACGCAACCAGGGTCTCCAAGTCAACAAGCAATCATATTGCCAAGTCTCCCATGCCCACCATATCTGCTCTACGAGCAAGAACATTGCGGCGGTGAAAATAGCCCACGCTTCGCCATGCACAAAGCACGAAAGGACCTACCAGTAGCCGGCATAAACATGACGCAAGCCGGTGCATTACAATCCACTCCCAAGTGGAAGAAACGCGCAGAACGATGGCGAAGGCGAGTTGCGCATTCGGTGCTCCTGAGTGACATTTCCACTCCTAGCATGCACCACTTTACTAGAAGCACACACTTCTCTAGAACCAAAGATCATGCATTATTCATACCAAGTACAGCCCAAAGTTCACCTGACTTTCCCAAAATTTGCGCAAACAAAGCCTCTTTAACCTCAAATCCGACCACATCCATGCTTGGCAGAGAGAACGCGCGCAAGGACCAAATTCCAATCGACCGCGCAGCAGGTGCTCAGTAAAAAAATAAACCTTCTAAGGTACTCTCTTTGCAAAATGCCCATTAACTGTGTGGCTTAGCTGACTTTGTCCTTGGTATTCGACTGGGCAGGCGAGATTTCCAAATTCTGCAAATGTTGTAGACATGCACATGTGTATTTTGTCATTTTACATAAGCAGTAATTGGAACAAAATACCCAAAAATCTGTGCTCAACAGGCAAATCAAGGTAGCAAATGCAACAAAACACCTACGATTGTGCGACATTCATTGCACATGTTATTTAAATGGTACTTGGTTTGATTGCTGTTATTTAGTGAGTTGGAATTCTCAGACAGGACTTTAAATGAGAGGCAAGCTCAACCTTCAGCCTAAGCTTCAGCTGTAGCATTGTGAGACTTCCTTGCGGTTAAGGATGGTATAATACTTGTGCAGAATGCAGATACTTGGCAAGGGGAGAGAATGGACCTGCTGGCATGGTCCGGAGGACAACCCTACCCGTTAGGGAAATACGACCACCTCAGTGACCGAAGCCGAAACCGACAGTCACAACATGCAATGCATGTCATCTGCTCTTTCTGCTTCCATGCATGACAGTCTCCTTAGATTTTGTGGTGCCTTCATGCATTTAGTCAATGCAAATATATTGTTGTTATTTAGATTACGTGCCAACATCACTTTCAGTTGTTTGTCATTGTCGAACGCAGACGATCTGCAATAAGTCTCTTCGGCGACTTCAAACTGTCCTAGACCAAATACGCCTGCACGGGAATCGGCGCCCGCGTCGCCATTGCGGAAGCCACGGTTTGGGCATTGTCTGCGCCAAGGAAGTGGATGTGGTGTCGTCGTTTATTCGAGGGAAGGCGTGGGGAGAGGGAGGGAAGACGTTACGCAGTTCCCTGTTAACTCGCTGTAAAGGCGGTGTTCGTGGCATTTGCTCGTGCGCTTTTCACGAAACGAGAAATATCGTGCGTCGAATTGTTTTTGTAAAATTACCTTAAGAGTCGTGTTTGTGGGCTTAGTTCCTCCCCTCTCTCCATCAAGGAATGCAGTAGCAATGCCCCTCCACACTGTGTTAGAGAGTGAACACTCTTGCTGTGGACTCACTGCTTGCATCTCACCTCGTCCCTCCCTTTCTTAGTAAACGTCTCTCACTCACCATGCTCCAACACTGCCTTGTCCAAAAACAGCGGAGAATGTGGTGGCCGTGCTTGAGGCTAGTCGATGTTCACTTCATACAAAATGCCAGAAGTCGTGTAGATGAGTGGACCCCTGCAAATCTTTGGCAATGAGCACAAGTAGGCGTCAGTGAAATTTGTTCCCGTACAAGGAAACGGACGGGAGTTACAGTGGTTCGTCAACCTCCAGGTAAGCCATCGAATTCAAACACCCTTCGAAATTTCGAATAAAATCCACTCTTTAACGCTGCATGAAGCAAACAAACAAAACGGCGTCATTCGCCAATTGCCCACCTGTTCGTCATTCACGTCAACCTGGTCCTGCTTACAATGCGAAGCAAGTGTGCGAAAACCAAAGCAGTGCCTCCTCGCTTTGAGTGTTTACGACGGTTGCACTAATGTTGGTTAGGGTTGTCGTAGCCACTAGCTACACACAGTGACCTCCAGATCGGTCCCTTCTCTGTTGTCTCTCATTTCTCCAGCAACGACTAAAGCTAATCGCACTCTAACGCTGTTGCCGAGTTGTCAGCAAGTCGAGTGCGTCCAGATGTAGCTGTGTTGTGGGTGTAGGGGATAGGAGGAGGCAAGAAATGCATTACAACCTCCCTTCAACTAAGGCGCTACATTATTGCCACAGTAATTCCTCGTCTTCGCAACCACTTTGCACTACTTTTGGAATGTTCGTCACAGATTTTTTCTCGGGAAACTGTGCACCTCTTCTGGGTAGTTAGATGGATTTGAGTGAGACGAGTCTTTTGCCGACAGAGGTTACAGGCGACGTCTCTGGCGCTCTCAGCGGTCTGCCCTACTTGACGGGATGCACGTGAGATGCGACAACTCAACAGCCAGGCAGCCAGCAGGAAGGCAATCCAAAAGTGTCAGGGAGAGAAGCACGAGGTAGTGAAGCAGTGACTTCGCTGCGAGCATGCAATCACCCAATTGCAGTAACAACACTGAAAGGTGCTGGCTATTGCTTGCCCACCTAACCCATCGTCTTCCCCAATTCCGAGGACTACCACTGACTGTGTCGGTAACTTTCAAAGCGCACTGTAGTGTAGTGCAATACATTGCAGCTTCTTGGTATGAAAATTGTTTCGGCGGCAAGTAGGCGTCAGACCAGTGAAGTCATGGTGCAGGGATTCGCGCTGTCCAGCGGCTTTAGAAAACTGAAGTATCTTTATTTTGCACCAAATTTTGCTGAGAAAAGAGCATTGTCAGTAAGTAAAATGCAGTGTGTCTCCTCTTAAATATTATGCTTGCTACGCTCCATAATTTGTCGATGCAAGCGCCCACAGGATGCTTGTGTTTTGCAACGCGGTGGCTTGACATTCCACCAAAGCACCTTCGACGTAACTTCTGCAACCAAATGCTTCGTCCTACGCTTTGTGGCAAGTAGCCTGGTTAAGAGGCCTGAGTCTGCAATCTTGTGCAACTATTCACTTGGTAGACATTTAACCAAACTGCAAACAAACGAAAATGATGTTGGCACCCACTCCAAGGAAGAACAGCTTAATTGCATCGTCGCAAATGCATGAGGGCATCACAGAACCTAAAAACACTATCGCGTATGTAATCCAAAAAGGCAGAGGAGACACACATTGTTTGTTCTGACCGTCGGTGTCGGTTTCGGTAACTGAGGTGGCCTCATTGTTGTGCCTCGTTTGGCTGGTCTCTGAGCAATGCCAGCACGCCCGTTCTCCCCGTTTGCCAAATATGTGCATTCTGCCCCAACAGTATGCCCTCTTGTGGTCTCAAGGAAGTCTCGGCACGCTGCAGCCCAAGATTAAGCTTAAGCTTGCTTCCCATGTGTAGTACTGCCTGTGAATTCCCACTCACGTAATAGCTGAACTCAAACTAACCACTGCATAAGTAACATTACAACAAATGCTATGCTGTCTAGGTGATTTGTCATATCTGCTATCTTGATTTACCTTTTGAGCACAGATTCTAGGTGTTTTCTAGTTTAACTAATGCTCATGTGAGATAACAAATTGGGCAGGTGTATATGCGCAATTTTTGCAAGGTTTTGGTTACACACCTGTGCAGTCGAATAGCGAAGACGACGTCGGCTGAGCTAAACCGTTTATTGGTCTTTAAAAATGACAGATCCTTGTTGGGCTCATTTCTTCTGCTGAGCACGTCTTGCGCGGCCGGCTTGAATTCAGTTTATGCCTGGGTTCTGTGATGGTGAGAGGTGTGGTTACGTTTCAGCTTGAAAAGGTTGCTTGCATAAAGTTTGGGGAAGCCTAGTGAACGTTGTGATGTAGTTGGTATGGAAAATGTTTCCACCTTCGATTGTGCGAAAAGTGCTTTGCTAGTGGTGCATTGTGTGCTGGGAATGGAGGTGTCGACTAAGAGCACCGAATGTGCAACTCGCCTTCGCTGTCGCTCTGCATACTTTCTTAGGTGGAAATGAATTACAGTCTGTCGGCTTTAGTCCCGTTTTTACCAACTGCTGGTAGGTTCTTTCATACTCTGTGCATGGCGAGGCGTGGGCTATCTTCCCTGCTGTAATGTACTTGCTCGTAGAGCAGAGGTGATGGGCATGGGAGACTTGGCAATATGATTGCTTGTTGACTTGGAGATTCTGATTGCATGCTGACAGTGTCTTTGTAAAAGGTGTTGTGTAGGGTCATATGCTAGGCCATAGATAGCTACTAATGCGTGTGATCCGAATGCACTTGCTGATAGATATCCTTTCCGACAACTTCTTGGAAAACTGCCACCTATTTTTTGCCATTTAAACGATCACATCTAAGATTTACTTCTTTTCTGAATCGTTATACTGCCATTTCTTCGCGGTAAACACGGCAAGCTTCATCTCTCCTCTTGCTGTCAGATCACCGCAAGGCATCAGCGCAGATTTCACAATTAAGCGCCACCAATAATTGGAGCAGAAAGACCGAAAGGAGAGTTGTCCCTTTGAAGCATATCAGCAAAGGCATACAGATCATACGAATTAGTGATGGTCTCTCGACCCCGTTCCACTCAACCTCTACCTTACGAATGCTCACATGGCAGGCTGCCGCAGCTACTCTACCAGACAATCGAGTCGAGCGCACCCTTTGGCTACAAAGGAGAGGTGTAAAGGGAGAATAAGAAGCATCACCTGTGGTCCTCATGGAGACCACTAGAGCCATACGAGTACTCAAACCAGGAATGAGGAGTTAGTGTGGAGAAAGTGGTGTCTCGAATCCAAAGCACATTTGAGGGCCTCTTCATTTCGCCACACTTCTCGACGTCACTAAACGACTCACTCTACCCACTTCTACCGTAGCAATTATTTGTCGAGCGGAGAAAGGGAGAGGAAGTCTTACAACATTCACTCCATTTACGAACCTTCATTCTCAACCGATGAAATAACTAAACATTAACCTCTCCCTCACTCCCTCCCTCCTGTTTGCACTTTTCTCCCATTAAGTCTTTCGAACCACTTATGAATGGGACAGTGAGCACCTCATCGTTTTTCCTTCCCCTCTAATGTGACGTGTCAATCACATTTCTTCGCAAACATTCTTATTTCCTCCCCAGTTGATTGTCACTCCATTCCATTCAAATATCAATGGACAACAGGCATTTTCTTACCTCTCAACACCTCCATTCTTCGTTCTTCCTTACCTTTGCCGCATGTTTCAGTCCTCCGTATTCATTTACTTACTTCAATTAATCCACAACGCCTCACATTCACCATCCACACTACAAATGCTCAACCAATTCCCAATTCCGTCCCGCAACGAAGTGTTCGTTGTTGTGCTTTCGTGTTCTACCTCCAAAACCTTACTAACTCCCACTGCCTGTTTCAGCACTTTGCTTTGCATCAATCACATTCACTTTGTCATCGCGTCCCATCAGCGTGGCATCATGCTAAACTCGAGGTCGTCACCGTGCTCGCCTTGTGGGGCAACACTTGTCCACGGTGCAGCAGTTTGCATTAATTCTCCACGAGTAATACTACTACGCAGCCTGCACACGCCTGTCTTCGGCTCGAACTGCGGCGCGATGCCGTGCACTGATTTAGGAATAGTTTGTCCTAAACTCAACCGCTGCTAGAACACGAAAGTAAACTTTGTTATCAGCACTTCCCAGCAGCTCTAGCAATGCAAACTTGAATCTCCAGAAGTCAGTCATTTACTTTACAAATGGTGCCCAGTTCTCTTCACTCTCGTCCTGACAAGCATTTGATACGAGTTCAGTCACATGGAGGAGCATTTTAGCTTTGTTCATCAAACAAAGTTCCTTTGTTCAAAGACTAATATCAATGCAAAGCCAACGAAGCAGTTGAAAGGCCACCATCAGGCAAAGATAAAGGAGAAAGGACTGCGGGCTCACCAACAAATGTTACCAAGAGGCATTCAGGCATCTGGCCACCTAACATAACCTCCACCTCACTCGGCCGCCTAGTTCAGCATCTCATTCAATCCCACGCAGTTGCTCTACGTTGCTACTGAACATCACATCCACTTCAGGGCACCGCCTATCCACATCATACCGTGCATTTAAAGCCGTCCCGCGGAGGAGAAGGCACTGCGTGTTTACCCAAGTCGTATGCAGTCAACCTTCATTATTGCCTTCCTTGCATACACAGCCGTGCCCAATGTGGTTGAGAGCATCTCGCCCTCTTTTCCCACATACAAACCTACTCACACCCATCCACCAACCCACCTACACTTCATCCATCTGTCACTTTTGATGTCACTCACAAGGCGTCCGTTCAGAAGTCAAGCACCTCTACCTCCAATTTGTCCTCTCACCCAGCATTACGGACGCGCCCAAATGCACAAAATATTTGCAGAATGGTGTTCACCAGCGGTCTAGAACATGGTGGTGGGGCATGTATCAACCTGGCACTGTCCACACACGGCAGTGAGATGCCCTGATAGTGCTTTCTTGTGGACTCTGGGCTGGCGCCTTGCGGTCTTCTGCCAACACGAGGAGGAGAGTTGGAGCTCACCGTAATTACTACAAAATAGGAGCAGCAGTAAAACCACGTGGAGAGTTGAGCCTTTGTGGTGAAGCCACTAGAGGTGAAAAGAACAGGCGGCTGTTTTGTCAAAGCAGTTGTCGGAAAACACGAGGAGGAGGTTGGAGCTCACCGTAATTACTACAAAATAGGAGCAGCAGTAAAACCACGTGAGAGTTGAGCCTTTGTGGTGAAGCCACTAGAGGTGAAAAGAACAGGCGGCTGTTTGTCAAAGCAGTGTCGGAAAGGCTACACATCAGCGAGTGCATTCAGATCACTAGCATTAGTGCTGACCTCTCGCCTCCGCTCCGTCTCCTCTCACGTGGTGCGATGTGAAGAAGTTCCCTTCATCGCCTCACCTATACCGACACACCCATGTTGCCCAGAGCCGCCTCACTAATAGCCGCCTCTGCAAGAGGCCAAGGCGTGAGGTGAGGGCAGCCTCTCTAATTTCAAAAGATTTACCCGACTCATTCACACGCATTTCCCATGCCAAAGCTACCTCGGCATACTCCCCTTTCCCACAAATCCCCATCCCATCTTTAGCCCACTGCACACACCTTAATCCATGCGGCTGTTGAATCAGCATGCTCCACTCATTCTCTCACCCAGGACTGCTTACAGAGCAGGCTGCCGCAGCTGCTCTACCACACAATCGAGTCAAGCGCACACTTTGGCTACGAAGGAGAGGTGGGAGGAGAGAAACACCTCACTCGCATTGAATGCGATGCCAGAGTGTGATGGTCATTGTGAATCGGGTGGGGTGCTGTTAACCCAAACTTAAATAGAAAGGAGGAAAGGCAGCGCTCAGAATTCGAAGATGGTTAGCTTATTGAAGAGGACAGAAGAGAGTCAAGAGTGTCAGTGAGGAAGTCAAACGGATCAGGTGAGCCTATAGTGAAAAGCTGGGTCACATCTCCACGAATCGCATCATTGGGAGTGTGGGCAGGAAATGCTTGCTCATTGGAGGGTCTTCTCCACTCCACTGCCGACAAACACATTCATCCACTAGTTCACGTCAGCTGGAACAGCTGGCAACCGAAATGTAGCATGAGCAACTCAACAAGTAAAGGCAAAGTCAATCTGGAGGTGCATTTACGCGCTCTTCGTGACAAATGATTCAAGCCAGTGCTGATTGCATAAAGCTGCATTGTAGAGGTGCAGAGGCACAACATTTGGCCCACTGCATCACATCAAGTACGACGTACGTATTACTTTGCCATTGAATCACCTATCTGAGCCTACAGGTCCGATTTCACTTCTAACTGTGTTCTGTTAGGACGTTACGGTAATTTTGTTTGCCGTGTGATCACATGTCCAACTGGCGTAAACACAATGAATGTCTAAGTAAAATTCCAGCATTTCGAATGTATTTGTGTCGTGTGGTGGATATTTGTCAATGCGCACACATTTGTACACCTTCACAGTCTAAGTGCACAGGGAAATGAGGTGGAGTGGATGATGCCTCTGCTGGTTGGAGTTGCAGCAGCACGCCACAGTGATGCCACCCACCTCCACACCCAAGTCATTGCATTGGTGGAGGCGGTGGTGTGTGAGGCACGAGCACCTCCCATTGGCAAAGACTCAACTGGTTGGATATAAAGGGTCACCACTCACCACTCCGTCTCATCCACAACCCAAACCACTTTCTGCGGCTTTCGAGGCGAAGCAAACCTCCACTCCTTCGACATGCAGCTCTCTCCGTTCAAAGGCACACTGCTTCTCGTGGCACTGCTCTCAGTGTCCACTTTGAGTTACAGTGAGTCCAACATCCCTTCGCGTTGACGATCCTTTTGCAGGCCTCTCCATAGATTCGATGATTGACTGTATGACGGGGCAGCTGCTAAAATATGCACAAGAAAATGGCGAAAAGTTCAATGTCTTGGGTATTAAGAATCTCGTTCGCTCTTGCCCCTTCTCCCTGAATAAGACTGCACGCGACGGCAAGCCAACCTACACCGTCGGCATTTGCTTCAACGTGACGAGGCTGGCACTAGCCCCTCCCAGTGGCGTAAGTCCTCCGCACTTCAATTGTCCAACTTACAGACATGTGGCACACAACTGTTGCACGAGCTCATTGTAGGAGGGCAATGAAGTGTGCCATAGTGGGGGAAAGGCGATAATTTGGCATTTTAAATGAGAGCATTTTCCTCCAGTTCCCACAGCTGGTGGCTATCGGCCAAGCAAAGTTCGATGCTTCGGTGGAAGTAATCAGAGGCGACCATCCTCAGGTCAAGTTGGCCTTGGCGGCTCCGGTCTTCGATGAGGCGTCTGTCTATGTGACGTTGTTTCCACTGCCACGTGCAATACGTAAGGGTATGATAAAAGCGAAGGCGAGAAATGGATCGGCGACGCACTGGGTGTTCCCATACCAGCTTACCTCTTCAAGGGTAAGATAGTCGAGCAGATGCGAGGAGTGCTGGAAGGCCAACTGAAGGCCTTACTCACCAACCTTGGTTAGAGCGTGAATCAAGTCGGTGCCATCGAGCAGTCGATCAATCAACCAATCAAGCAACCAGTCCCCATTCATCTCCCATGTATCCCCTTATGCACCTCTTCCCCAATCCCAATCCCAAATCTATGTCAATGAATGTCCAATTCTTCAGTAGTTCTTCCAACCCAACCAACTTACACCGACACTGCAGTGCATCACACAATACTGGAGGTCGGGCGGTTGTTCGAAATAAAGTGTTCAACTCAGTGAGATGGGCTTTTCAGTGTTGGTGGAATGTCGGTGAAAGGAGGGAGGGATGAGGGAGGGAGGGAGGAGGGAGGGGGAGGTGTGTGTAGTCAGGTCGAAGCACTATCCCTCGAAGCACATCTTATTTCCTCTGGTTAGAACATCGCTTCCATCTGTGAGGTTGGAAGGAACACGAAAGCGCAAATCGGTTGCGTTCGAGTAACCATTGAGGAGGTGAGTTGCGTAGTTGCTTGGACTACACTGCAACGCAGGAGTAGCTGCTGACTTGCCTTCTGTGGGGCTGTCCTTCCCTGTCCACCTCTCTAAACATTCCGCAGGATTTCCAAATTCTCGCTCGCCTTCTTACATTACACTGGCAGAGGCTTTCCAAGGCACTTTCATGGATCGTTAATACCTAAATGGCCAGGGCTGGATATCTGCATCCGTAAGTGCTTAAGCCGATAGGAATTAGGCAAGCAACGGCAACTCTGTTACACTCGCATGCTCTTTCCTCTATCATGGCTCGCCACACAGCCTGCACAGCTCACTTCACGAGAAGGTACGACAGGTGCGTCCTCGACGTGTCTTAGACGCACAACCACCACTGAATTCAGTGCTCACTCGAATGAGTTGCATGCCGTCGTACACTTTCACACCTGTCCTCAGATGACTTTCTTCTCCACGGAGATCGGTGTGGCAGCCGATGTGGAAGAATGATCTGAGCGACTAGCCAAGACACCGCTCACAATGCGGTGCAGCTGCACGAAGACACTTAGGACTTCTGCATCTCCACCTGAAGGGCGGCAGCGTGGTGTCTCACGTGGGCAGCCTACACTGCCTGTCCTCCAGCACTTCCGCGTGTTGCTAGTGAATCTGCTGGCCCTCATTCTTGCCCTGTGGTTCCTCCAGATTACCGCAGCCTGGTCAGTGCAAAACGACTCGGTGCGTGTCAGCGCAGCGTCTGATGCATGCATCATTGTCTACCCTCTTACTGCAGGCTCACAAACTGGAAAGCCAATCGGTGACATTGCCTAGTCATCACCAACTCCTGGGGAGAACTGCAACATTCTCCAAAACAAGAATGTGCGTCGAAAGACCTTTTGCCAAACCAAATGTGTCCACATCTGAAAGGCTTGACAAGTGGCCCAAACGAAGTGCTGCTTTGGTGGGTGGAAGCACTGCCTCTTGTCAAGCGTCTTGGTTGATGTCATCGTCGATGTGGAAGCGTGTCGACACAACCTCAAACAAGCCACCGTGGCGGCCGGTCACCCTTCAAACTCCTGCTTTGGCAGAGGCCATCGTGTCCATCAGAATGAATTTCCAAAATCTCCTTTCTGAAACGGAAAGGTGGTGGGTGTGACCAGTTCCCTCCAATCCGTAATTCTACTTTATTTTAGAAATGTCATTTGACAAGACCCGCACACTACTTGTCCCACTGCTCATGCATGATCGTGGAGCGCATAAAAGGAACTAATGCAGAGGCGGTGTCAGTGTAGAGCAACTGTCACTGCTGTGGTGGTGGTGGTGGTGTGGTGGTGGTGGTGGTGGTGGTGGTGGTGGTGGTGGTGGTGGTGGTGGTGGTGGTGGTGGTGGGTGGTGGTGGTGGTGGGTGGTGGTGGTGGTGGTGGTGGTGGTGGTGGTGAGCAGTGTCTCTTGGCAGATGCCATGAGCGTATCCTCCTCTGGGCAGAAGCCAAACACCGGACTAGTCGACAGCACCACCCCACCTCAAGGAGCCATCGCATCGGTGATCGGGTGCAAGGAGAGATGAGGGCACTGCGCAACAACATCCACCACTCCTCTTAGCCTTCCTGCAGTTCATTTGTCTCACACTGCCTGCCTGTGCTACCTGCATTTATGGAAGCGGTACCGTCGACTCGGCGTGATCATCACTGATGCTTGCAGGCATCACGAACACGAAACGCTGACTCGTGAATGTGCCAATGATTTCTCACAAGCACCTTCTTCTAAGCAACTTCTCCCATCTTCTCTTACCGCCAATTCTTGCGCCACCTCCAAAACTTCACGGAGTTGCAACTGTGGGACAAGGGTTGTCGCGTTGCAAGAATGAAAACACGCACCTGTTTCATCAACGCACAATCTGAGGCTCAGCGTCTACTCAGAATTCGAGCTGCTCTGCCTCGAATGGTGCTCATCAGCAGTCTAGCCTCTGGTGGAGTGGACTGAATCAACGTGGCATTATCTGCAGACAACAAAGCGATGGCGTAGTGGTGCCTACTCGTGGACTCTGCACTGGCGTCTTGTGGAGTTCCGCCAACGAGAGGAGGCGAGGTGGAGCTCACCAGGGCCACTACAAGCACAGTGCAACGCAAAGGCCACGAGGAGAATTGAGCCTTTGATTTGCAATGTCAGCAGGTCGGCATTGTGATTTACTACTCCTCTCTCAAGGCACACATCCGTGGTCCTCATGGAGACCACTTGTGCCATGCGTGTACTCAGACCAAGAATGAGCAGTTGGTGTGGAGAATGAGGTGTCTCAAATCGAATACACACACTTGAGGGTTTCGTCGTTTTCGCTTTTGCAGCACGACTCCTCACACTCCTTGGCAGTACCTGACCACTCACTTGACACCGCTTTTATCCTAGCAACTTCTTTATCGGACGAAGCAAAGCAGAGGAAGTCTCACAAGGCGCACTGTAATTGTGGACCTTCGCTCCCAACTGATGAAGTAACAGGGCGTTAACATCTCCCTCCCTCCCTCCCTCCCTCCTCCCTGCCTTTTGCGCCCTTCTCCTCTCGTTTCTGCCAAACCGCCTACGCATTAGACATCGAGCACCTCATCGCTTCCATTTCCCCTTTAATGTGGTGTGTCGCACACATTTCTCCGCAAAGGCTCCTGTCCACCACCCACTTGATAGTCACTCCACTTCTGCTGAGCACCAGTCGACAGCAGGCATTTCCTTACCTTCCATCACCTCCATTTCATTCCTCCGCATCCATTCACTTCATTCACTTATCCTACAACACCTCGCATCCACTGTCCACACTACAAATGCTCAACCAACTCTCACTTTTGCTCTACATCAAAGTGTTCGTTGCAGTGTCGTAGCAGTGCAGCTCCAAAACCTGTCTCACTCTCACTGCGTATTTCTGCACTTTGCATTGCATTAACCACCTTCACTTTGTCATCGTCCCATCAGCGTGGCAGTATGATATTCCCGAGGTCGTCAGCGTCGTCGCGTTGTGGGGCATTGTGGAGGCAACGAAGCCCAACTCTCCAATCGCCTCATCGAAGCGGTTGGCATTAATTCTTCGCAGTAATAGAGCTGCGCAGCCTACACATGCCTACCTTCAGCCTCAACTACAACGCAACGCCATGTCTTCACCCTAGTAATAATTTGCCCGAAACCCAAACATTATAGGATTACTGGAGGACATTTTTTTAGTCAGCTCTAGCAATGCAACTTTCCAAGTCCCGAGGCCAGTCCTCCACTTTACAGCTAGTGCCTACTTCACTTCACTCTCGCCTTGACAAGCATTTGACGCGAGTCCAGTCTCGTGCAGGAGCATTTCAGCTCAGCTCCGGTTCGACAGTTCCACCACTCACTTGCATAGCATTGTGCACCCAAGAAATTGCCTTCGTGTAAAGGCCAATATGAGTAGCTGGAGAGAGGTCTCAATGCTGCGCTAACGGGGCAGTTGAAAGGCCAGCATCGGGCAAAGATGTAAGACACAAAGGACTGCAGGCACGCTGACGGCTGCTACCAAGAGGCATTCAGCCATCGCGCCTCCTACCACAACCTCCACCTCACCCGACCGCCTCGTTCAGCATCTCATCCAATCCCATGCAGTTGCCCCACGTTTGTGCCAACCATCACATCCACTTCAAGGCACCGTCTACTCACATCACACCGTGACATTTAAAGCCGTCTCGCAGAGGAGGAGGCACTGCGTGTTTACCCAAGCCCTATACTGCCTATTCCCCCAACCCCGCCTTCCCTGCATACACATCCGTGCACAATGTGGTTGGCAGCATCTCATCCTCCTTTACCAAACACAAACCTCCTCACACCCATCCACCCAATCACCCACTTATCCACCCACCCACAATTCATCCACTCCACACCTCCTGATGCCACTCACAAGGCCAAGTGGTGGCATGCCACTTCTTCAACAACAGTCCACACGCTGCCTTCCTTTCAATTGCACTCACCATCTGTGCCACCAACACGCAACAGCAAGCCAACTAAATAAAATCACTTCCACACGCGCCGAAGCACAATACACCGCGGTGGCTTCCCACAGTCATGCAAATGGGCAGCGGCTAGCACGCAACAGCAAGCCAACTAAATAAAATCACTTCCACACGCGCCGAAGCACAATACACCGCGGTGGCTTCCCACAGTCATGCAAATGGGCAGCGGCTAGCAGCCCTCCACTCCGCAATTCAACGCCTCCATCACTAATCCGAACATGCGCACTGCAGCAACTTCAGCTTCTCCCCACCACTCCTCCCCCAAGACGAACCGACGCATCATACTCGGATTGAATACAGACATGTATTTCCCACGTCAGACACTGGGCAAAGGTACAACAATGAGGCAACTTTTGCCTTCTCCACCACCATCCTCCGCCCTCAGTCTCCCTTCGGCAACAGTACTGCGTCCTCTGTCGTCCCAGCGCCTGTGGTGCAAGCCAATTCCGTGCAACACAACAAAATGCACTGACCATCAGGCCTCTCCACGACCAGCAGAAGCAATGCTCACCTAGAAGCAGAACAGTCCAACTTCTGCCACCGGTTCGGCCTCACCACCTCTACAGTAATAAAACAATTAGGCCTTGGCATGACTACTATACTCAGGTGGCAGCATTACATTCAATGCCATTAACTGGCTGATGAACGTCAAATAACACACACACGCACACAAACGAATTCCACAATGGCACATTTTTATATGGCAGGAAGCAAGTGAGGCATGAAGTCTTAGGACATCTCCCACTTCGCGTACAAATTAATCACCTCCACGCAACAATTCATCTCATTTCGGCTCCTCCACCTCCTACCATAATGTCAATAGAACCAACAAAACCTGACAAACTTGGATTTCTAAAGGACGAGCAAACCTAATCAGCGTAAGCCAGTGATAACACCTCATTCCATTTGTTCACCATGCTGTGGCACGGAAAAGTGCTCACCGAGTTACCGGTTTGCTTCCATCTCGCAATCGCATGGCATCCACACGGCACACTCGGCCGCTCACAAGCCCTCCACACAAAAAGCCCCACGTCGCATGTCATAGGTGATTGATTAGTCCACACTGAGCAAGGAAGCCTTCGGCAACACAAACAGGTCCAACAATTGCGTCACCACAATTGTCTACCACGACGATGACGACGACGACGACGACGACGACGACGACGACGACGACGACGACGGTGAGCTAAAATGCGCCTGCTGCGACGGTCTCAGCGCCTTCCCATGGACAGGCTTCTGAGTCCGCATTCTCCCTTGCCATTGCCGCCGTCGACAACGATGCACGTTGGCAGCCTGATGAGTCTGCAATGGTGACGCAAAGCGCTGAAACACTGTGCTGACAAGTCCCACGTGTAATGCTCTAGTTCCTAGGACCAAATTGACGCCTAGCGCTGCATATCACAAAAGATTCCAGGGGAAAGAGTACCCAAGCAAAGCTAACAGCTTGGTCGATTTTCCTCCTGTTGTACAACATTACAGACCTTATTCGCCACATCCCCCTTCTTTCTGATACCCACCACCTAACAAACCATCGCAACAATGCAAATCAGTGCATTTCACAATTGTTCACCACAAAGGACAAACGTCAAACTACTGTCTCTGGACAGAGAAAACTTGTCCAATGTGTCCTTGTAAATCCTGTTCAATAAAAAGTGTTATGCAAGCACATGTGCATTCCGACATGTTCATATACATGGGCATGAGTACCAAAAAACCTGCCGAATAACACAAAAATGCACCTGTGTATTGTGAGAAAACCAACTCAATAGTAGAGTAAAAAGCACGCATTCCGAACTGCAACGCCAACCAAACACTGACTAACCGAAAGGGACTGGACTGTAGGTCAAGAAAAAACTGCAACATGTCTCCTCAATTGCCCCATTTTAACGTTGACACAACCACCACAATTCACCATCCACTCCGAACGCTACAGCAAGGCTTCCTGCCATGTCAACTCCACTCTCGCACTCGTCTCATCGCTTTAGCTCGCACCCTCGTAATATCTCACTGCTTGCGCCAAACGAGGCGAAACCCATCACATCGCCATTCAACACACCACCATCGACCGCGACATGATCCACATCGTAGGACCAATGCGGCACTGCGCAGGCGACTTGATTACCTCGCCTTGTCTACCATCTCGCAGACTTCTCAACTACCGATCCAACACCATTGCGAGTTCATGGTAGCAGCTGAAATGCAAAAGAAAGGAAACCCAAGCAGTGAATGTCCAACGCACCGCAAAGCCAGCCAAAAACACAAACGTAAACCACAAGAAAATGCACCAAAAAGCAAACATTTAAAACAGCTATAAGGCGCGGCCTGCGTAGTGATGCAAGCATTTCTGGGTCTACCTCAAACACCAACTCACATCAAAGCTCAACTCACCACTAAGCCACTACCAAGACCCTACGCAACACCTTTTACAAAGACACTGTCAGCATGCAATTAGAATCTCCAAGTCAACAAGCAATCATATTGCCAAGTCTCCCATGCCCATCACCTCTGCTCTACGAGCAAGTACATTACAGCAGGGAAGATAGCCCACGCCTCGCCATGCACAGAGTATGAAAGAACCTACCAGCAGTTGGTAAAAACGGGACTAAAGCCGACAGACTGTAATTCATTTCCACCTAAGAAAGTATGCAGAGCGACAGCGAAGGCGAGTTGCACATTCGGTGCTCTTAGTCGACACCTCCATTCCCAGCACACAATGCACCACTAGCAAAGCACTTTTCGCACAATCGAAGGTGGAAACATTTTCCATACCAACTACATCACAACGTTCACTAGGCTTCCCCAAACTTTATGCAAGCAACCTTTTCAAGCTGAAACGTAACCACACCTCTCACCATCACAGAACCCAGGCATAAACTGAATTCAAGCCGGCCGCGCAAGACGTGCTCAGCAGAAGAAATGAGCCCAACAAGGATCTGTCATTTTTAAAGACCAATAAACGGTTTAGCTCAGCCGACGTCGTCTTCGCTATTCGACTGCACAGGTGTGTAACCAAAACCTTGCAAAAATTGCGCATATACACCTGCCCAATTTGTTATCTCACATGAGCATTAGTTAAACTAGAAAACACCTAGAATCTGTGCTCAAAAGGTAAATCAAGATAGCAGATATGACAAATCACCTAGACAGCATAGCATTTGTTGTAATGTTACTTATGCAGTGGTTAGTTTGAGTTCAGCTATTACGTGAGTGGGAATTCACAGGCAGTACTACACATGGGAAGCAAGCTTAAGCTTAATCTTGGGCTGCAGCGTGCCGAGACTTCCTTGAGACCACAAGAGGGCATACTGTTGGGGCAGAATGCACATATTTGGCAAACGGGGAGAACGGGCGTGCTGGCATTGCTCAGAGACCAGCCAAACGAGGCACAACAATGAGGCCACCTCAGTTACCGAAACCGACACCGACGGTCAGAACAAACAATGTGTGTCTCCTCTGCCTTTTTGGATTACATACGCGATAGTGTTTTTAGGTTCTGTGATGCCCTCATGCATTTGCGACGATGCAATTAAGCTGTTCTTCCTTGGAGTGGGTGCCAACATCATTTTCGTTTGTTTGCAGTTTGGTTAAATGTCTACCAAGTGAATGGTTGCACAAGATTGCAGACTCAGGCCTCTTAACCAGGCCACTTGCCACAAAGCGTAGGACGAAGCATTTGGTTGCAGAAGTTACGTCGAAGGTGCTTTGGTGGAATGTCAAGCCACCGCGTTGCAAAACACAAGCATCCTGTGGGCGCTTGCATCGACAAATTATGGAGCGTAGCAAGCATAATATTTAAGAGGAGACACACTGCATTTTACTTACTGACAATGCTCTTTTCTCAGCAAAATTTGGTGCAAAATAAAGATACTTCAGTTTTCTAAAGCCGCTGGACAGCGCGAATCCCTGCACCATGACTTCACTGGTCTGACGCCTACTTGCCGCCGAAACAATTTTCATACCAAGAAGCTGCAATGTATTGCACTACACTACAGTGCGCTTTGAAAGTTACCGACACAGTCAGTGGTAGTCCTCGGAATTGGGGAAGACGATGGGTTAGGTGGGCAAGCAATAGCCAGCACCTTTCAGTGTTGTTACTGCAATTGGGTGATTGCATGCTCGCAGCGAAGTCACTGCTTCACTACCTCGTGCTTCTCTCCCTGACACTTTTGGATTGCCTTCCTGCTGGCTGCCTGGCTGTTGAGTTGTCGCATCTCACGTGCATCCCATCAAGTAGGGGAGACCGCTGAGAGCGCCGGAGGAGTCGGCTGTAACACCTGCCGGCAAAAGACTTGTTCCACTCAAATCCATCTAACTACCCAGAAGAGGTGCACAGTTTCCCGAGAAAAAATCTGTGACGAACATTCCAAAAGTAGTGCAAAGTGGTTGCGAAGACGAGGAATTACTGTGGCAATAATGTAGCGCCTTAGTTGAAGGGAGGTTGTAATGCATTTCTTGCCTCCTCCTATCCCCTACACCCACAACACAGCTACATCTGGACGCACTCGACTTGCTGACAACTCGGCAACAGCGTTAGAGTGCGATTAGCTTTAGTCGTTGCTGGAGAAATGAGAGACAACAGAGAAGGGACCGATCTGGAGGTCACTGTGTGTAGCTAGTGGCTACGACAACCCTAACCAACATTAGTGCAACCGTCGTAAACACTCAAAGCGAGGAGGCACTGCTTTGGTTTTCGCACACTTGCTTCGCATTGTAAGCAGGACCAGGTTGACGTGAATGACGAACAGGTGGGCAATTGGCGAATGACGCCGTTTTGTTTGTTTGCTTCATGCAGCGTTAAAGAGTGGATTTTATTCGAAATTTCGAAGGGTGTTTGAATTCGATGGCTTACCTGGAGGTTGACGAACCACTGTAACTCCCGTCCGATTCCTTGTACGGGAACAAATTTCACTGACGCCTACTTGTGCTCATTGCCAAAGATTTGCAGGGGTCCACTCATCTACACGACTTCTGGCATTTTGTATGAAGTGAACATCGACTAGCCTCAAGCACGGCCACCACATTCTCCGCTGTTTTTGGACAAGGCAGTGTTGGAGCATGGTGAGTGAGAGACGTTTACTAAGAAAGGGAGGGACGAGGTGAGATGCAAGCAGTGAGTCCACAGCAAGAGTGTTCACTCTCTAACACAGTGTGGAGGGGCATTGCTACTGCATTCCTTGATGGAGAGAGGGGAGGAACTAAGCCCACAAACACGACTCTTAAGGTAATTTTACAAAAACAATTCGACGCACGATATTTCTCGTTTCGTGAAAAGCGCACGAGCAAATGCCACGAACACCGCCACCCACCCACACGTCATCCATCCGTCACTTTTGATGTCACTCACAAGGCGTCCGTTCAGAAGTCAAGCACCTCTACCTCCAATTTGTCCTCTCACCCAGCATTACGGACGCGCCCAAATGCACAAAATATTTGCAGAATGGTGTTCACCAGCGGTCTAGAACATGGTGGTGGGGCATGTATCAACCTGGCACTGTCCACACACGGCAGTGAGATGCCCTGATAGTGCTTTCTTGTGGACTCTGGGCTGGCGCCTTGCGGTCTTCTGCCAACACGAGGAGGAGAGTTGGAGCTCACCGTAATTACTACAAAATAGGAGCAGCAGTAAAACCACGTGGAGAGTTGAGCCTTTGTGGTGAAGCCACTAGAGGTGAAAAGAACAGGCGGCTGTTTTGTCAAAGCAGTTGTCGGAAAGGCTACACATCAGCGAGTGCATTCAGATCACTAGCATTAGTGCTGACCTCTCGCCTCCGCTCCGTCTCCTCTCACGTGGTGCGATGTGAAGAAGTTCCCTTCATCGCCTCACCTATACCGACACACCCATGTTGCCCAGAGCCGCCTCACTAATAGCCGCTCTCTGCAAGAGGCCAAGGCGTGAGGTGAGGGCAGCCTCTCTAATTTCAAAAGATTTACCCGACTCATTCACACGCATTTCCCATGCCAAAGCTACCTCGGCATGCTCCCCTTTCCCACAAATCCCCATCCCATCTTTAGCCCACTGCACACACCTTAATCCATGCGGCTGTTGAATCAGCATGCTCCACTCATTCTCTCACCCAGGACTGCTTACAGAGCAGGCTGTCGCAGCTGCTCTACCAGACAATCGAGTCAAGCGCACACTTTGGCTACGAAGGAGAGGTGGGAGGAGAGAAACACCTCACTCGCATTGAATGCGATGCCAGAGTGTGATGGTCATTGTGAATCGGGTGGGGTGCTGTTAACCCAAACTTAAATAGAAAGGAGGAAAGGCAGCGCTCAGAATTCGAAGATGGTTAGCTTTATTGAAGAGGACAGAAGAGAGTCAAGAGTGTCAGTGAGGAAGTCAAACGGATCAGGTGAGCCTATAGTGAAAAGCTGGGTCACATCTCCACGAATGGCATCATTGGGAGTGTGGGCAGGAAATGCTTGCTCATCGGAGGGTCTTCTCCACTCCACTGCCGACAAACACATTCATCCACTAGTTCACGTCAGCTGGAACAGCTGGCAACCGAAATGTAGCATGAGCAACTCAACAAGTAAAGGCAAAGTCAATCTGGAGGTGCATTTACGCGCTCTTCGTGACAAATGATTCAAGCCAGTGCTGATTGCATAAAGCTGCATTGTAGAGGTGCAGAGGCACAACATTTGGCCCACTGCATCACATCAAGTACGACGTACGTATTACTTTGCCATTGAATCACCTATCTGAGCCTACAGGTCCGATTTCACTTCTAACTGTGTTCTGTTAGGACGTTACGGTAATTTTGTTTGCCGTGTGATCACATGTCCAACTGGCGTAAACACAATGAATGTCTAAGTAAAATTCCAGCATTTCGAATGTATTTGTGTCGTGTGGGTGGATATTTGTCAATGCGCACACATTTGTACACCTTCACAGTCTAAGTGCACAGGTGGAAATGAGGTGGAGTGGATGATGCCTCTGCTGGTTGGAGTTGCAGCAGCACGCCACAGTGATGCCACCCACCTCCACACCCAAGTCATTGCATTGGTGGAGGCGGTGGTGTGTGAGGCACGAGCACCTCCCATTGGCAAAGACTCAACTGGTTGGATATAAAGGGTCACCACTCACCACTCCGTCTCATCCACAACCCAAACCACTTTCTGCGGCTTTCGAGGCGAAGCAAACCTCCACTCCTTCGACATGCAGCTCTCTCCGTTCAAAGGCACACTGCTTCTCGTGGCACTGCTCTCAGTGTCCACTTTGAGTTACAGTGAGTCCAACATCCCTTTGCGTTGACGATCCTTTTGCAGGCCTCTCCATAGATTCGATGATTGACTGTATGACGGGGCAGCTGCTAAAATATGCACAAGAAAATGGCGAAAAGTTCAATGTCTTGGGTATTAAGAATCTCGTTCGCTCTTGCCCCTTCTCCCTGAATAAGACTGCACGCGACGGCAAGCCAACCTACACCGTCGGCATTTGCTTCAACGTGACGAGGCTGGCACTAGCCCCTCCCAGTGGCGTAAGTCCTCCGCACTTCAATTGTCCAACTTACAGACATGTGGGCACACAACTGTTGCACGAGGCCTCATTGTAGGAGGGCAATGAAGTGTGCCATAGTGGGGGAAAGGCGATAATTTGGCATTTTAAATGAGAGCATTTTCCTGTTCCAGTTCCCACAGCTGGTGGCTATCGGCCAAGCAAAGTTCGATGCTTCAGTGGAAGTAATCAGAGGCGACCATCCTCAGGTCAAGTTGGCCTTGGCGGCTCCGGTCTTCGATGAGGCGTCTGTCTATGTGACGTTGTTTCCACTGCCACGTGCAATACGTAAGGGTATGATAAAGAGCGAAGGCGAGAAATGGATCGGCGACGCACTCGGTGTTCCCATACCAGCTTACCTCTTCAAGGGTAAGATAATCGAGCAGATGAGGGGAGTGCTGGAGGGCAAACTGAAGGCCTTGCTCACCAACCTTGGTTAGAGCCTGTTTCAAGTCAGTGCCATCGATCAGTCGATCAATCAACCAATCAAGCAACCAGTCCCCATTCATCTCCCATGTATCCCCTTATGCCACCCCTTCCCCAATCCCCAATCCCAAATCTATGTCAATGAATGTCCAATTCTTCAGTAGTTCTTCCAACCCAACCAACTTACACCGACACTGCAGTGCATCACACAATACTGGAGGTCGGGCGGTTGTTCGAAATAAAGTGTTCAACTCAGTGAGATGGGCTTTCGAGTGTGTGGTGGGAATGTCGGTGAAAGGAGGGAGGGATGGAGGGAGGGAGGGAGGGAGGGAGGGAGGAGGGAGGTGTGTGTAGTCAGGTCGAAGCACTATCCCCTCGAAGCACATCTTATTCCTCTGGTTAGAACATCGCTTCCATCTGTGAGGTTGGAAGGAACACGAAAGCGCAAATCGGTTGCGTTCGAGTAACCATTGAGGAGGTGAGTTGCGTAGTTGCTTGGACTACACTGCAACGCAGGAGTAGCTGCTGACTTGCCTTCTGTGGGGCTGTCCCTTCCCTGTCCACCTCTCTAAACATTCCGCAGGATTTCCAAATTCTCGCTCGCCTTCTGTTACATTACACTGGCAGAGGGCTTTCCAAGGCACTTTCATGGATTGTTAATGCCTAAATGGCCAGGGCTGGATATCTGCATCCGTAAGTGCTTAAGCCGAAGGAATTAGGCAAGCAACGGCAACTCTGTTACACTTGCATGCTCTTTCCTCTAGTCATGGCTCGCCACACAGCCTGCACAGCTCACTTCACGAGAAGGGTACGACAGGTGCGTCCTCGACGTGTCTTGAGACGCACAACCACCACTGAAATCGGTGCTCACTCGAATGAGCTGCATGCCGTCGTACACTTTCACACCTGTCCTCAGATGATTTTATTCTCCACGGAGATCGGTGTGGTAGCCGATGTGGAAGAATGATCTGAGCGACTAGCCAAGACACCGCTCACAATGCGGTGCAGCTGCACGAAGACACTTAGGACTTCTGCATCTCCACACGGAGGGCGGCAGCGTGGTGTCTCACGTGGGCAGCCTACACTGCCTGTCCTCCAGCACTTCCGCGTGTTGCTAGTGAATCTGCTGGACCTCATTCTTGCCCTGTGGTTCCTCCAGATTACCGCAGCCTGGTCAGTGCAAAACGACTCGGTGCGTGTCAGCGCAGCGTCTGATGCATGCATCATTGTCTACCCTCCTACTGCAGGCTCACAAACTGGAAAGCCAATCGGTGACATTGCCTAGTCATCACCGACTCGTTGGGAGAACTGCAACATTCTCCACAACAGGAATGTGCGTCGTAAGACCTTTTGCCAAACCAAATGTGTCCACATCTGAAAGGCTTGGCAAGTGGCCCAAACGAAGTGCTGCTTTGGTGGGTGGAAGCACTGCCTCTTGTCAAGCGTCTTGGTTGATGTCATCGTCGATGTGGAAGCGTGTCGACACAACCTCAAACAAGCCACCGTGGCGGCCGGTCACCCTTCAAACTCCTGCTTTGGCAGAGGCCATCGTGTCCATCAGAATGAATTTCCAAAATCTCCTTTCTGAAACGGAAAGGTGGTGGGTGTGACCAGTTCCCTCCAATCCGTAATTCTACTTTACTTTTAGAAATGACATCTGACAAGACCCGCACACTACTTGTCCCACTGCTCATGCATGATCGCGGAGCGCATAAAAGGAACTAATGCAGAGGCGGTGTCACGTGTAGAGCCAACTGTCACTGCTCGTGGTGGTGGTGGTGGTGGTGGTGGTGGTGGTGGTGGTGGTGGTGGTGGTGGTGGTGGTGGTGGTGGTGGGTGGTGGTGGTGGTGGTGGTGGTGGTGGTGGTGGTGGTGGTGGTGGTGGTGGTGTGGTGGTGGTGGTGGTGGTGGTGGTGGTGGTGGTGGTGGTGGTGGTGGTGGTGGTGGTGAGCAGTGTCTCTTGGCAGATGCCATGAGCGTATCCTCCTCTGGGCAGAAGCCAAACACCGGACTAGTCGACAGCACCACCCCACCTCAAGGAGCCATCGCATCGGTGATCGGGTTCAAGGAGAGATGAGGGCACTGCGCAACAACATCCACCACTCCTCTTAGCCTTCCTGCAGTTCATTTGTCTCACACTGCCTGCCTGTGCTACCTGCATTTATGGAAGCGGTACCGTCGACTCGGCGTGATCATCACTGATGCTTGCAGGCATCACGAACACGAAACGCTGACTCGTGAATGTGCCAATGATTTCTCACAAGCACCTTCTTCTAAGCAACTTCTCCCATCTTCTCTTACCGCCAATTCTTGCGCCACCTCCAAAACTTCACGGAGTTGCAACTGTGGGACAAGGGTTGTCGCGTTGCAAGAATGAAAACACGCACCTGTTTCATCAACGCACAATCTGAGGCTCAGCGTCTACTCAGAATTCGAGCTGCTCTGCCTCGAATGGTGCTCATCAGCAGTCTAGCCTCTGGTGGAGTGGACTGAATCAACGTGGCATTATCTGCAGACAATAATGCGATGGCGTAGTGGTGCCTACTCGTGGACTCTGCACTGGCGTCTTGTGGAGTTCCGCCAACGAGAGGAGGCGAGGTGGAGCTCACCAGGGCCACTACAAGCACAGTGCAACGCAAAGGCCACGAGGAGAATTGAGCCTTTGATTTGCAATGTCAGCAGGTCGGCATTGTGATTTACTACTCCTCTCTCAAGGCACACATCCGTGGTCCTCATGGAGACCACTTGTGCCATGCGTGTACTCAGACCAAGAATGAGCAGTTGGTGTGGAGAATGAGGTGTCTCAAATCGAATACACACACTTGAGGGTTTCGTCGTTTTCGCTTTTGCAGCACGACTCCTCACACTCCTTGGCAGTACCTGACCACTCACTTGACACCGCTTTTATCCTAGCAACTTCTTTATCGGACGAAGCAAAGCAGAGGAAGTCTCACAAGGCGCACTGTAATTGTGGACCTTCGCTCCCAACTGATGAAGTAACAGGGCGTTAACATCTCCCTCCCTCCCTCCCTCCTCCCTGCTTTCTACGTCCTTCTCCTCTCATATCTGCCAAACCACCTACGCACGAGACAACAAGCACCTCATCGCTTCCATTTCCCCTTTAATGTGGTGTGTTGCACACATTTCTCCGCAAAGTTTCCTGTCCACTACCCACTTGATAGTCACTCCACTTCTGCTGAGCACTAGTCGACAGCAGGCATTTCCTTACCTTCCATCACCTCCATTTCATTCCTCCGCATCCATTCACTTTATTCACTTATCCTACAACACCTCGCATCCACTGTCCACACTACAAATGCTCAACCAACTCTCACTTTTGCTCTACATCAAAGTGTTCGTTGCAGTGTCGTAGCAGTGCAGCTCCAAAACCTGTCTCACTCTCACTGCGTATTTCTGCACTTTGCATCGCATCAACCACCTTCACTTTGTCATCGCGTCCCATCAGCGTGGCAGTATGATATTCCCGAGGTCGTCAGCGTCGTCGCGTTGTGGGGCATTGTGGAGGCAACGAAGCCCAACTCTCCAATCGCCTCATCGAAGCGGTTGGCATTAATTCTTCGCAGTAATAGAGCTGCGCAGCCTACACATGCCTACCTTCAGCCTCAACTACAACGCGACGCCATGTCTTCACCCTAGTAATAATTTGCCCGAAACCCAAACATTATAGGATTACTGGAGGACATTTACCAAACACAAACCTCCTCACACCCATCCACCCAACCACCCAATCACTTGCACACACGCTGAAGCACAATACACCGCGGTGGCTTCCCACGGTCATACAAACGGGCAGCGGCTAGCAGCCCTCCTATCCGCAATTCAACGCCTCTATCACTAATCCGAACATGCGTACTGCAGCGACTTCAGCTTCTCCCCACCACTCCTCCCCCAAGACGAACCGACGCATCATACTCGGATTGAATACAGACATGTATTTACCATGCCGACCACTGGGCGAAGGCACAACACCATCTTCCGTCCTCTGTCGTCCCAGCGCCTGTGGTGCAAGCCAATTCCGTGCAGCACGACGAAATGCACCGACCATCAGGCCTCTCCACGACCAGCAGAAGCAATGCTCACCTAGAAGCAGAACAGTCCAACTTCTGTCACCGGTTCGGCCTCACCACCTCTACAGTAATAAAACAATTAGGCCTTGGCATGACTACTAGTCTGAAATTCAATGTCCCTTCGCATGCACGCAACCACAAGCCCAACCAATCGTCTAACGCGGCAGCATGACACTCAATGCCATCAACTACCGAATGAACGCCCAACATACACAAATGAATCCCACAATGCCACATTTTCACATGGCAGGAAGCAAGTGAGGTGTGAAGTCTTGCCACATCCTCCACCTCGCGCACAAATTAACCACCTCCGGGCAACAAGTCATCCCACTCACTGCAACGACCGTCAAGTGTGATAACGAATCACATGCAAACTCATACTTACACATAATAGCCTCATAACATACCCAAACTCCCAATCACTCAACAGCTACTTCACACCGGCTCCTCCTCCCACCATAATGTCAACAGAACCAACAAAACCTGACAAACTTAGATTTCACAAAAGCAACAAGCAAACCTAACCAGTGTAAGCCAGTGATAACATATTCCATTTGTTCAGCACGCTGTCGCACAGAAAAGTGCTCACCGAGTTACCGGTTTGCTTCCATTTCGCTATCGCATGGCATCCACACGCCACACTCAGCCGTTCACAAGTCCTCATCCAACAAGCCGTGCGTCTTATGCCATGGGTGATTGACTGGTCCACACTGAGCAAGGAATTGCGACACCATAGCTTTCGACGACGACGACGACGACGACGACGACAAAGAGCTCAAATGCGTCTGCTGCGGCGGTCTCAGCGCCTTTCAATGGGCCGGCTTCTACGTCCGCATCCTCCCCCACCATTGCCACCTTCGACAACGATGCATGTTGGCAGCCTGATGAGCCTGTAATGGCGGTGTAAAGCGTCCCATAACCGGCAGAGTATGCGGCAACGGCGTCAGATGGGGAGTGAGTGCTAGTCTCCAAAACTGCTCACCATCACCATCCACCGTCCCTGAGAGCCCAACAATTTCAACACTGAAATACCGTGCTGACAAGTTCTATGTGCAATGTGCGCATTCCTAGAACCAAATTGATACCTAGTGCCGCCTATCACAAGAGATTCCAGGGGCAAGTATTCACCAAGCCAAGCCAACGACTTGGTAGATTCTCCTCCTGTCCCGCAACATTAGAGACCTTATTCACCATAATCCCTTCCTGTTGATATCCACCCTCTTTCAAACCAGCGAAACAACTCAAATCAATGCATTCCACAATTGTTCAGCATAAAGAACAAACGTGCAAGCACCGTCTCTTGACAACGAAAACTTGTCTGACTTGTCTTTGTGAAACCCGGTCAATAAAACACGTTATGCACGCATATATGCATCGCAACATATGCATGTGTGTGCATGGCTATCAAAAAAATCGACCTGGAAAATAACACAAAAACGCACCGATGTATTGTGGAAAAATACCTCATTAGTAGAGTGAAAAACACACATTCCAAACTGCAAAGGCAAACAGGCAAACAAACACAAACTCACCAAAAGGGACTGGACCATGGCTTAGTAAAAAAACTGCGACAAGTCCCCTCGATCTCCCCATTTCAACATTGACAATCACCGTCCCAATTCACCACCCCTCCGAACGAGACAGTAAGCCTTCCTGCCATGTCAACTCTACTCTCGCACTCGTTTCGTCACTTTAGCTCGCGCCAATGGAATTTTCCTTTGCTTGCGCCAAACGAGGCGAAACCCATTACATCGCCATTCAACACACCCCTATCGTCCACGACATGATCCACGTCGCAGGACAAATGGAACGCCTGCGCAGGTGGTGACTCCATAACCTCGCATTGCCTGCCATTCCACAGACTTCTCAAATACCACTCCGCCACCATTGTGAGTTCGTAGCAGCAGCTGAAATGCAGGGGAAAGGAAACCCGAGAAGTGAGCGTCCAACGCACCACAGAACCAAAACAAGCAAATGTAAGCCACAAAAAAGTGCTTCAAGACGCAAACAATTAGAACCGCTACAAGGTGCAGTCTGCGCAGTGGTGCAAACATTTCTGGCTCTACCTCAAACACCAACTCATATCAAAGCTGAATCACCACTCAGCCACAAACAAGGCCCTACACAACACCTTTCACAGAAACACTGCGCGCACGCAACCAGGGTCTCCAAGTCAACAAGCAATCATATTGCCAAGTCTCCCATGCCCACCATATCTGCTCTACGAGCAAGAACATTGCGGCGGTGAAAATAGCCCACGCTTCGCCATGCACAAAGCACGAAAGGACCTACCAGTAGCCGGCATAAACATGACGCAAGCCGGTGCATTACAATCCACTCCCAAGTGGAAGAAACGCGCAGAACGATGGCGAAGGCGAGTTGCGCATTCGGTGCTCCTGAGTGACATTTCCACTCCTAGCATGCACCACTTTACTAGAAGCACACACTTCTCTAGAACCAAAGATCATGCATTATTCATACCAAGTACAGCCCAAAGTTCACCTGACTTTCCCAAAATTTGCGCAAACAAAGCCTCTTTAACCTCAAATCCGACCACATCCATGCTTGGCAGAGAGAACGCGCGCAAGGACCAAATTCCAATCGACCGCGCAGCAGGTGCTCAGTAAAAAAATAAACCTTCTAAGGTACTCTCTTTGCAAAATGCCCATTAACTGTGTGGCTTAGCTGACTTTGTCCTTGGTATTCGACTGGGCAGGCGAGATTTCCAAATTCTGCAAATGTTGTAGACATGCACATGTGTATTTTGTCATTTTACATAAGCAGTAATTGGAACAAAATACCCAAAAATCTGTGCTCAACAGGCAAATCAAGGTAGCAAATGCAACAAAACACCTACGATGGTGCGACATTCATTGCACATGTTATTTAAATGGTACTTGGTTTGATTGCTGTTATTTAGTGAGTTGGAATTCTCAGACAGGACTTTAAATGAGAGGCAAGCTCAACCTTCAGCCGAAGCTTCAGCTGTAGCATTGTGAGACTTCCTTGCGGTTAGGGAAGGTATAATTGTAATACTTTGTTTGTTCGAACTACCGGTTTAGGTGACTTGGGTGGCCATCTTGTTCTAGCCGGTTGGTCGGCCTCCGGGCCGTGCCAACAGCCCCCAAGTCCTCTGTTCTCGGAATATTTATATATTCTGCCCTAGTACTGCGCCTTCTTTTACCTTAAGGGGTGCCTCGGGACGCTACAATAATACTTGTGCAGAATGCAGATACTTGGCAAGGGGAGAGAATGGACCTGCTGGCATGGTCCGGAGGACAACCCTACCCGTTAGGGAAATACGACCACCTCAGTGACCGAAGCCGAAACCGACAGTCACAACATGCAATGCATGTCATCTGCCCTTTCTGCTTCCATGCATGACAGTCTCCTTAGATTTTGTGGTGCCTTCATGCATTTAGTCAATGCAAATATATTGTTGTTATTTAGATTACGTGCCAACATCACTTTCAGTTGTTTGTCATTGTCGAACGCAGACGATCTGCAATAAGTCTCTTCGGCGACTTCAAACTGTCCTAGACCAAATACGCCTGCACGGGAATCGGCGCCTGCGTCGCCATTGCGGAAGCCACGGTTTGGGCATTGTCTGCGCCAAGGAAGTGGATGTGGTGTCGTCGTTTATTCGAGGGAAGGCGTGGGGAGAGGGAGGGAAGACGTTACGCAGTTCCCTGTTAACTCGCTGTAAAGGCGGTGTTCGTGGCATTTGCTCGTGCGCTTTTCACGAAACGAGAAATATCGTGCGTCGAATTGTTTTTGTAAAATTACCTTAAGAGTCGTGTTTGTGGGCTTAGTTCCTCCCCTCTCTCCATCAAGGAATGCAGTAGCAATGCCCCTCCACACTGTGTTAGAGAGTGAACACTCTTGCTGTGGACTCACTGCTTGCATCTCACCTCGTCCCTCCCTTTCTTAGTAAACGTCTCTCACTCACCATGCTCCAACACTGCCTTGTCCAAAAACAGCGGAGAATGTGGTGGCCGTGCTTGAGGCTAGTCGATGTTCACTTCATACAAAATGCCAGAAGTCGTGTAGATGAGTGGACCCCTGCAAATCTTTGGCAATGAGCACAAGTAGGCGTCAGTGAAATTTGTTCCCGTACAAGGAACAGCAGCCAGCAGGAAGGCAATCCAAAAGTGTCAGGGAGAGAAGCACGAGGTAGTGAAGCAGTGACTTCGCTGCGAGCATGCAATCACCCAATTGCAGTAACAACACTGAAAGGTGCTGGCTATTGCTTGCCCACCTAACCCATCGTCTTCCCCAATTCCGAGGACTACCACTGACTGTGTCGGTAACTTTCAAAGCGCACTGTAGTGTAGTGCAATACATTGCAGCTTCTTGGTATGAAAATTGTTTCGGCGGCAAGTAGGCGTCAGACCAGTGAAGTCATGGTGCAGGGATTCGCGCTGTCCAGCGGCTTTAGAAAACTGAAGTATCTTTATTTTGCACCAAATTTTGCTGAGAAAAGAGCATTGTCAGTAAGTAAAATGCAGTGTGTCTCCTCTTAAATATTATGCTTGCTACGCTCCATAATTTGTCGATGCAAGCGCCCACAGGATGCTTGTGTTTTGCAACGCGGTGGCTTGACATTCCACCAAAGCACCTTCGACGTAACTTCTGCAACCAAATGCTTCGTCCTACGCTTTGTGGCAAGTGGCCTGGTTAAGAGGCCTGAGTCTGCAATCTTGTGCAACCATTCACTTGGTAGACATTTAACCAAACTGCAAACAAACGAAAATGATGTTGGCACCCACTCCAAGGAAGAACAGCTTAATTGCATCGTCGCAAATGCATGAGGGCATCACAGAACCTAAAAACACTATCGCGTATGTAATCCAAAAAGGCAGAGGAGACACACATTGTTTGTTCTGACCGTCGGTGTCGGTTTCGGTAACTGAGGTGGCCTCATTGTTGTGCCTCGTTTGGCTGGTCTCTGAGCAATGCCAGCACGCCCGTTCTCCCCGTTTGCCAAATATGTGCATTCTGCCCCAACAGTATGCCCTCTTGTGGTCTCAAGGAAGTCTCGGCACGCTGCAGCCCAAGATTAAGCTTAAGCTTGCTTCCCATGTGTAGTACTGCCTGTGAATTCCCACTCACGTAATAGCTGAACTCAAACTAACCACTGCATAAGTAACATTACAACAAATGCTATGCTGTCTAGGTGATTTGTCATATCTGCTATCTTGATTTACCTTTTGAGCACAGATTCTAGGTGTTTTCTAGTTTAACTAATGCTCATGTGAGATAACAAATTGGGCAGGTGTATATGCGCAATTTTTGCAAGGTTTTGGTTACACACCTGTGCGGTCGAATAGCGAAGACGACGTCGGCTGAGCTAAACCGTTTATTGGTCTTTAAAAATGACAGATCCTTGTTGGGCTCATTTCTTCTGCTGAGCACGTCTTGCGCGGCCGGCTTGAATTCAGTTTATGCCTGGGTTCTGTGATGGTGAGAGGTGTGGTTACGTTTCAGCTTGAAAAGGTTGCTTGCATAAAGTTTGGGGAAGCCTAGTGAACGTTGTGATGTAGTTGGTATGGAAAATGTTTCCACCTTCGATTGTGCGAAAAGTGCTTTGCTAGTGGTGCATTGTGTGCTGGGAATGGAGGTGTCGACTAAGAGCACCGAATGTGCAACTCGCCTTCGCTGTCGCTCTGCATACTTTCTTAGGTGGAAATGAATTACAGTCTGTCGGCTTTAGTCCCGTTTTTACCAACTGCTGGTAGGTTCTTTCATACTCTGTGCATGGCGAGGCGTGGGCTATCTTCCCTGCTGTAATGTACTTGCTCGTAGAGCAGAGGTGATGGGCATGGGAGACTTGGCAATATGATTGCTTGTTGACTTGGAGATTCTAATTGCATGCTGACAGTGTCTTTGTAAAAGGTGTTGCGTAGGGTCTTGGTAGTGGCTTAGTGGTGAGTTGAGCTTTGATGTGAGTTGGTGTTTGAGGTAGACCCAGAAATGCTTGCATCACTACGCAGGCCGCGCCTTATAGCTGTTTTAAATGTTTGCTTTTTGGTGCATTTTCTTGTGGTTTACGTTTGTGTGTTTTGGCTGGCTTTGCGGTGCGTTGGACATTCACTGCTTGGGTTTCCTTTCTTTTGCATTTCAGCTGCTACCATGAACTCGCAATGGTGTTGGATCGGTAGTTGAGAAGTCTGCGAGATGGTAGACAAGGCGAGGTAATCAAGTCGCCTGCGCAGTGCCGCATTGGTCCTACGATGTGGATCATGTCGCGGTCGATGGTGGTGTGTTGAATGGCGATGTGATGGGTTTCGCCTCGTTTGGCGCAAGCAGTGAGATATTACGAGGGTGCGAGCTAAAGCGATGAGACGAGTGCGAGAGTGGAGTTGACATGGCAGGAAGCCTTGCTGTAGCGTTCGGAGTGGATGGTGAATTGTGGTGGTTGTGTCAACGTTAAAATGGGGCAATTGAGGAGACATGTTGCAGTTTTTTCTTGACCTACAGTCCAGTCCCTTTCGGTTAGTCAGTGTTTGGTTGGCGTTGCAGTTCGGAATGCGTGCTTTTTACTCTACTATTGAGTTGGTTTTCTCACAATACACAGGTGCATTTTTGTGTTATTCGGCAGGTTTTTTGGTACTCATGCCCATGTATATGAACATGTCGGAATGCACATGTGCTTGCATAACACTTTTTATTGAACAGGATTTACAAGGACACATTGGACAAGTTTTCTCTGTCCAGAGACAGTAGTTTGACGTTTGTCCTTTGTGGCGAACAATTGTGAAATGCACTGATTTGCATTGTTGCGATGGTTTGTTAGGTGGTGGGTATCAGAAAGAAGGGGGATGTGGCGAATAAGGTCTGTAATGTTGTACAACAGGAGGAAAATCGACCAAGCTGTTAGCTTTGCTTGGGTACTCTTTCCCCTGGAATCTTTTGTGATATGCAGCGCTAGGCGTCAATTTGGTCCTAGGAACTAGAGCATTACACGTGGGACTTGTCAGCACAGTGTTTCAGCGCTTTGCGTCACCATTGCAGACTCATCAGGCTGCCAACGTGCATCGTTGTCGACGGCGGCAATGGCAAGGGAGAATGCGGACTCAGAAGCCTGTCCATGGGAAGGCGCTGAGACCGTCGCAGCAGGCGCATTTTAGCTCACCGTCGTCGTCGTCGTCGTCGTCGTCGTCGTCGTCGTCGTCGTCATCGTCGTGGTAGACAATTGTGGTGACGCAATTGTTGGACCTGTTTGTGTTGCCGAAGGCTTCCTTGCTCAGTGTGGACTAATCAATCACCTATGACATGCGACGTGGGGCTTTTTGTGTGGAGGGCTTGTGAGCGGCCGAGTGTGCCGTGTGGATGCCATGCGATTGCGAGATGGAAGCAAACCGGTAACTCGGTGAGCACTTTTCCGTGCCACAGCATGGTGAACAAATGGAATGAGGTGTTATCACTGGCTTACGCTGATTAGGTTTGCTCGTCCTTTAGAAATCCAAGTTTGTCAGGTTTTGTTGGTTCTATTGACATTATGGTAGGAGGTGGAGGAGCCGAAATGAGATGAATTGTTGCGTGGAGGTGATTAATTTGTACGCGAAGTGGGAGATGTCCTAAGACTTCATGCCTCACTTGCTTCCTGCCATATAAAAATGTGCCATTGTGGAATTCGTTTGTGTGCGTGTGTGTGTTATTTGACGTTCATCAGCCAGTTAATGGCATTGAATGTAATGCTGCCACCTGAGTATAGTAGTCATGCCAAGGCCTAATTGTTTTATTACTGTAGAGGTGGTGAGGCCGAACCGGTGGCAGAAGTTGGACTGTTCTGCTTCTAGGTGAGCATTGCTTCTGCTGGTCGTGGAGAGGCCTGATGGTCAGTGCATTTTGTTGTGTTGCACGGAATTGGCTTGCACCACAGGCGCTGGGACGACAGAGGACGCAGTACTGTTGCCGAAGGGAGACTGAGGGCGGAGGATGGTGGTGGAGAAGGCAAAAGTTGCCTCATTGTTGTACCTTTGCCCAGTGTCTGACGTGGGAAATACATGTCTGTATTCAATCCGAGTATGATGCGTCGGTTCGTCTTGGGGGAGGAGTGGTGGGGAGAAGCTGAAGTTGCTGCAGTGCGCATGTTCGGATTAGTGATGGAGGCGTTGAATTGCGGAGTGGAGGGCTGCTAGCCGCTGCCCATTTGCATGACTGTGGGAAGCCACCGCGGTGTATTGTGCTTCGGCGCGTGTGGAAGTGATTTTATTTAGTTGGCTTGCTGTTGCGTGTTGGTGGCACAGATGGTGAGTGCAATTGAAAGGAAGGCAGCGTGTGGACTGTTGTTGAAGAAGTGGCATGCCACCACTTGGCCTTGTGAGTGGCATCAGGAGGTGTGGAGTGGATGAATTGTGGGTGGGTGGATAAGTGGGTGATTGGGTGGATGGGTGTGAGGAGGTTTGTGTTTGGTAAAGGAGGATGAGATGCTGCCAACCACATTGTGCACGGATGTGTATGCAGGGAAGGCGGGGTTGGGGGAATAGGCAGTATAGGGCTTGGGTAAACACGCAGTGCCTCCTCCTCTGCGAGACGGCTTTAAATGTCACGGTGTGATGTGAGTAGACGGTGCCTTGAAGTGGATGTGATGGTTGGCACAAACGTGGGGCAACTGCATGGGATTGGATGAGATGCTGAACGAGGCGGTCGGGTGAGGTGGAGGTTGTGGTAGGAGGCGCGATGGCTGAATGCCTCTTGGTAGCAGCCGTCAGCGTGCCTGCAGTCCTTTGTGTCTTACATCTTTGCCCGATGCTGGCCTTTCAACTGCCCCGTTAGCGCAGCATTGAGACCTCTCTCCAGCTACTCATATTGGCCTTTACACGAAGGCAATTTCTTGGGTGCACAATGCTATGCAAGTGAGTGGTGGAACTGTCGAACCGGAGCTGAGCTGAAATGCTCCTGCACGAGACTGGACTCGCGTCAAATGCTTGTCAAGGCGAGAGTGAAGTGAAGTAGGCACTAGCTGTAAAGTGGAGGACTGGCCTCGGGACTTGGAAAGTTGCATTGCTAGAGCTGACTAAAAAAATGTCCTCCAGTAATCCTATAATGTTTGGGTTTCGGGCAAATTATTACTAGGGTGAAGACATGGCGTTGCGTTGTAGTTGAGGCTGAAGGTAGGCATGTGTAGGCTGCGCAGCTCTATTACTGCGAAGAATTAATGCCAACCGCTTCGATGAGGCGATTGGAGAGTTGGGCTTCGTTGCCTCCACAATGCCCCACAACGCGACGACGCTGACGACCTCGGGAATATCATACTGCCACGCTGATGGGACGCGATGACAAAGTGAAGGTGGTTAATGCAATGCAAAGTGCAGAAATACGCAGTGAGAGTGAGACAGGTTTTGGAGCTGCACTGCTACGACACTGCAACGAACACTTTGATGTAGAGCAAAAGTGAGAGTTGGTTGAGCATTTGTAGTGTGGACAGTGGATGCGAGGTGTTGTAGGATAAGTGAATGAAGTGAATGGATGCGGAGGAATGAAATGGAGGTGATGGAAGGTAAGGAAATGCCTGCTGTCGACTGGTGCTCAGCAGAAGTGGAGTGACTATCAAGTGGGTGGTGGACAGGAGCCTTTGCGGAGAAATGTGTGCGACACACCACATTAAAGGGGAAATGGAAGCGATGAGGTGCTCGATGTCTAATGCGTAGGCGGTTTGGCAGAAACGAGAGGAGAAGGGCGCAAAAGGCAGGGAGGAGGGAGGGAGGGAGGGAGGGAGGGAGATGTTAACGCCCTGTTACTTCATCAGTTGGGAGCGAAGGTCCACAATTACAGTGCGCCTTGTGAGACTTCCTCTGCTTTGCTTCGTCCGATAAAGAAGTTGCTAGGATAAAAGCGGTGTCAAGTGAGTGGTCAGGTACTGCCAAGGAGTGTGAGGAGTCGTGCTGCAAAAGCGAAAACGACGAAACCCTCAAGTGTGTGTATTCGATTTGAGACACCTCATTCTCCACACCAACTGCTCATTCTTGGTCTGAGTACACGCATGGCACAAGTGGTCTCCATGAGGACCACGGATGTGTGCCTTGAGAGAGGAGTAGTAAATCACAATGCCGACCTGCTGACATTGCAAATCAAAGGCTCAATTCTCCTCGTGGCCTTTGCGTTGCACTGTGCTTGTAGTGGCCCTGGTGAGCTCCACCTCGCCTCCTCTCGTTGGCGGAACTCCACAAGACGCCAGTGCAGAGTCCACGAGTAGGCACCACTACGCCATCGCTTTGTTGTCTGCAGATAATGCCACGTTGATTCAGTCCACTCCACCAGAGGCTAGACTGCTGATGAGCACCATTCGAGGCAGAGCAGCTCGAATTCTGAGTAGACGCTGAGCCTCAGATTGTGCGTTGATGAAACAGGTGCGTGTTTTCATTCTTGCAACGCGACAACCCTTGTCCCACAGTTGCAACTCCGTGAAGTTTTGGAGGTGGCGCAAGAATTGGCGGTAAGAGAAGATGGGAGAAGTTGCTTAGAAGAAGGTGCTTGTGAGAAATCATTGGCACATTCACGAGTCAGCGTTTCGTGTTCGTGATGCCTGCAAGCATCAGTGATGATCACGCCGAGTCGACGGTACCGCTTCCATAAATGCAGGTAGCACAGGCAGGCAGTGTGAGACAAATGAACTGCAGGAAGGCTAAGAGGAGTGGTGGATGTTGTTGCGCAGTGCCCTCATCTCTCCTTGCACCCGATCACCGATGCGATGGCTCCTTGAGGTGGGGTGGTGCTGTCGACTAGTCCGGTGTTTGGCTTCTGCCCAGAGGAGGATACGCTCATGGCATCTGCCAAGAGACACTGCTCACCACCACCACCACCACCACCACCACCACCACCACCACCACCACCACCACCACCACCACCACCACCACCACCACCACCACCACCACCACCACCACCACCACCACCACCACCACCACCACGAGCAGTGACAGTTGGCTCTACACGTGACACCGCCTCTGCATTAGTTCCTTTTATGCGCTCCACGATCATGCATGAGCAGTGGGACAAGTAGTGTGCGGGTCTTGTCAAATGACATTTCTAAAAGTAAAGTAGAATTACGGATTGGAGGGAACTGGTCACACCCACCACCTTTCCGTTTCAGAAAGGAGATTTTGGAAATTCATTCTGATGGACACGATGGCCTCTGCCAAAGCAGGAGTTTGAAGGGTGACCGGCCGCCACGGTGGCTTGTTTGAGGTTGTGTCGACACGCTTCCACATCGACGATGACATCAACCAAGACGCTTGACAAGAGGCAGTGCTTCCACCCACCAAAGCAGCACTTCGTTTGGGCCACTTGTCAAGCCTTTCAGATGTGGACACATTTGGTTTGGCAAAAGGTCTTTCGACGCACATTCTTGTTTTGGAGAATGTTGCAGTTCTCCCCAGGAGTTGGTGATGACTAGGCAATGTCACCGATTGGCTTTCCAGTTTGTGAGCCTGCAGTAAGAGGGTAGACAATGATGCATGCATCAGACGCTGCGCTGACACGCACCGAGTCGTTTTGCACTGACCAGGCTGCGGTAATCTGGAGGAACCACAGGGCAAGAATGAGGGCCAGCAGATTCACTAGCAACACGCGGAAGTGCTGGAGGACAGGCAGTGTAGGCTGCCCACGTGAGACACCACGCTGCCGCCCTTCAGGTGGAGATGCAGAAGTCCTAAGTGTCTTCGTGCAGCTGCACCGCATTGTGAGCGGTGTCTTGGCTAGTCGCTCAGATCATTCTTCCACATCGGCTGCCACACCGATCTCCGTGGAGAAGAAAGTCATCTGAGGACAGGTGTGAAAGTGTACGACGGCATGCAACTCATTCGAGTGAGCACTGAATTCAGTGGTGGTTGTGCGTCTCAAGACACGTCGAGGACGCACCTGTCGTACCCTTCTCGTGAAGTGAGCTGTGCAGGCTGTGTGGCGAGCCATGACTAGAGGAAAGAGCATGCGAGTGTAACAGAGTTGCCGTTGCTTGCCTAATTCCTTCGGCTTAAGCACTTACGGATGCAGATATCCAGCCCTGGCCATTTAGGTATTAACGATCCATGAAAGTGCCTTGGAAAGCCCTCTGCCAGTGTAATGTAACAGAAGGCGAGCGAGAATTTGGAAATCCTGCGGAATGTTTAGAGAGGTGGACAGGGAAGGGACAGCCCCACAGAAGGCAAGTCAGCAGCTACTCCTGCGTTGCAGTGTAGTCCAAGCAACTACGCAACTCACCTCCTCAATGGTTACTCGAACGCAACCGATTTGCGCTTTCGTGTTCCTTCCAACCTCACAGATGGAAGCGATGTTCTAACCAGAGGAATAAGATGTGCTTCGAGGGGATAGTGCTTCGACCTGACTACACACACCTCCCTCCTCCCTCCCTCCCTCCCTCCCTCCCTCCATCCCTCCCTCCTTTCACCGACATTCCCACCACACACTCGAAAGCCCATCTCACTGAGTTGAACACTTTATTTCGAACAACCGCCCGACCTCCAGTATTGTGTGATGCACTGCAGTGTCGGTGTAAGTTGGTTGGGTTGGAAGAACTACTGAAGAATTGGACATTCATTGACATAGATTTGGGATTGGGGATTGGGGAAGAGGTGGCATAAGGGGATACATGGGAGATGAATGGGGACTGGTTGCTTGATTGGTTGATTGATCGACTGCTCGATGGCACCGACTTGATTCACGCTCTAACCAAGGTTGGTGAGTAAGGCCTTCAGTTGGCCTTCCAGCACTCCTCGCATCTGCTCGACTATCTTACCCTTGAAGAGGTAAGCTGGTATGGGAACACCCAGTGCGTCGCCGATCCATTTCTCGCCTTCGCTCTTTATCATACCCTTACGTATTGCACGTGGCAGTGGAAACAACGTCACATAGACAGACGCCTCATCGAAGACCGGAGCCGCCAAGGCCAACTTGACCTGAGGATGGTCGCCTCTGATTACTTCCACCGAAGCATCGAACTTTGCTTGGCCGATAGCCACCAGCTGTGGGAACTGGAACAGGAAAATGCTCTCATTTAAAATGCCAAATTATCGCCTTTCCCCCACTATGGCACACTTCATTGCCCTCCTACAATGAGGCCTCGTGCAACAGTTGTGTGCCCACATGTCTGTAAGTTGGACAATTGAAGTGCGGAGGACTTACGCCACTGGGAGGGGCTAGTGCCAGCCTCGTCACGTTGAAGCAAATGCCGACGGTGTAGGTTGGCTTGCCGTCGCGTGCAGTCTTATTCAGGGAGAAGGGGCAAGAGCGAACGAGATTCTTAATACCCAAGACATTGAACTTTTCGCCATTTTCTTGTGCATATTTTAGCAGCTGCCCCGTCATACAGTCAATCATCGAATCTATGGAGAGGCCTGCAAAAGGATCGTCAACGCGAAGGGATGTTGGACTCACTGTAACTCAAAGTGGACACTGAGAGCAGTGCCACGAGAAGCAGTGTGCCTTTGAACGGAGAGAGCTGCATGTCGAAGGAGTGGAGGTTTGCTTCGCCTCGAAAGCCGCAGAAAGTGGTTTGGGTTGTGGATGAGACGGAGTGGTGAGTGGTGACCCTTTATATCCAACCAGTTGAGTCTTTGCCAATGGGAGGTGCTCGTGCCTCACACACCACCGCCTCCACCAATGCAATGACTTGGGTGTGGAGGTGGGTGGCATCACTGTGGCGTGCTGCTGCAACTCCAACCAGCAGAGGCATCATCCACTCCACCTCATTTCCACCTGGCACACAACAAGGCCAGATTCACAATGTGAGTGTCTAGTTGGAGTTGCAGCAGCGCGCCACGGTGATGCCACCCACCTCCACGCCCTAGTCATTGCATTGGTGGAGGCGGTGGTGTGTGAGGCACGAGCACCTCCCATTGGCAAAGACTCAACTGGTTGGATGTAAAAGGTCACCACTTACCACTCACCACTCACCACTCCGTCTCACCGACAACCCAAACGACATTGTGTGACTTCCGAGGCGAAGCAGACCTCCACTCCCTCGACAGGCAGCTCTCCTCGTTCAAAGGCACACTGCTTCTCCTCGCACTGCTCTCAGTGTCCACTTTGATTTACAGTGAGTCCAGCATCCCTTTGCGCTGACGATCCTTTTGCAGGCCTCCTAATTGATTCTGTGATTGATTGTATGCCGGGGATGTGCTGAAAGGCAATGGCACACTTTCATATGGCAGGAAGCAAGTGAGGTGTGAAGTCTTGGGTCAATTTTCAGCTTCGCGTGCAAATTAATCACCTCACTGCAACGCTCACGCGTGCACGGCATTACTTGAGCATTGGGCAAGCGATCGTCGAGTGTGATAACGAATCACATGGAAACTCATACTTACACACAAAAGACTCATGGCATACCTACCCTCCCAATCACTCTACAGCTACCTCATTTCGGCCTCTCCTCCTACCATAACGTTAGTGGCAGCAACAAAACCTGACAAACTTATGTTTCACATAATCAACAAGCATATCTAATCAGCGTAAGCCAGTGATAACATCTCATTCCTTTTGTTCAGCACGCTGTTGCATAGAAAAGTGCTTACCGAGTTACCGGTTTGCTTCCATTTCGCTAACGCGTGACATCCACACGCCACACTCACCCGCTCGCAAGTTTGCCACACAAAAAGCCGTACATCTTATGTCATGAGTGATTGATTGGTCCACACTGAGCAAGGAAACCTTCGGCTGCACCAATAGGTCCAACAATTGCGACACCACAGCTCACGACGACAACGACTTCAAAGGCGCCTGCTGCGGCGGTCTCAGCACCTTTCCATGGATCAGCTTCTACGTCCGCATTCTCCCTCGCCATTGCCACTTTCCATAACGATGCATGTTGGCAGCGCGATGAGCCTGTAACGACGGTGTAAAGCGGTCCATTACCAGCATTGAACACGGTAACGGAGGCGGCAAAAGAATTTTTCTGGTGGGGTATTGTGTGTGTTTGTGTGTGTGAAAGTCACAAAAGAGACTTGTTGCCAATGTCAAACACATAACAATGATGCTGACACATTCACAAAGCACCATGCTCCAAAGTGGGGAACAACTTGACTGCATTGACTAAAATGCATGAAGGCATCGCAAGATCGCAAAGCACCATCTCACATGTGTTTTGAGTAAGTTAACTGCAACGGTTAAGCTTGTTTTCAATTTCAGGCATTTTCGAATAATTTCTGCTGCTCACTAACGGAAATTTAAACCAAGTAGTTTTGCAACTGTAGCGTCCCGAGGATCCCTTTAAGGTAGAAGAAGGCGTAGCACCGGTGTCCAGATACTACGAGCTTACAATGGTGGTGCACCGGTATTTGAGACATCTGTGGGATGGTGGACAATGCGAAGCTATTGAGTCACCAGCACTGGCATTTCCTTGGTCCTGCAACGTGGAGCATTGTCGTGGACGATAGCGGTGCGTTTAATGGCATTGTGACAGGTTGCACCTCGTTTGACACAAGCGTTGGATAATTTCATAGGGGCGAGCTAAAGTGACGAGTCGAGTGTGAGAGTAGAGTTGGCACGCTAGGAAGGCTTACTGTGTCGTTGGGAAGGGATGGTGGACTGCGGTGGTGATTGTGTCATTGTTGAAATGTGAATTTGGGGAGAATTGTTGCAGCCTTGGTTGCAATCTAGTTCTGTCTTTTTGGCGAACTGGTGTTTATTTACCTTTGCAGTTCGGAGTGTGTTTTTTTTTACTCGATTGCGGATACATTTTTCGATGTGTACAGATGCACTTTATGTTATTTTCTAGGCCTTTTTTTGATAGCCATGTACATGCATATTGCATATTTGGCAATGTATGTGTGTATACATCGAGTTGTTTTTATTGAATGAGATTCACAAGGAAGAGGTGGACAAGTTTTCGTTGTCCAGGGACAACACTTTCACGTCTGTCCGTTGTGTTGAACAATTGAGGAATGCATTGTTTTAAGTTGTCTGGATGGTCTGTTGGGGGAATTATGGCGAATGGGGTTTCATTTTCAATGAAACATGGGGAGAATCTGCAAGTCGTTGGCTTTGCTCAGTGAATGTTTCCCCCTGGAATGCTTTGTGATATGCCGCAGTAGGTATCAATTTGGTCCTAGAAATTCGCACGTTATGCATGGAACCTTTCGGCACAGTATTTCAGTGTTGAAGTTGTTAGGCTCTCAGTGGCGGTGGACGGTGATGGTGATGGCGATGGTGGGCAGTCTGAGTGACTAGCACTCGCTCCTCCGCCGCGTCCACCGTTACTGCATTCAGTGCTGGTTATGGGACGCTTTACACCGCCATTAAAGGCTCATCAGGCTGTCAACATGCCTCGTTGTCGATGGTGGCAATGACGAAGGAGAATGTGGGTGTAGAAGCCGATTCATGGGAATGTACTGGGTCCGCCACCTTTGGGCTCGTTGTCGTCGTCGTCGTCGACAGCCGCGGTGTAGCAATTATTGGACCTATTGGTGCTGCCGAAGGTCTCCTTGCTCATTGCGGACAATTCAATCACCCGTGACATAAAACGTACAGCTTTTGCATGGGGACTTGTGAACGGCTGAGTGCGGTGTGTGGGTGCCACGAGATAGCGAGGTGGAAGGAAACCAGTAGCTGGATAAGTACTTCTCTATGCGACAGTGTGCTGAACAAATGGAATGAGATGTTATCACTGGCTCACGCTGATTAGATGTGCTTGTTGTTTTTTGTAAAACCTAAGTTAGTCAGGTTTTGTTGCTGCCATTAACATTATGGTAGGAGGAGAGGTCGATATGAGGTAGCTGTTGAGTGATTGGGAGTGTAGGTATATCATGAGGCTTTTTTGTGTAAGTATGAGTGATGACGTCATAGGGTAGCAGTTGAGTGGAGGATAGCATTGACAGCTGCACGAAGCAAGGTGTGGGCAGTGAGGTGAAGATGGGAGTGTAGCAAAGGCAGGGGATGGGAATTTGTGGGGAGGGGAAGCATGTTGATGTAGGGTTGGCACAGGAACTGTGGGTTAATGAGTTTAAGGAATTTGTTTGGAATTATAGACGATCCCTTCACTTTGCAGCTTAGTCTGCTGCAAAGAACGACTAATGGTGGGACTCCGTCACGTCGCACCACGTGAGAGGAGATGGAGCGGAGGCAAGCCAACTACATCGGAGGACATGATCTATGTGCACGCGCCTTGAAATGGGTTAAGACCACATTGACTTTGTGAGCATTTCTAGTCTGGGCTGTTGAATAAGCCACCTTTCCATCGGCTTCTTAGACAAAACAACCGCCTATGGTTGTGACCTCCAAATGCTGCACATCAATGCATAACTCTCCTCTTGGTGCATCTGCAGTGCTCTCTGCCTAATTGTGGTGGGCTACACCTTTTAAACTTTGCTTGCTCGATTTTTACATCGCTTGCTACCCAAAATATGCAGCTGGAGTAAGTAGGAGGAAAATTACTACTTTTAAAATGCACTGTCTCATTTAATTTTCTCGGACTCGAGGCTTGATGTAGAAGGCATGAGGAAATGGGTTTGTAGGATTTGTATCCACAATTTGCGTATTTACAATGTAGGAGACTAATTGTCTTGGGAGGGATTAATATCAACCCAGTCACATTAAAGCAAATGCTGGTGGCGTGGGTAGGCACTCCACTGACCAGAGTATTTTGAAACTAAAATGTACAAGAGAGTACAAGATCTGCAGCAGCTTCGACGCAATAATTGTTGCCGTATGTTCTTACATATTCCAACAGATCCTTTGTTGCTCCATCCATTACGGAATCTGCGGAGAAGCCTGGAAACGGATCGTCAACGTAAAATGATGTTGGGCTCGCCGCAACTCAAGGTAGACACTGAGCGAAGTGCCATTGAACGGAGAGAGCTGCAATTCGAAGGAATAGAGGTTCGCTTCGCCTCGGAAGTCGCACAATGTCGTTTGGGTTGTCGGTGAGACGGTGTGGTGAGTGGTGACCTTTTATATCCAACTAGTTGATTCATTGCCAATGGGAGGTGCTTGTGCCTCACACACCACCGCCTTCACCAATGCAATGACTTGGGTGTGGAGGTGGGTGGCATCACTGTGGCGTGCTGCTGCAACTCCAACCAGAAGAGGCATCATCAACTCCACCCCATTTCCACCTGTGCAGTTAGACTGCGCGGATGTACAAATGTGTGCGTATTGACCAATATCCACCCACAATTCACAAATCCATTCGAAATGCTAGAAATTCGCTTACACCTTCATTGTGTCTACGTCAGTCGGACATGCTTGTAATACTTTGCTTGTTCGAACTGCCGGTTGGCCGGCTTTTGGGGTCGTGCCAACAGCCACCAAGTCCTCTGTTTCCAGAATATATGTTCTGCCCCAGTACTATGCCTTCTTTTACTTTAATAGGAGTATTGGGACGCTACAATGCTCACTTGATTGCGTTACCGAATTTTATTAAATGTTCTGAAAGGAGGGGGAATGCGGGTTGCTGGCATAGCTCTGAGGCCAGCCAACCATCTATTACAATATGGCCACCCAAGCGACCGAAACTGTGGTGAGACTTTCTTCTTTTACTTTGCAGGAAAGCGGATCCGACTTTAATGGATTCCCATCCTGGTCTGCACCGCTAGTGGCAAACTTCAGTGGCGTGAAAGAAGTGCATGTGGTACGTATGGGAGAATCTCTAACAAGGCGTAACAGAAGGGCTGACATCTACATCCACCACCGGCATCCCCCCGACCTCGTGTTCTGCAAGAAAGCTCTCAACAACTAAGGCGACACTAACCATGAACTCCAAGTCCAGTGGAACCGTCAAGAGGGATCAGCGGTGTTTTTTGGACAACTCGCTTCCCTTTGCCAAAATGTGTTTCTACAGATGTAGATAGTGCAGGACGTCATTTGATAGCATCGTTTTATGCTTTGTACACTCGGATAGCCTACAACCCGTGCCTATGAGACCCGGTTGCCTACTTGCTCAGGGTTCTGCAATGCCCTCAGAATTATCCCACGACATCGAAAAGCCCGGACTCACAATATGCGTTGCGTGTGTCTCGATTCATTCGAATACTTGGATTCATACATCCATCATTTCATTAAAGCATTATCTTGAGAGAGGAGAATTCAGAAATAGGCCTTTGCTTCACCGAGTGCTACGCGGAGTTTATAGCACTGCAAGAATACATGCGCCTGAATTTGGATGCCTGGCACAGTTAACTAATGTGCTTCTCACAGCACTGATTGCGTTATGACAACTGACACGGGACGCCTACCGAGGGGGCTGTTGGGGACGACACTCAAAAGAAGAGAAGGGCTGTCTAACACTTTGTATGAACTGGCTGCCAGTTTCAGTCGCTTGAGTGGCCACATTGTATTACTCGGCTGGCTGGCTGACTGGCTTCACTGTCCCTCTGTTCCTCTGTTTTCAGAATATGTGTGTTCTTCCCCAGTTTTATGCCACCTTTTACCTTAAAGGAAGTCTTAAGACGTTACTACCATCACATATGTAGTTCAGAAATGTCGATGCGATGCACTATTTGGTTTGACTGTAGGTAGCGGTTACGGTCACCGAGGTGGTCGCGTCGCCATAGCTAGGAGGGCTGACCTCTGGGCCATGCCAGCAGGCCCGTTCTCTCGCCTCGCTAAATATGTGCATTCTGTCCCACTATTTGAAGTCGGCTAAACTAAACAGTTCATTGGTATTTTACAAAGGCAGAACGTTATTGAGTTTATTTCTTCTGCTGAACACGTCTTGCGCGGCCGGCTTGAATTTGGTGCTCGTGTGGATTCTGTGAAGGTTAGAGGTGTGGTCGGGTTTTTAGCTCAAAGAGGCCTTGTCCGCACAAAGTTTGGGAAGGCCTAGTGAACGTTGGACTGTATTTGGTGTGAGCAATGTTATTAGCCTCAGGTTCTGCAAAAAAATATTTTTCTAGTGGGGCACTGTATGCTGGGAAGGGAGATATCATCTAACAGCACCGAATGTGTACCTCGCCTTTGCTATCTTTCTGCACATTTCTTCCAGGTAGGAATGGATTGTAGTCTGCCTGCTTTGTGGCGTTTTTACCCACCATCGGTGCGTTCTTTCGTACTTTGAGCATGGTGAAGGGTGGGTTATTATCACTGCTGTAATGTTCTTACTCGTATAACAGACATCGCGGGCATGGGAGGCTTGGCAATATGATTGCTTGTTGACTTGAAAGACTCTGGTTGCATGCTGATGGTGTCTCTGTGAAAGGAGTTGTGCAGGGCCTTGGCAGTGGCCTAGTGGTGGATTCAGCTTTGATGTGAGTTGGTGTTTGAGGTAAAGCCAGCTTTGATGCTTGCATTGTGGACCTTCGTTAACATCTCCCTCCCTCCCTGCTTTCTACGTCCTTCTCCTCTCATATCTGCCAAACCACCTACGCACGAGACAACAAGCACCTCATCGTTCCCATTTCCCCTTTAATGAGAAATGTGTTGCAAACATTTCTCCACAAAGTTTCCTGTCCACTACCCACTTGATAGTCACTCCACTTCTGCTGAGCACTAGTCGACAGCAGGCATTTCCTTACCTTCCATCACCTCCATTTCATTCCTCCGCATCCATTCACTTTATTCACTTATCCTACAACACCTCGCATCCACTGTCCACACTACAAATGCTCAACCAACTCTCACTTTTGCTCTACATCAAAGTGTTCGTTGCAGTGTCGTAGCAGTGCAGCTCCAAAACCTGTCTCACTCTCACTGCGTATTTCTGCACTTTGCATCGCATCAACCACCTTCACTTTGTCATCGCGTCCCATCAGCGTGGCAGTATGATATTCCCAAGGTCGTCAGCGTCGTCGCATTGTGGGGCATTGTGGAGGCAACGAAGCCCAACTCTCCAATCGCCTCATCGAAGCGGTTTGCATTAATTCTTCACAGTAATAGAGCTGCGCAGCCTACACATGCCTACCTTCAGCCTCAACTACAACGCAACGCCATGTCCTCACCCTAGTAATAATTTGCCCGAAACCCAAACATTATAGGATTACTGGAGGACATTTTTTTAGTCAGCTCTAGCAATGCAACTTTCCAAGTCCCGAGGCCAGTCCTCCACTTTACAGCTAGTGCCTACTTCACTTCACTCTCGCCCTGACAAGCATTTGACGCGAGTCCAGTCTCGTGCAGGAGCATTTCAGCTCAGCTCCGGTTCGACGCTTCCACCACTCACTTGCATAGCATTGTGCACCCAAGAAATTGCCTTCGTGTAAAGGCCAATATGAGTAGCTGGAGAGAGGTTTCAATGCTACGCTAACGGGGCAGTTGAAAGGCCAGCTGTGGCACAGAAAAGTGCTCACCGAGTTACCGGTTTGCTTCCATTTCGCAATCGCATGGCATCCACACGCCACACTCGGCCGCTCACAAGCCCTCCACACAAAAAGCCCCACATCGCATGTCATAGGTGATTGATTAGTCCACACTGAGCAAGGAAACCTTCGGCAACACAAACAGGTCCAACAATTGCGTCACCACAATTGTCTACCACGACGACGACGACGACGACGGAGAGCTAAAATGCGCCTGCTGCGACGGTCTCAGTGCCTTCCCATGGGCAGGCTTCTGAGTCCGCATTCTCCCTTGCCATTGCCGCCGTCGACAACGATGCACGTTGGCAGCCTGATGAGTCTGCAATGGTGACGCAAAGCGCTGAAATGCTGTGCTGATAAGTCCCACGTGTAATGCTCCAGTTCCTAGGACCAAATTGATGCCTAGCGCTGCATATCACAAAAGATTCCAGGGGAAACAGTACTTAAGCAAAGCCCACAGCCCGGTCGATTTTCCTCCTGTTGTACAACATTACAGACCTTATTCGCCACATCCCCCTTCTTTCTGATACCCACCACCTAACAAACCATCGCAACAATGCAAATCAGTGCATTTCACAATTGTTCACCACAAAGGACAAACGTCAAACTACTGTCTCTGGACAGAGAAAACTTGTCCAATGTGTCCTTGTAAATCCTGTTCAATAAAAAGTGTTATGCAAGCACATGTGCATTCCGACATGTTCATATACATGGGCATGAGTACCAAAAAACCTGCCGAATAACACAAAAATGCACCTGTGTGTTGTGACAAAACCAACTCAATAGTAGAGTAAAAAGCACGCATTCCGAACTGCAACGCCAACCAAACACCGACTAACCGAAAGGGACTGGACTGTAGGTCAAGAAAAAACTGCAACATGTCTCCTCGATTGCCCCATTTTAACGTTGACACAACCACCACAATTCACCATCCACTCCGAACGCTACAGCAAGGCTTCCTGCCATGTCAACTCCACTCTCGCACTCGTCTCATCGCTTTAGCTCGCACCCTCGTAATATCTCACTGCTTGCGCCGAACGAGGCGAAACCCATCACATCGCCATTCAACACACCATCATCGACCGCGACATGATCCACATCGTAGGACCAATGCGGCACTGCGCAGGCGACTTGATTACCTCGCCTTGTCTACCATCTCGCAGACTTCTCAACTACCGATCCAACACCATTGCGAGTTCATGGTAGCAGCTGAAATGCAAAAGAAAGGAAACCCAAGCAGCGAATGTCCAACGCACCGCAAAGCCAGCCAAAACACACAAACGTAAACCACAAGAAAATGCACCAAAAAGCAAACATTTAAAACAGCTATAAGGCGCGACCTGCGTAGTGATGCAAGCATTTCTGGGTCTACCTCAAACACCAACTCACATCAAAGCTCAACTCACCACTAAGCCACTACCAAGACCCTACGCAACACCTTTTACAAAGACACTGTCAGCATGCAATTCGAATCTCCAAGTCAACAAGCAATCATATTGCCAAGTCTCCCATGCCCACCACCTCTGCTCTACGAGCAAGTACATTACAGCAGGGAAGATAGCCCACGCCTCGCCATACACAGAGTATGAAAGAACCTACCAGCAGTTGGTAAAAACGGGACTAAAGCCGACAGACTGTAATTCATTTCCACCTAAGAAAGCATGCAGAGCGACAGCGGTAACGGAGGCGGCAAAAGAATTTTTCTGGTGGGGTATTGTGTGTGTTTGTGTGTGTGAAAGTCACAAAAGAGACTTGTTGCCAATGTCAAACACATAACAATGATGCTGACACATTCACAAAGCACCATGCTCCAAAGTGGGGAACAACTTGATTGCATTGACTAAAATGAATGAAGGCATCGCAACACTTGCATTATTATTTAAATGTGCTCTGTATATGAAATGCTTCTTATAGGTGTCAGAGGCCCCTCCGTCGTGCTTTCCACCTCTATCATAATAAAGGCCTCGAAACACCCTACCTTATAATGGCAGGGGAGGAAGTAGCGAGGAGGAGGATAAGGTGGGACCCATTACAATTGTACACCTAGTATGTAAAACAAATATCTTACTGTTTATGTGCTCTTCAATATTCGCCAACTTAATTTGTCCTATGACCGTAGGTTTTTTTAGGTATTTCGTCCGAGTAATACCTTTGTGAATCGACAAAATACAAACATGTTTATTTGCTACGTTTTTAGACTTCTGGAATCACGACTGCACAATCAAATATCAAATATAAAGTCAGCTTTGCAAAACAATTCATTAGCATTTTACACAGATAGAACATTATTATTATTACCACTATTATTACGCAGAACACTTCTTGCGCGGTCGACTTGGATTTAGGTGTCGTGTGTGTTTTTCGATAACCATAGACGCTGTGTGGTTCTGGCTTGAGGAGCTTTGTTTGCATGAATCCTGAAAGGCTCTAGTGGATACTTGACTGTACTTGGTATGAACAATTTGTAGACCTTTAAATCTGTAGAAAAGTGTGTTTCTAGTGGAGTATTGTATGCTAAGAATGGAGGTGTTATTTAACAGCACCGAATGCGTATCTCGCCTTCACAGTCGGTCTACAGATTTTCCAGGTATGGATGGATTGTAGTCAGCCTGTTTTGTCATGTTATTGCCAGCTTTACGTAGGCTCTTGCATACTTTATGCATTATGAAAGGTGGGCATGGGACGCTTTGCAATTTGATCGCTTGCTGACGTTGAGGCCCTGGTTTTGTGTTGACATTGTCTTTGCAAAAGGTGTTATGTAGGGCCTTGGTAATCGTCTTGTCGTGGGTTTGGCCTTGATGTGCGTTGGTGTTGGAGGTAGACGCAGAAGCAAACGAATGTCACTTCCAAACACTTGCATCACTATGCAGGCCACACCTTGTGGTGGTCTTAAATGCTTAGTTTTTGGGGCATTTTCTGTCATCTAATTTTGAGCGTTTTGGCTTTGCGGTGCATTGGCCATTCACGCCTTGGCTTTCCTTCTTTTCCAATCCAGATACTACGAGCTTACAATGGTGGTGCACCGGTATTTGAGACATCTGTGGGATGGTGGACAATGCGAAGCTATTGAGTCACCAGCACTGGCATTTCCTTGGTCCTGCAACGTGGAGCATTGTCGTGGACGATAGCGGTGCGTTTAATGGCATTGTGACAGGTTGCACCTCGTTTGACACAAGCGTTGGATAATTTCATAGGGGCGAGCTAAAGTGACGAGTCGAGTGTGAGAGTAGAGTTGGCACGCTAGGAAGGCTTACTGTGTCGTTGGGAAGGGATGGTGGACTGCGGTGGTGATTGTGTCATTGTTGAAATGGGAATTTGGGGAGAATTGTTGCAGCCTTGGTTACAATCTAGTTCTGTCTTTTTGGCGAACTGGTGTTTATTTACCTTTATTTACCTCTCAATTATCCTCTCTACATGGAATTTGTGGTTTTCTGAATGCAAATGAGTCGAGTCTGCATTAGTGAACACAGATTTTGTGATGGTCAACCCTTGCCTTTGAGGCAAGTACTGTGCACCTTGTGGTGAAGCGTGTTTTGTGCCTTGACTACTAGTACTAAGGTATGGGATGCTGCTTGAGTGCAGTCGTTCTGTTAGCTCTGTTTGATCCCGGTTTATTGCATTCATGCATGAGAGAAAAGGTAATAATAGGTTGTTTTGGTCTCCAGGTGCCTCTTGGTGGCCGTGGGCGTGGTCTGCACGCGAGTGGACGAGTTGCCTTGCCGCGGGCTCAGGCGGGGAAGTGTAGCAGTCTTCAGCATCTCCTGCTTGTTCTCTTCCTTCGGAAAGGTCACCTCACTTCTATCCCTTCTAGCCTCCTTCCTGACTTCTCTGCAGGTCATTGCCCCATTTGGTGAGTGCTGTGTAACCGATGGTGTCGGTGGTGGTTGATGCTCGCGTTTCCTCTCAGGCAGAGAAGGAGGGTGGGAAGAGGCTATCCTTGCTTTATTTTTAACGAAGTAAATTGCTCGATTATATGAAGCGACTTTGTTGAATCTACCAGAGTCTCATTCGAGGTCGGGAATTGTTTGTGCTTAAGTGTGTTCGTTTGCCTACTTTCGCCGATTTTTCCGCATAGGTTGAGGAAATAACATGCATTATGGGAGGTCACGACGAGGGAAGGAGGCTGTCGGGGGTTACATCGACTACAGTTGGACGCGAGGAGGTAGCAGATGCAAGGGTCACTTGTGGAGCACCAAACTCTAGCTTTTGCACGCTTGGAACGCATTTGGTGACATGACTACAGTGGTGAGAGAAGGAAGAGGGGGCAGATGTCATTTCTTCTCCGAAAGTAGGAGTTGTCCTTCGATAGTGGACCAATCGAGTCGCTCTTGTGTGCTTCGGTTCGCCTGGTGCACTGCTTACGACACTACTGGGTGAAATTGAACGCTAGCATTGGGATCTGCTCTGGCTGTGTATTCCTGCCAAGCTCAGGTGGTTGTGGCGACTGGAAAGTGCTTCAATAATCCATGTTAGGCCACGTGGAGTATTGTTTGACGCCCTCTTCCTCTATGCGTCCATCGTCGACTTGCTGAAATGCCGAGCGCCATTCTTGGTTCCCTTGGGCAGGTGGATTGAGCGATTTTGGCTTAGTACAGCGCAACAGATTTGTGCTCTTTTGGTTGTTGTCCTCGTCTGTAGATGTCTTCCAGGTGTGGTGGCTGCTGGCAAGGCAGTGTGGCACATGTGAATGATGCTGGTCACACTGAGTCCTCGAGGGTCTCCTGCTCCCTTTCTGCGCCCACGCTGTGCCCGACGTGGGCAATCAGTGGTGGTGCCGACACTCTTCACATCATTGTAGTTTTCCTTTTCTGTGAATTGGCTGTTGTTTTCTGTACAGCGAACTTATTTTTGCATAAAGTTACTTGTGCTTTCACCCCAACTGTTAGTGGTTTTACTCCATGTGGGGCTCACCCGTCTGTTGGGCGAAGAGGGAGGGTTGGCCGGATGGGCTGTTTGGATGGGAAATGACGCATTTGTTTAGAGATGTGCGTTCTCACGAATTGCTTTGCCTCAACGAGAATGCAAGCATTAGTCGGTGGCAAATCATTTTGGAATGAGAGACGCATGGTGGTGTTGTGGAGTTATGTGTGTGCTTCGGCTGGTGGGTGCATCTACCTGGTTGGAGGAGTGTGGTGATTTCATGGGAGTGTGGATGCTGTGCGAGTGGGTTGGCAATGCGGTATTAATGTTGGCATTCGCTGAAGGTGTTAACATCGAGTGGAGAGGGGAACAGAAAGGGGGATGGGAAGGTGGTAGATGGTGGTCAAAGTGAGTGAGGTGGGGTGGGGTGGGAAGGTAGGCAACGTTTGCTTCAAGGCGACTGGGCTGGTGTTAACCCGCCGCTTTCCCCCAAATGGAGTGAGTCTACTACAGTCTAAATACGTAAATCGTGGATGCACTTCTTTTAACCACATTTCCTCACACCCTCTGCATCAAGTAGCATAGAACTGGGCTCTCCTCTGGCATGATTCCAGAAAGAAATGGGTGCGCATTGAAGAGTAGCGGGAAACTCATTGTAACCAGCATAGACAGATAGGGAAACTTCCAGTCTCATTGGTTGCGAGGGCACAAACACGACCAACACTGGGGACTGATTCCACCTGGAATTGTCTGCACCCATTAATCAAAAGGCTTGGTGTTACTAATCTGTGGAAGTTGGGATGGCGTCCAGAGGTGTTCAGACAACGGAAGGAGACGCGCAGCTCACCAAAGTTACCGCAAACAGAGTGCAGCAGAAAGACCACCAAGCGACTTGTGCCTTTGAAGTGAAGCATCTAAGGGTCATAGCTATGGGTGGCTTAGTTGGTGACCCAGGCGGTAAATGTTCACAATGTGGGTGCGACCTCGCTGCAGGCAGTAGCTACGTGCAATCAAATCACACCCTCTAGTGGCGACGTCACGCATCCGCCCCCTCGTCCCATAGTTGGTGCGGCGTAGTGGAGTTCTGTGATTGTCCAACCTACAACAGCACACGCCCTCCTTCCTCTGTGGCACCTCACTGATGCTCGACGTGAGTCAATAGACCAAGTGTCATTGCAGTAATGTGAGAAGGTAAGGCAGCCTCCTCTTCATTTTAATGCATATTTCACAACTTGTAGACTCCACTGAGGCTTCGTTAGGAATTGTGCACAAAAGTTCATCCATGAGGCACACTCAGTTTAAATAGAGAACCATAAAATTCCGTGCATTGCGCACAAGTACTACTTACGTCCTCTTCTTTCACGGCATCGGGCAATTCGATTCATTTACCCGCATTTTTTGTGCCAATCCCACTGCAGCATGCTTCCACTCCACACATGTCTCCATCCACGCTCCCACCTTCTCCTTGCCACACATACACCGTGCTCTGTGCAACTGTCAATTCTCTCCTCCACCGTCACAGCAGACCGACGCAGTTTCTCCATTAGAAAGAATTGGGCAAATTGTGCACCTTAACCACCGCAGGAGGAAGAGGAGTGAGATCAAAGAGCATCCTGTGTTGAGGTAGCCTCTGTCCCGTGTCAAATGTGGTGAGAGTGTGGACTGGAGTTGTGACAGATTTCGCAGCACAATGGCATGTCATGTCTCCGTCCAGTGCACGAAAAAGGATGGTACAGCCAGGCAGTTCGTGGGGTGGAGGTGACGATGAAGAGGAGAGGAAGAAGGCGACTTAAGGGAAGGAGGAGAGTTGGGACGGGAAGGATGCAAGTGGGAGCCACTGCAATGAGAAGACAATGCAGTTGTGAAGCGGCTTCGTGGGCAAAAATGCTGGTAGCCCACAGCCGCTGCCTCTCAACCCGGTGCTTGGGGCTGAAATATAACTCGCGTAGGCTGAGCTGTTCACAGAGTTTGGTGTGCAGGAAAGTGCAGTCCAACCTAACAACACACAGCATAATTGATTCATAAACCTTTGAACACTGGTGCGTGCATTCGTCCCATACCACGTCGAAGCACTCGGTTAACCACCGCGCACCCCATGTTGGGAAGCGACAATGGACGACCAGGTTGGCATCAATGGCGAACAGGTGAGAGATTGGCGAATGACGCCGTGTTGTTTGTTTGCTTCATGCAGCGTTGAAGAATGGATGCTATTCCAATATTCGCAAGGCGTTTGAATTCGATGGCTTATCTGGAGGTTCACGAATCAATGTGACTCCCGTCCATAACCTTGTACGGGAACAAATTTCACTGATTCCTGGTTGTGCTCATTGCCAAAGACTGGAAAGAAGCCACTCATCTACACGACTTTTGGCACTTTGTATAAAGTGAACATCGACTTGCTTCAATCATGGAGAGGAACTCTTCATAGGAAATTTCACTAAATATGCAAATTTAGATATTCGATAACAGCTTTTTCCTTATAGTATGGTATGAATAGCATTGCCTAACCTTTTCTTCTTTACATAACTCATTTGTCTTTTCTCATTGATAAATACTTAGTGCAGGCCTTCACCTGCTCATTCACCGATCTTTCCGTATTGTAACTTGCGTACTTAAAAACAAAAGAGGAACTTTGGTTAATGCACACACAAAGGAGCTATTTCGCGCTTATTTGTTTCACTACACAATGTCTCAGGCGATTGCGTTAAAATAATTAGTTGGAGTGCTGGGAGGTTCGTTATTTTTGTAGCGGTGGGTTTTGGTTACTCGCATGTAATTTGCGCAAAAAGGCAAGAGGCCACGAAGATCTCGGCACTTATTCTCAACCTTTTCAGAACGTACTCATTCGCGCGCATCTGTACTCCTTTATCCTGTTCTTTATACACCTACTTGCTAAACTACACGCGAAGGTAAGTGTAAAATTGCTAATGCAGTTTATTTGTTTTTAAATGCAATGCTTAATTGCACCCACTCCGCGTTGCAAAATAGTTTGGGTGCTTAGTTAAGATTGTAATGCCAGCATCTTTAGTGGTTTGTTGTCTTGATGAGGGCGAATTTTGGCGGCAGAGGCCTTATTTGTTAAATACAGTTATAAGCATGCCTAGTATTTGCCTTTCTCTTTTTGATAAGGTTGTGGAGATCCTGGGTTTGGGGAACTTCTAATTATTTTGGTGGAGGCATTGACGAGTAGCACCCAACACGAATCCTATCTTTGCTATTGCTCCTAATGTTGCTCAGGTGAGAATGATTAGCAGTTTTCAAATGGACTTTGTTCGCTTTATGCAGTAACGGTTTTAATTCACGTGCTTTTCGCAAATGGTGCACAGGAAAAGTATGATTGTTCCAATTGTCGGAATGCTCGTGTCGGTGGAATAGATCGTGCTTATTGGACACTTCGGATTCTGATTAGCCAGTAACTTTCATATCACTCGTTGAAAGCTCAGTTCTTAGTTGTGTTGGCCTTTTCCTAGTGCAGCGTACATGCAAGACCTCGGTAGCCACTTAGTCGTAGTTTTGGTTTCGACAGTAATCGGTGTTGTATTTTGACCCAGAAGCAAGGGAATGAGGTGGAGGAGACGCAGAGCTGTTTACCAGGAAGGCAGTAGCGCACTTTCCAGCATTGGAGTTGGGTAGTCTGAATTTATGTGCACAACTTGGATAGGGTTCGCTTAAACGGGAATTTTATGTGGTAATTTGAGACGAGGTGTAGGCAGTAAAAGTGCAAAACTGAAACTTACCCCAATGAACCGTCGAGGCCTGCGTAGCGTGTTTGGCGAGCGTAAGGTGGATTGAGTGGGTGTGTATAGTGCTGGCATTTTCATTTCCTTGTCATGGACATTTTTGGTTGTAAAGAGGATGGATTAACCACTGACCCACTATTTTTGACGCCTACAAGCTTGGTGGAATTAGACAGGTGCCAACGAGGTAAAGTGTGCTGAAGAGGTGGAGGCATGTGCAAGAGGAGGCGAGCAGATGTGGGAAAGGAGACAGATGAAATGTGCGCCACCGAGGAGAAACAAGAAGAAAGTGGTAAGACGCTTTGCTGTGACACGTTCAATAAATTTAATCAAATTTTGTCCTGCTTGCTATAATCAGCTTATGCTACGTTCAGTTGCGTGTTTTTGGGATTGGTTGGTGAGTGGGTTGGTGGTGAAGAACATGTTGCCGAGGCGGTGTAGGAAGTTGCGTTGCCGCATGTTCGTGATGTGGGCGGTGATGGGTGGGTGTGACAGTAGATTTCTGACTGTTCGGTGGGAAGTGCAGACTGGAGATCGCTACTTGGCTGGAAGTTGACTCTTTGGCGGACAGGCGGGAGTGCGCTTGTGAGTTAAGGGCATTGGTGTTAGACAATGTGGCCTCAAGTTTGGGTGTGAGGAGTTGAGGGATGTCAGTGGTGGATTGCACCTTGCATGGCGTTGAGCGGGAGTGAGTATTGTGTCGTGATGAGTGGCTGTTGGTTAGTGTCTGTTCGAGAGTAGGAATGGGCTGTCACCTCCACGGCGTTGATGCTTCGGTGGTTGTGTGTGGGTGGCATTGTTGTATGCAGAACCCATGGGGCGGGAGGAGGAGTAGGAGGAGGAGGAGAAGTGTTGGATTTGTCGGTGTAAGTGCACGTAACTTTGTGGAAATGGAGTAGTTGGTGTTTGTTATTTACTGTCTGTCATTGGTGGCGAGGAGTGCATGTACGGCCGGTTCGGGGCAGGACGTTGGGTTGAGCGCACACATGTGATGCAGGTGGTGACTGGATGCGCCAGTAGATTGTTAACAGGTAGTCATTTTGGGGGCTGGTTGTCTGGTCGAGTGTGCACTTGGGACCGTGGTTGAAGAGAAGTTTGCTTATTCTACAGACAACCAGTGTTGGAGTGGGAGTAGCCTGGGGATTAGGGATGGACCGTGTGGAGGAAAACTCACCCAACGCTACATTGGCTTGTTTGGACAGTGTTTGTCTTGCGATGCAATACTTGATCTCGTGTGTGTTGCAGTGGCTTCTTTCCAATGCGTTGCTGTGTATTGATTGCTATATTGATGGGTAAATTGAAATATAGATCAGTCAAGCAACGAAGATGACCTTGTGGGGGGAAGGCGCCGATCACAAAGCTGTGTGTCGGCGCGTTGTCCGTTTGTGGGCACAAGGGTAGAAGCTGCAATGGTCTGTTGGTGCACTAACGGATGCCATCGAAAGGCATTCCGTAAATGGCCTCTGTACCACTACCTCCATCCCACCTAGTCGTTTCTTTCAGCCTACCACTCAACCCTGTTTCGTTACATAGGGTGCCTTCTTGGAGGCAAATATGCAAGTGTTGGCAAGCATTCTCATTCATTTGGCAAACTCGCTTTCCATTCGCACAGTTGCAAACTACGCTGTCTAGTGGTGACACACCGTCTCCCTCCGCAATCAAACTGCGGTCTGCATTTAACATGATGACGGTTGACATGCCATCGTCATGGGCTCAAACATGAAGGGCGCACTGGCACACCTTGCCACCCAGGTATCCCAGCCCCTCGCAGGCGCCCAACGGTGACGCTAACCACCACATTTGTTTAACAGTACCGCGTGCTGAACAACAAAGCGACAACACTTAGAGCTGTCCAAGGGAGGAAGCATTGTTAGTTCAGTCACCCGGTATGGAAACTTGCCTCCTTCCCGCCTTCTGTCCTGCCCAGTGGTAAGGGACATTTCGGCTTGTCGCCCCAAGCTCTCCATTCTTTGCACCTACCCATACACACACCGCACCCTCCATGACACCGTCCTGCGTGCTCTCCTTGATTGCGGTAGTGCTGCATCTGCAGTCTCTACCTCTACCTCGTTCCCTGTGGCAAAAGTGGACTGCGTGTGTATGGGGAAATGCTATGACCATTACGCGTGTCTGGCCTAGAAGCAAAGCAGTCCAACGCCTGTCAACGGTAAGGCCTCGTGTCCACGACAGCGGCAGAAGAATTCAGCCTCGACACGACAACCGTTCTGAAATCCACTAACGCATCCGCAGCATGCGACAACGACAAGCCTAATGCACGCAGTACCATCAACCGCCAAATGGCCACTAAACGACATGCACAAATAAGTCCGGCAAGTAAAGATGCAGACAGTGGAAGTTGCCACTCCTCCGACAAAGTAATCACATCGAGGTGGAGCAGTTTGAGTTTTGGATGGACGCCTTGTGAGTGGCATCGAAAGTGACGAATGGATGAACTGTGGGTGGGTGGGTGGATGGATGGGTGTGAGGAGGTTTGTACTTGGAAAGGAGGACGAGATGCTGCCAACCACGTTGTGCACGGATATGTATGCAAGGAAGGCGGGAAGGGGAGTAGGCTGCATACGGCTTGGTTAAACACGCAGTGCCTTCTCCTCTGCGGGACGGCTTTAAATGCCACGGTATCATGTGAGTAGGTAGTGCCTTGAAGTGGATGTGACGGTTAGCAGCGCCGTAGAGCGACTGCGTGGGATTGAATGAGATGCTGAACCAGATGGTTAGGTGAGGTGCTAACATTTGTTATTGCGCTTGCAGTCCTTTGTCCTTTCAACTGCCTCGTTGGCATAGCATTGAAAGCTCTCTGCAGCTACTGGCATTGGCCTTCAAGCGAATGAGAGCTTTTGGATGACCAACGCTATAGGAGAAAGTGGTGGTGGAACTGTGGAACCAGAGTTAAGCTGAAATGCTTTTCCATGAGACTGGGCTAGGATGAAACAGGGGGAGGAGAGGTGGAGCTCACCAAGTCCACTGCGAACACAATGCAACGCAAGGGCCACGAGGGGATCAGTGCAAATCTTGTCACCAGACAGCCTTCCGAAACCTCGAAACAACTCAAAGAGCCCTCCTTCTTCCACAGCGCTGGGCAGGTTGTTGACAAGCCAATGACGTGGCTATTCGGCTTGCTATAGGGGTAGTGGGCAACACACTTCACCCTGTTCGCTTAATCCACATGCACTATGCTAACACTTGTAATCAGTGGTCTGCGTGCACCCACTTTGCTCGTCAAAGCTCAGGGATATTTGGGAGGCACTTAAGAGCCTAAGAATGCAATCGCACGAGTGCTGCTGTACCCACAAAATGCACATTATTTTGTGGGCTCAGCAACGACTATTCGCACTGCATGGGAAGCAAGCCGACGTGTAGCAGCTGCTTGGATTGCAATGCTTCCACATTTTTAGAGCTAAACGGGAGGCACTGATCGAGAAGATTTACTCCCATAATCCTATAATGGTTGAGTTTCGTGCAAATGGTTCCTAAGATGAAGACATGGCGCTGTGTTGTGATTCGAGCTGAAGGCTGCGCAGTGGTATTGCTTCGAAGAATTAATGCAAACTGCTTCGATGAGGCTATTGGAGAGTTAGGCTTTGTGGACAAACTTGGCTCCCAATGCGAGGACGGTGACGACCTTGAGAATATCATAATGTCACGCTGATGAGACGCGATGATAGAGTAAATGTAGTTAATAAAAAGCAAACTACTGAGAGGGGCAGTGAGAGTTAAAAGGTTTTGGAGGACACTCCAAAGCATGTTCGACAGTTGTGCTGTGAAAGCGGTGTGACCTCTTCATTTCGCAAGTACTACAACGAACTGAGCTTTCGTCGGGAAAGGCTTGCAGAAGGATTCGAGTGCATGCTGAGGCAGTTGAAGAAAGCGAATATCATCAATGTTGGAAGGACTGCAACACGGAGGCGAAGGGCGACCGACAGTGCGGACTGAATAAGCTTGGGACTGTTGCGACTACTGAACGTTGCCTTCCTTCCCCTCTATCTGACTAGCAGTTAGCAACACCCCATTCGATTCACCATAGCCATCACACACTGACACCATACTTGATGCGAGTCAGGCTCCTCCGTGACTCATGAGAACTCTTAGTCTAGCTTTTCTCCTCTCTCTGGTAGCCAAAATGTATGCACGACTCGACTGTCTGGTAGAGGTCGGTCAAATGCGTGCTCGCAAGGTGCGCAGTGCATCCAAGGCACTTCAGAAGGACACATCAACGAGCAAAATTGGACCTGTAGGCAGAGACGGGTGATTGAACGTCAAATTGTTACTCTTGTGGTAGTTGGTGCGATCTTGCGGGCTAAGTATTTTGCCTCTTTTCCCGCTCATTTCAAGTTTGCGAATTCAGTGTTTGCCTGCTCTGTCTGTCAAATGGCTGTGGAAATATGCCTGCAGATTGACCTCTTCTTAACCTTTACATTGCTGATGGCACATTTTGACTGCAGAATCCTGCAGTTAACATGCAATAGCAAATAGGTGCCTTTAATAGCAGTGGGTCTGAGAAGACCCTCTGGTGACCAAGCATTCCTTGCTGCCACACTCGGTGACGCGCTTCGTGAGGATCTGACCGGACTAGTCATCAGGGGTTGCCTCAAGTCCTGTTTAATGAAGCAAAGCGCCTTTGACTACTGAAAGCTGCCTTCCTTAGTATCCATCTGACTACAACTTAGCACCATCCCATCCGGCTCACAATGCCCACCACCAACCGCCTACAAGCACAGCACGTACACGACACAACTCTTTTTAATTCTCCTCCTCCACCTTAACCCTGCCTTTCTCTCCCCTCGATGTTACCGCCTCGAGCAAATGCACACATCGACACTGCATTCCCCGATCCGAGCACGAGGCATCAATGCCCCGTGAAATCACCACACTTCTCCAACCAGGTCGATGCACCCACCAGCCGAAGCACACACATAACTCCACAACACCACCACACGTCTCTCATTCCGAAATGACTTGCCACCGACTAATGCTTGCATTCTCGTTGAGGCAAAGCAATTCGTAAGAACGCACATCTCTAAACAAATGCGTGGTTTCCCATCCAAACAGCCCGTCCGGCCAACCCTCCCTCTTCGCCCAACAGACGGGTGAGCCCCACATGGAGTAAAACCACTAACAGTTGGGTTGAAAGCACAAGTAGCTTTATGCAAAAATAAGTTCTCTGCATGAGAAACCACAGCCAATTTACAGAAAAGGGAAACTACAGTGATGTGGAGAGTGTCGGCACCACCACTTGTTGCCGACGTGAGGCACAGCGTGGGCGCAGAAAGGGAGCAAGAGATCTCTATTCCTCGTCGTGACCTCCCACAATGCATGTGATTTCCTCAATCTATGCAGAAAAATTAGCAAAGGAATACACTAAAGCACAAACAATTCCCGACCTCGAATGAGACTCTGGTAGATTCAACAAAGTCACTTCATGTAAACAAGCAATTTACTTCGTTAGAAAGATAGCGAGGGTAGGTTCTTCCTACCCTCCTTCTCTGCCTGAGAGGAAACGCGGGCATTAACCACCACCGACACCATTGTCTTTGAAGTTTAAAATGTGATGTCTGCGCTGCTGTTGTTTTACTATTTCACGATACACAGGTGCATTTTTGTGCTACTTTCCAGGTCTCTTTTGGTACTCATGCACACGTTTATGAATATGTCGGAATGTATGCGTGCATGCACAACGTTTTTTATTGAACGGCATTCATAAAGACAAAACGGACAGAGACAGTAGTTTGACGTTTGCTCTTTGTGCTGAACAATTGTGCAGTACATTGCCTTGGGTTGTTGCGTTGGTTTGTTGGATGGTGTGCATCAACGTGAAGGGATTATGGCGGGCAAGGCCTAATTCGTTGTAAAAGAGGCGGCGAATGGACCAAACTGTTGGCTTTGCTTAGGGAGTAATTCTCCTGGAATCTTTGTGATAGGTGGCACTAGGTATCGATTTGGTCCTGGGAATTCCCACGTTACACATAGAACTTGTCAGCACGGTATTTCAGGGTTGAAATTATTGGGCTCTCAGTGACGGTGATGGTGATGGTGATGGTGATGGTGAGCAGCCTTAGTGACTAACACTCGCCCCTCCGCCTCCAGTACCGTATTCAGTGCTAGTGGTGGGTCGCTTTGCGTCGCCGTTACAGGCTCATCAGGCTGCCAACATGCATCGTTGTCGGCGGTGGCAATGGTAAGGGAGAATGCAGACGTAGAAGCCGGTCCATGGGAAGGCATTGAGACTGCCGCAGTGGGCGCCTTTGAGCCCGTCGTCGTCGTCATCATCGTGGACGGCTGTGTTGTCGCAATTGTTGGACCTATTGGTGCAGCCGAAGGTTTCCTTCCTCAATATGGACTTGTCAATTACCCATGACATAAGACGCATGGCTTGTTGCATGAGGACTTGTGAACGGCTGAGTGTGGCGTGTGGATGCCCTTTGATAGTGAAATGGAAGCAAACCGGTAAGTCGGTGAGCACTTTTCTATGCAACAGCGTGCTGAACACATGGAATCAGATGTTATCACTGGCTATGTTTGTCAGGTTTTGTAGCTTCTATTGGCATGATGGTAGGATGAGGAGCCGATATGAAGTAGCTGTTGAGCCATTGGGAGCGTAGATATGTCATGAGTCTTTTGTGTGTAAGCATGAGTCTCCATGTGATTCGTTATCACACTTGACGGTTGCTTGCCCAATGCTTGAGTAATGATGTCCATATGTGTGCGTTGCAGTGAGTGGGATGACTTGTTGCGTGGATGTGATTAATTTGTACCCGAAGTGGAAGATGTTTCAAGACTTCACACCTCACTTGCTTGCGCAGATTCTAACCGACGCAGCTTGTGCCATATGGAATCGTGCCATTGTGGGATTCGTTTGTGCGTGTGTGTGTGTGTGTGTGTTGTTTGACATTGAGTGTCTTGCTGCCGCCTGAGACGAGTGGTTGGTCTTGTCGTTGCGTGTATGCCGGGTGACGTTAGATTTCAGACTAGCAGTCATGCCAAAGCTTAATTGTTTTGCTATTGTAGAGGTCGTGAGGCCGAACCGTTGGCAGGAGTCGGACTGTTTTGCTTTTAGGTGAGCATTACTTCTGATGGACAGCAAATTTCGCCGTGCTGCACAGAATTGGCTTGCACCACAGGGGATGGGGCGACGGAGGATGCAGTACTGTTGCTGAGGGGAGGCTGAGGACGGAGGATGGTGGTGGAGAAGGCAAAGTTGCCTCGTTGTTGTACCTTCGCATAGTGGTCGGCATAGTAAAAACATGTCTGTGTTCGAACCAAGTACGATGTGCTGGTTTGTCAAAGTGGGCGGAGGAGTAGCGGGGCGAAGCTGATGTCGCTGCAGTACGCATGTTCGGATTAGTGATGGAGGCGTTCAATTGTGGATGGGAGGGTTGTCAGTCGCAGCCCATTTGCATGACCGTGGGAGAACCACCGCAGCGCATTGTGCTTCAGCGCGTGTGAAAGTGATTTTATTTATTTGGCGTGCTGTCACGCGTAGATGGCACAGATGGTGAGTGCAATTGAAAGTAAGCAGCATCTGCACTGTTGTTGAAGAAGTGGCATGCCACCACGCGGCCGTGTGAGTGGTATCAGGAAGTGCGGAATAGGTGAATTGTGGGTGGTTGGGTGGATGGGTGTGAGGAGGTTTGTGTTTGGGAAAAGCGGACGAGATGCTGCCAACCACATTGTGCACGGCTGTGTATGCAAGGAAGGCGGGGTGGAGGGTAGGCTGCATACGGCTTCGCTAAACACGTAGTACCTTCTCCTCTGCAGGACGACTGTAAATGTCACGGCATGATGTGAGTAGGCGTAGCCTTGAAGTGGATGTGATGGTTAGTACCACCGTAGAGCAACTGCGTGGGATTGAATGCGATGCTGATCGAGGCGGTCGGGTGAGGTGGAGGTAGTGGTGGGAGGCCAGATGTCTGAGTGCCTCTTGGCAACATTTGTCAGCGTGCTTGCAGTCCTTTGTGTCTTTTATCTTTGCCTGATGCTGGCCTCTCAACTGCCTCATTGACATTGCATTGAAACCTCTCTCTCCAGCTATTGACGTCGGCCTATGAACTATGTACTGTTGTTAGATGAACAACACTACACGAGTAAATGGTGGAACCATCGAACTAGAGCTAAGCTGAAACGCTCGTCAGGGTGAGAGTGCGGTGAAGTGGACACTAGTTGTAAAATATATATAACTGGCTCCTGAAGTTTGAAGTTTGCAGTTTTAGAGCTGACGAGAAGTGCTGACTAAAATGCTTCACGTCCGTATCCCAATAATGGTTGAGTTAGGGACAAATCATCCCTAAGATGAAGACATGGTGTTGCGTTGTAGTTGGAGCTGAAGGTAGGCATGCGTAGGCTGAGTAGTGGCATTCCTTGTAAAGAATCAATGCAAAGGGCTTTTGGGGAGTTAGGTTTTGTTGTCTCCACATTGCTTCATGGTGGACGAATTTCGCCCCGCACAATGCGAGGACGGCGACGACCTTGGGAATATCATGCTGCCACGCTGATGAGACGCGATGACAAAGTGAATGTGGTTAATGCAAAGCAAAGTGCAGAAATACGCAGTGAGAGTTAGACAGTTTTTGGAGCTGGACTGCTAAGACACTGCAACGAACACTTTGTTGTAGAACAAAAATGGAGAATTGGTGAAGCATTTGTAGTGTGGATAATGGATGTGAGGTGCTGTGGAATAAGTAAATAAAGTAAATGGATGCGGAGGAATGAAATGGAGGTGTTGGAAGGCAACGAAATGCTTGCTGTCGGCTAGTACTCGACAGAAATGGAGTGACTATCAACTGGGGAGTAGGGAAGAAACTTTGGGGAGAAAAGTGGGAGAAACATCACATTATAGGGGAAATGGGAGCGATGAGGTGCCTGTTGTCGCATTCCTAGGTGGTTTGGCGGACCGGAGAGGAGAAGGACGCAAAAAGCAAGGAGGGGGGAGATGTTAATGCCCTGTTACTTCATCAGCTGAGAGCGAAGGATCACAATTAGAGTGAGCCTTGTGAGACTTCCTCCCCTTTGCTCCCTCCGACAAATAAGTTACTATGATAAAAGCGAAGTCGTGCTGCAAAACAGAAAACGAGGAAACCTTTACCTGTGCTTTGGATTCGAGACACCACTTTCTAAACACTGACCCCTATTCTTGGTTTGAGTACACGCATGGTTATAGTGGGCTCTATGAGGACCAGGCGTAAGTGTCCCCCGTGAGACGAGTAGTAAATCACGATACTGACCTCCAGATATCTCGAATCAAAGGCTCGATTCTCCTCGTGGCCTTTGCGTTGCACTGCGCTTGTAGTGGACTTGGTGAGCTCCATCCTTCCTCCCCTTGTTGGCGGATCGCCGCAAGACGCCAGCCCAGAGTCCACAAGTGAGCACTACCGGGGCAACACATTACTGTGTGTGGACAGTGCCAGGTTGATGCATGCCCCACCACCATATTCTGGACCGCTGGTGAGCACTATTCTACAAATACTTTGCACTTTTAAACGCGTCCGAAATGTTGTGCGATGCGACACATCCGACGTCGAGCAGCTTGAGCTCTGGATAGACGCTGAGGCACAGATGGTGGGTTGATAAGACACGTGTGTGTTTCCATTCTGGGCGAGCAATGCCAATCTCTGAAGCTTTGAAAATGGCTTAAGTATTAACTTTTCCACTTGGTTCGTGTGCGAGGATGGATAAATTGATGGCATGGCAACATCAGAGAGCTTGTTTAGAGAAAGGTGTTTGTGAGAAAGTATTGGAGCATTCACGCGACAGTTTTTCGTGGCTTCAATAAAGCCAGGTTGCACACGCAGGTAGGGTGAGACAAGTGAACTGCAGGAAGGGTCAGATGAGTGGTGGATATTGTTGCGCAGTGCCATCATCTCTCGTTGCACCGAATCACTGATTGGATTGCGCGTTGAGGTGGGATAGGGCTGCTGAATAGCCCGGTGTTTGGCTTCTGCCCCGAGGATAGTGCACTTGTGGCATCTCCCAAGAGACACTGCTCACGATCTACACAGATGTCACTAACGACGTCATGGTGAGCAGTGTTGGGACACCTCGCCAAATGGCTGCTTGATGATTGTTTTGGACTGGTGAACTGCAGCGATCCCGAGGAACCATAAGGCAAGAATGCGGCACAGCAGATTCACTAGCAACATGCAGAAGTGCCGGAGGACAGGCAGCGTAGGCTGCACACGTGAGACACCACGCTACCGCCCTTCAGGTGGAGTTGCAGAAGTCGCAAGGATCTTCGTACAGCTGCACCGCATTGTGAGCGGCGTCTGTCTCGGGCAGTCGCCCAGATCATCCTTCCACATCGGCTACCACACCAAGCTCCGTGGAGAATGAAGTCATCTGAGGATAGGCGTGAAAGCATACGACGGCTTGCAACTCATTCGAGTGAGCACCAAATTCAGTGGCGGCTGTACAGCTCAAGGAATGTTGAGGGTGCAGCTGTCGTACCCTTCCCGTGAAGTGAGCTATGCAGGCTATGTGGCGAGCCATGACTAGAGGAAAGAGCATGCGAGTGTAACAGAGTTGCCACTGTTTGCCTAATTCTTTCAGCTTAGAGCTTTACGGATGCAGATATTCACCTCCTGGCCATTTAGGCATTAGCAATCCTTGAAGGTGCCTTGGAAAGCCCTCTGCTAGAGAGGCGGACACGGAAGGGGTAGCCCCACAGAAGGCAAGTCGACAGCTGCTCCTGCGTTGCAGTGTAGTCCAAGCAGCTACGCAGCTCACCTTCTCAATAGTTACTCGAAGGCAACCGATTCGCGCATTCGTGTTTCTTCCAACCTCACAGATGGAAGCGATGTTCTAACCAGAGGAAGAAGATGTGCGTCGTGGAGATAGTGCTTCGGCCTGACTACACACACACCTCCCTCCCCCCCTCCCTCCCTCCCTCCCTCCTTACACCGACATACCCACCACACACTCGAAAGCTCATCTCACTGAGGTGAACACTTTATTTTCAACTACCGCCCCACCTCCAGTACTGTGTGATGCACTGCAGTGTCGGTGTAAGCTAGTTGGGTTGGAAGAACTACTGAAGAATTGGACATTCATTGGCATATATTGGGGATTGGGAATTGGTGAAGGGGTGGCATGAGGGATACATGGGATATGGAGGGGACTGATTGCTTGATAGGTTGATTGATTGATTGATCGATTGATCGATGGCACTGACTTGAAACACGCTCTAACCAAGGTTGGTGAGTAAGGCCTTCAGTTTGCCTTCCAGCACTCCCCTCATCTGCTCGATTATCTTACCCTTAAAGAGGCGAGCTGGTATGGGAACACCGAGTGCGTCGCCGATCCATTTCTTGCCTTCGGTCTTTATCATACCCTTGCGTATTGCACGTGGCAGTGGAAACAACGTCACATAGACAGACGCCTCATCGAAGACCGGAGCCGCCAAAGCCAACTTGACCTGAGGATGGTCGCCTCTGATTACTTCCACCGAAGCATCGAACTTTGCTTGGCCGATAGCCACCAGCTGTGGGAACTGGAACAGGAAAGTGCTCTCATTTGAAATGCCAAAATATCGCCTTTTCCCCACTATGGCACACTTCATTGCCCTCCTACAATGAGGCCTCGTGCAACAGTTGTGTGCCCACATGTCTGTAAGTTGGACAATTGAAGTGCGGAAGACTTACGCCACTGGGAGGGGCTAGTGCCAGCCTCGTCACGTTGAAGCAAATGCCGACGGTGTAGGTTGGCTTGCCGTCGCGTGTGGTCTTATTCAAGGAGAAGGGGCAAGAGCGAACAAGCTTCCCAATGCCCAAGACATTGAACTTTTCGCCATTTACTTGTGCATATTTTAGCAGCTGCCCCGTCATACAATCAATCATCGAATCTATGGAGAGGCCTGCAAAGGGATCGTCAACGCAAAGGGATGCTGAACTCACTGTGACTCAAAGTGGACACTGAGAGCAGTGCGAGGAGAAGCAGTATGCCTTTGAAAGGAGAGAGCTGCATGTCGAAGGAGTGGAGGTCTGCTTCGCCCCGAAAGCCGCAGAAAGTTGTTTGGGTTGTGGGTGAGATGGAGTGTTGTGTGGTGAGTGGTGAGTGGTGACCTTTTATATCCAACCAGTTGAGTCTTTGCCAATGGGAGGTGCTCGTGCCTCACACACCACCGCCTCCACCAATGCAATGACTTGGGTGTGGAGGTGGGTGGCATCACTGTGGCGCGCTGCTGCGACTCCAACCAGAAGAGGCACCATCCACTCCAACTTACTTCCACCTGTGCAGTTAGAATTTCCACCCAAATGTCACAAATCCATTCGAAATGCTAGAAATTCACTTAGACATCCATTGTGCTCACACGGCAAACAAAATTACCGCAACGTCCTAGCAGGACACATTTAGAAGTGTAATCGGACCTGCAGGCTCAGATAGGTGATTCAATGCCAAATCAATACGTGTGTCGAACTTGATGTGATCCAGTGGGCCAAATGTTGTACCTCTGCCCCTCCACAATGCAGCTCTATGCAATCAGCACTGGCTTGAATCATTTGTCGCGAAGATCTGCGCAAACGCGCCTCCCGATTGACTTCGCCTTAACTTGTTGAGTTGCTGATGCTACATTTCGATTGCCAGCTTTTCCAGTTGACGTGCGCTTGTGGATGAATGTGTTCATCGGCAGTGGAGTGGGGAAGACCCTCCGACGAGCAAGTATTTCCCACCGACACTGCCAATGATGCGATTCGTGAGGACGTGACCCGGGTTTTTAACTATTGGCTTATCTGATCCGTTTGACTTCCTCGCTGACTCTCTTGTGTCCTCTTCAATAAACCTAACCATCTTCAAATTCTGAGCGTTGCCTTTCCTTTCCTTCCCTTCCTTTCCCTTCTCTTTCCTCCCCTATACCTGAATAGGGCTTAACAGCACTCCATCCGATTAACAATGACCGTCACACACTAGCATCACATTCGATGCGAGTCCGGTTTTCCACAGCACAGGACGCTTCTTATTCCCCCTTCACACCTCTCCGCGGCAGCCAAAGTGTGCGCTTCACTCGATTGTCTCGTAGGCAAGCTGAGTCAGCCTGCTCTGTAAGCAGTCATGTGTTGGGGAATGAGTGGAGCATGCTGATTTGGCAGCTGCATGGATCAAGGTGTGTGCAGTGGGCTAAAGATGGGATGGGGGTTTGTGCGAAAGGGAAGCATGCTGGAGTAGCATTGGCACAGGAAATGCGAGTGAATGAGTTAGGTAAATCTTTTGAAATTAGGGAGGCTGCCCTCACCTCACGCCTCAGCCTGTTGAAGAGAGCGGCTATTAGTGAGGCGGCCCAGGTTAACGTGGGCGTATCGGTATAGGTGAGACGATGACAGAACTCCCTCACATCGCACCACGTGAGAGGAGACGGAGCGGAGGCAAAAGGCAACCACTAATGCGTGTGATATGAATGCACTCGCTGATGCGTAGCCTTTCCGACATCTGCTTTGACAAAACAGCCGCCTGTTCTTTTCACCTCGAGAGGCTTCATTACAAAGGCTTAATTCTCCACGTATTTTTACTGCTGCACCCTTTTCGTAGTAATTACAGTGAGCTCCAACTCTCCTCCTCGTGTTGGCAGAAGACCGCAAGGCGCCAGCCCAGGGTCCACAAGAAAGCACCACAGCACTACCAGGGCATCTCATTACCGTGTGTGGACAGTGCCAGGTTGATACATTCCCCACCACCATGTTCTAGACCGCTGATGAGCACCATTGTACAAATATGTGCGTTTGGGCGCGTCCGTAATGCTGGGCGGCACGACAAATTGGAGGGCGAGCAGCTTGACTTCCAAATGGACGCCTTGTGATGGGCATCAGAAGTGAGGAATGAATAAACTGTGGGTGGGTGGGTTGGTGGGTGGATGAGTGTGAGTTTAGGATAAGCCATTCCTAAAATTAGAACACGGCATCGATTGTCCGGTAGAGAAGCTATATCCCCAGGCTACTCCCACTCCAACACTGGTTGTCTGTAGAATAAGCAAACTTCTCTTCAACCACGGTCCCAAGTGCACACTCGACCAGACAACCAACCCCCAAAATGACTACCTGTTAACAATCTACTGGCGCATCCAGTCACCACCTGCATCACATGTGTGCGCTCAACCCAACGTCCTGCCCCGAACCGGCCGTACATGCACTCCTCACCACTAAATACAGACAGTAAATAACAAACACCAACTACTCCATTTCCACAAAGTTACGTGCACTTACACCGACAAATCCAACACTTCTCCTCCTCCTCCTACTCCTCCTCCCGCCCCATGGGTTCTGCATACAACAATGCCACCCACACACAACCACCGAAGCATCAACGCCGTGGAGGTGACAGTCCATTCCTACTCTCGAACAGACACTAACCAACAGTCACTCATCACGACATAATACTCACTCCCGCTCGACGCCATGCAAGGTGCAATCCACCACTGACATCCCTCAACTCCTCACACTCAAACTTGAAGCCACATTGTCTAACACCAATGCCCTTAACTCACAAGCGCACTCCCGCCTGTCCGCCAAAGAGTCAACTTCCAGCCAAGTAGCGATCTCCAGTCTGCACTTCCCACCGAACAGTCAGAAATCTACTGTCACACCCACCCATCACCGCCCACATCACGAACATGCGGCAACGCAACTTCCTACACCGCCTCGGCAACATGTTCTTCACCACCAACCCACTCACCAACCAATCCCAAAAACACACAACTGAACGTGGCATAAGCTGATTATAGCAAGCAGGACAAAATTTGATTGAATTTATTGAACGTGTCACAGCGAAGCGTCTTACCACTTTCTCCTTGCTTCTCCTCGGTGGCGCACATCTCATCTATCTAACTCCACCAAACTTGCTGGTGTCAAAAATAGTGGGTCAGTGGTTCATCCATCCTCTTTACAACCAAAAATGTCCATGACAAGGAAATGAAAATGCCAGCACTATACACACCCACTCAATCCACCTTACGCTCGCCAAACACGCTACGCAGGCCTCGACGGTTCATTGGGGTAAGTTTCAGTTTTGCACTTTTACTGCCTACACCTCGTCTCAAATTACCACATCAAATTCCCGTTTAAGCGAACCCTATCCAAGTTGTGCACATAAATTCAGACTACCCAACTCCAATGCTGGAAAGTGCACTACTGCCTACCTGGTAAACAGCTCTGCGTCTCCTCCACCTCATTCCCTTGCTTCTGGGTCAAAATACAACACCGATTACTGTCGAAACCAAAACTACGACTAAGTGGCTACCGAGGTCTTGCATGTACACTGCACTAGGAAAAGGCCAACACAACTAAGAACTGAGCTTTCAACGAGTGATATGAAAGTTGCTGACTAATCAGAATCCGAAGTGTCCAATAAGCACGATCTATTCCACCGACACGAGCATTCCGACAATTGGAACAATCATACTTTTCCTGTGCACCATTTGCGAAAAGCACGTGAATTAAAACCGTTACTGCATAAAGCGAACAAAGTCCATTTGAAAACTGCTAATCATTCTCACCTGAGCAACATTAGGAGCAATAGCAAAGATAGGATTCGTGTTGGGTGCTACTCGTCAATGCCTCCACCAAAATAATTAGAAGTTCCCCAAACCCAGGATCTCCACAACCTTATCAAAAAGAGAAAGGCAAATACTAGGCATACTTATAACTGTATTTAACAAATAAGGCCTCTGCCGCCAAAATTCGCTCTCATAAAGACAACAAACCACTAAAGATACTGGCAGTACAATCTTAACTAAGCACCCAAACTATTTTGCAACGCGGAGTGGGTGCAATTAAGCATTGCATTTAAAAACAAATAAACTGCATTAGCAATTTTACACTTACCTTCGCGTGTAGCTTAGCAAGGAGGCGTATAAAGAACAGGATAAAGGAGTACAGATGCGCGCGAATGAGTACGTTCTGAAAAGATTGAGAATAAGTGCCGAGATCTTCGTGGCCTCTTGCCTTTTTGCGCAAATTACATGCGAGTAACCAAAACCCACCGCTACAAAAATAACGAACCTCCCAGCACTCCAACTAATTATTTTAACGCAATCGCCTGAGACATTGTGTAGTGAAACAAATAAGCGCGAAATAGCTCCTTTGTGTGTGCATTAACCAAAGTTCCTCTTTTGTTTTTAAGTACGCAAGTTACAATACGGAAAGATCGGTGAATGAGCAGGTGAAGGCCTGCAATAAGTATTTATCAATGAGAAAAGACAAATGAGTTATGTAAAGAAGAAAAGGTTAGGCAATGCTATTCATACCATACTATAAGGAAAAAGCTGTTATCGAATATCTAAATTTGCACATTTAGTGAAATTTCCTATGAAGAGTTCCTCTCCACGATTGAAGCAAGTCGATGTTCACTTTATACAAAGTGCCAAAAGTCGTGTAGATGAGTGGCTTCTTTCCAGTCTTTGGCAATGAGCACAACCAGGAATCAGTGAAATTTGTTCCCGTACAAGGTTATGGACGGGAGTCACATTGATTCGTGAACCTCCAGATAAGCCATCGAATTCAAACGCCTTGCGAATATTAGAATAGCATCCATTCTTCAACACTGCATGAAGCAAACAAACAACACGGCGTCATTCGTCAATCTCTCACCTGTTCGCCATTCACGCCAACCTGGTCGTCCATTGCCGCTTCCCAACATGGGGTGCGCCGTGGTTAACCGAGTGCTTCGACGTGGTATGGGACGAATGCACGCACCAGTGTTCAAAGGTTTATGAATCAATTATGCTGTGTGTTGTTAGGTTGGACTGCACTTTCCTGCACACCAAACTCTGTGAGCAGCTCAGCCTACGCGAGTTATATTTCAGCCCCAAGCACCGGGTTGAGAGGTAGCGGCTGTGGGCTACCAGCATTTTTGCCCACGAAGCCGCTTCACAACTGCATTGTCTTCTCATTGCAGTGGCTCCCACTTGCATCCTTCCCGTCCCAACTCTCCTCCTTCCCTTAAGTCGCCTTCTTCCTCTCCTCTTCATCGTCACCTCCACCCCACGAACTGCCTGGCTGTACCATCCTTTTTCGTGCACTGGACGGAGACATGACATGCCATTGTGCTGCGAAATCTGTCACAACTCCAGTCCACACTCTCACCACATTTGACACGGGACAGAGGCTACCTCAACACAGGATGCTCTTTGATCTCACTCCTCTTCCTCCTGCGGTGGTTAAGGTGCACAATTTGCCCAATTATTTCTAATGGAGAAACTGCGTCGGTCTGCTGTGACGGTGGAGGAGAAGATTGACAGTTGCACAGAGCACGGTGTGTGTGTGGCGGCTTGTATAATATGCCACCCAAGTCCGAAACCGGCAGTTTGAACAAACAAAGCATTACACAGCCCCTCTCTTCTTTCGAGCGTCGTCTCCGACGGTCCCCTTGGTCGGCCTCTCGTCTCAGCCATCACAACGCAATCGGTGCTGCGAGATGCACCTACGAGCTAACCGTGACAGCAATCGAGAATCGAGCGCATGTCTTCTTGTAGTGCGATCACGATAATGCAGCCTAGTGAAAGATGGGGGCACAAATCCAATTTTTTAGGCGAATTGAGAAACACAACACAAGATGTGATTCCAGACTTGTCTGATGCCGTGGAAGAAACGCGAGGTTATCGTAGAATCAGATGATGCTTGACCACAACGTCACTGATCCACCTTGGCAGTTGCACTGGACTTACAGTTCACGGCTAGTGTCGCTTCAGTTGTTGATGCCTTCCCTGTCGAACACGAGGGCGAGGGAGGTGCCGAAGATGAACGTCGATCTCAGCCCTTCTGTTTTGGGATGTGACGGATTCTCCCATCAGCAGCACAAGCACTTCTTTCACACCACCAAAGTTTGCTAGAAGTGGCATGGAGCAGGATAAAATCCACCAAAGTCGGTTTCGCTTTCCGCTGCCACCAATGTAGCGTCCCGAGGCTCCCTTTGAGGTGAGAGAAGGCGCAGTACTGGGGCAGAATACATATTCTGGAAACAGAGGGCATGGGAGCTGTTGGCACGGCCCCAAAAGCCGGCCAACCGGCTAGTACAACATGGCCAGCCAAGTGACCGAAACCGGCAGTTGGAACAAACAAACTGTTCCACCCCCTTCAACTGTCATGCCTGTAATTAAAAGGTGCAGATGTAATTGTAGCGGGATTTTCCTGTTCCTCCTCTTCTTTTCTCTCCACCTTGCTACAAGAAGGTGGAGTTCTTCTTGGCATCACTTTATTTAAGGAAAAGGTAGGTAAAACAGTCCATATCTACTGGGGATGGGTCTCCGGCTCTGGAAGGGAAGATGCGAGCTCGTCCGCGACCACGTGGATACTGTGTTTCCGCCATTCACCTACAAAGCGCATGTAGCACCACCATGATTGCAGTAATACACTGTTTGTTGTGACTATAGGTTTCGGATTCGACTTCGGTCAATGAGGTGGCCACGTTCCCCTAACTGGTAGGCTTGGCCTCCGGGACATGTGAAGGGGTTCTTCTTTTCCTCCTCCTCTTCCCTTTCTACCTTATTGGAAGAAGACCTGGCTTTTCTGGGCATGCTTTATTTAAGAAGAAACGCTAAGTGGGTAAGTCTAGACTACAGGAGTCACGGTGTCCTGAGCTGGGGGGGAGCACACGTTGACTCGCTCTCGGCTACGTGTAAATTGTGTTGCCGCCTCTCACCTACGAAGCGTATATAAACACAAGCATTATTACAGGACATGCCTACAGGTCCGTTCTCTCCGTTTGCTAAATATTTGCGTTCTGCACTGGCATTACTCCTTCCTTAAGCACAGGGAGGTCTCAAGACGCTAAAGCAGAAGCTTCAGCTTAGCCTAACCTCTAATTTAAAGTACTTTCTGAGGATTCCAAACCGCTAATTTGCGTTCAGCACTAATATATTGCTTTTTATAGATGTAAAAAAGTCTCACAATGCAACGGCTGAAGCTTCAGCTTGAGCATGCCTCCCATTTTAAGTACTACCTGAGAATTTCAATTCTCTGAATAACGGAAATCAAACCAAGCATTATTTAAATAACATGTGCAATAAATGCCATACCATCCTAGGCTTATTGTCGTATTTGCACCTTGAATTGCCTTTTGTGCACAGATTTTTAGGCATTTTATTATAATTAATGCTCATGTAAAATGAAATAAACACAGACGTATGTCTACAACATTTGTGAATTTTGGCATCACGACTGCCTAGTCGAAAACCGAAAACAAAGTCAGCTAAGCCAAGCAGTTCATTGGTATTTTGCAAAGAGAGTGTCTTAGTCGATTTATTTCTTCTACTGAGCACCTGCTGCGCGGTCTACGTGAATTTGGTTCTCGTGTGCGTTCTCTGCCGCTCATAAGTGTGGTCGGGTTTCGGGTTAAAGAGGCTGTGTTTTGCGCAAAGTTTGGGGAAGTCTAGTGGACTTTGGGCTGTACTTGGTATGAACAATGCATGATCTTTGATTCTGTAGAAGTGTGTGCTTCTAGTAAAGTAGTATGTGCTAGGAGTGGAAATGTCATTCGAAACCAATGAATGTGTAACTCGCCTTTGCTATCGTTCTACGCATGTCTTCCGTTTGGGAAGGAATTGCAGTGCACCAGCTTCCGTCATGTATATGCCGGCTACTGGTAGGTCCTTTCATACTTTGTACATGGTGAAGGGTGGGTTATTTTCGTTACTGTAGTGTTCGTGCTCGTAGAGCAGATATCGTGTACATGGGAGACTTGGCGATATGATTGCTTGTTGACTTGGAGACCCTGGTTGTGTGCGCACAGTGTCTTTGTAGAAGGTGTTGTGTAGGGCCTTGGTAGTGGCTTAGTGGCGGGTTCAGCTTTGATGTGAGTTGGCGTTTGAGGTAGAGCCAGCTTTGATGCTTGCATAACCACGCTTGCCTCAGTCTGTAGCAGTCTTAATCGGTTGCACTGTGAAGCCCTTTCTTGTCGCCCACGTTTGCGTGTTTTGGTTGGCTTTGCGGTGCGTTGGACATTCACTGCTCAGGTTTCCTTTCTCCTGCATTTCAGCTGCTACTGTGAACTCGCCATGGTGGTGGAGCGGTAGTTGGGGCGTCTGTGAGATGGTAGACGAGACGAGGTTATGGAGTCAGCACCTGCGCAGTGCCGCATTGGTCCTACGACGTGGATGATGTAGTGGTCGATGGGGGTGTGTTGAATGGCGATGTGATGGGTTTTGCCTCGTTTGGCGCAAGCAATGGGAATTTATATGGGTGCAAGCTGGAGTGACGAGAAGAGTGCAAGAGTAGAGTTTGCGTGGCAGGAAGTCTTACTGCCTCGATCGGAAGGGAACGGTGATTTGAGATGGTGATTGTGTCAATGCTGAAATGGCGAGATCGAGGAGACTTGTTACAGTTTTTATTAAGCTGCAGTCTGGTTCTTTTTGGTGAGTTAGTGTTTGTTTGTCCTTGCAATTTGGAACGTGTTCTTTTACTCTACTATTGAGTTATTTTTCACAATACATAGATGCATTTTTGCGTTATTTTTCAGATTTCTTTGTTAGTCATGCATGCGTATATGAGTATGTTGGCATGTATATGTGCATGCATAACGTTTTTTATTGAACAGGATTCACAATAATAAGTCGGACAAGTTATCGTTGTCAAGAGACAGTAGGTCGAAGTTTGTTCTTCGTGCTGAACATTTGTGGAATGCATTGATTTGCGTTGTTGTGATGGTTTGTTAGGTGGTGGACATCAACTTGAAGGGATTATGTCGGATAAGGTCTGATTTGTTATAAAACAGGAGGGAAATCGACCAAGCTGTTGGCTTTGCTTAGTGAATAATTCTGCTGGAATCCTTTGTGAAAGGTGACACTAGGTATCAATATGGTCTTGGGAGTTCGCAAATTGCACATGGAAGTTGTCAGTGCAGTATTTCATTGTTGAAATTGTTGGGCTCTCAGCGACGGTGGATGGTGATGGTAAGGAGGTTTAATGACTAGCCCTCGGTCCTTTTCTCGTGGCGACCGCATTCACTGCTGGTTATGAGCTGCTTTACGCCGCCGTTACAGGTTCATCGGGCTGCCAACATGCATCGTTACCGAAGGTGGCAATGGCGAGGGAGAATGTGAACGTAGAAGCCGGTCCGTGGAGAGGCGCTGAGATCGCCGCAGCAGGCGCCTTTGAAGTCGTTGTCGTCGTGAGCTGTGGTGTCGCAATTGTTGGACTTATTTGTGCAGCTGAAGGTTTCCTTGCTTAGTGTGGGCTAATCAATCACTCATGACATTAGATGTACAGCTTTTGGCATGGAGGACTTGCGAGCGGGTGAGTGTGGTGTGTTGGTGCCACGCGATAGCGAAGTGGAAGCAAATTACTAACCCGGTAAGTACTTTTCTATGCGGCAGTGTGCTGAACAAATGAAATGAGATGTTATCACTGGTCTACACTGGTTAGATGGGTTGTTGTTTTTTGTGAAGCATAAGTTTGTCAGGTATTGCTGTTGCCATTAACATTATGGTATGAGGAGAAGCCGATATGAGGTAGCTGTAGAGTGATTGGGAGGGTAGGTATGTCATGAGGCTTTTGTGTGTAAGTATGAGTTTCTGTGTGATTCGTTATCACACTTGACGATCGCTTGCTCAATGCTCAAGTAATGCCGTCCAAATGTGTGGGCGTTGCGGTGAGTGGGATGACTTAGGACTTCACACCCCACTTGCTTCCTGGCATATGAAAATGTGCCATTGTGGAATTCGTTTGTGTGTGTGTGTCTGTGTGTTTGTCGCTCATCTGCCAGTTAATGGCGTTGAGTGTCTTGCTGCCGCCTGCGACAAGTGGTTGGTCTTGTCGTTGCGTGCATGCGGAGTGACGTTAGATTTCAGACTAGCAGTCATGCCAAAGCTTAATTGACTTGTTACTGTAGAGGTTGTGGGGTCGAACCGTTGGCAGGAGTTGGACTGTTTTGCTTTTAGGTGAGCATTGCTTCTGGTGGTCGTGGAGAGGCGTGATGGTCAGCACATTTCGCCGTGCTGCACGGAATTGGCTTGCACCGCGGGGGATGGGGCGACAGAGGACGCAGCACTGTTACCGAAAGGAGCACGGAGGACGGGGGATGGTGGTGGAGAAGGCAAAGTTGCCTCGTTGTTGTGCCTTCGCCCAGTGTCTGACGTGGTAAATACATGTGTGTATTCGACCCGAGTAAGATGCTTCGGATTGTCTTAGTAGGGGAAAGTGGTCGGGAGAAGATGAATAAGTTGCAGTACGCATGTTCGGAATAGTGATGGAGGTGTTGAATTGCGGATGGGAGGGCTGTTAGCCGCAGCCCATTTGCATGACCATGGGATAGCCACCGCGGAGTATTGTACTTCAACGCGTGTGTAAGTGTTTTTATTTAGTTGGCTCTCTGTTGCGTGTTGGTGGTACAGATGTTGAGTGCAATTGAAAGCAAGTGTCTGCACTATTTTTGAAGCCATGTGAGTGGCATCAGGAAGTGCGGAATGGATGAATTGTGGGTGGGTGGATAAGTGGGTAGTTGGGTGGATGGGTGTGAGGGGGTTTGTACATTGGTGAGGGGGACGAGGTGCCGCCAACCATAATGTGCATGGATATGTATGCAAGGAAGGCGGGAAGGGGAGTAGGCTGCATACGGCTTGGGTAAACACGCGGTGCCTTCTCCTCTGCAGGACGGCTTTAAATGTCACGGCGTCATGTGGGTGGGTGGTGCCTTGAAGTGGATGTGATGGCCAGTACCGTCGTAGAGCAACTGCGTGGGATTGAATGGGATGCTAAACGAGGCGGTCGGGTGAGGTGGAGATTGTGGTAGGAGGCGAGATGGCTGAATGCCTCTTGGTAACATCCGTCAGCGTGCCTGCAGTCTTTTGTGTCATATCTTTGTCCGATGCTGGCCTTTCGACTGCCTCGTTGGCATAGCATTGATACCTCTCTCCAGCTATTGGCGTTGGCCTTCAAACAAATGAGAGTTCTTAGGTGGACAACGCTATGGGAGTAAATGATGGAACTGTCGAACCAGAGTAAAGCTGAAATGCTTTTCGATGAGACTAGGCTCGGATGAAATGCCTGTCAGGGTGAGAGTGAGGTGAAGTAGGCACTAGTTGTAAAATACATAACTGGCTCCTGGAGTTTAAAGCTTGTAGTTTTAGAGTTGACGGGAAGTGCTGACTAAAACGACTCACGTCCGCATCCCAATAATGGTTGAGTTAGGGGCAAATCATCCCCAAGATGAAGACATGGCGTTGCGTCGTAGTTGGAGCTGAAGGTAGGCATGCGTAGGCTGAGTAGTGGCATTCCTTGTGAAGAGTTAATGCAAAGGGCCATTGGAGAGTTAGGTTTTGTTGTCTCCACATTGCTTCATGGTGGACGAATTTCGCCCCGCACAATGCGAGGACGGCGACGACCTTGAGAGCACCACAATGCCACGCTGATGGGACGCGACGTCTATGAATATATCGTAATGTATATGTGCAAGCACAGGGTTTTTATTGAACGGGATTCACAAAGGCAAATCGGACAGAGACAGTAGGTTGAAGTTTGTTCTTCATGCTGAACAATTGTGGAATGCATTGCTTTGAGTTACTGTGATGGTTTTTTAGATGGTGGGCATCAACTTGAAGGGATTATGTCGGATAAGGTCTAATTTGTTGTAAAACAGGAGGGAAATGGACCAAGTTGTCGGCTTTACTTAGTGAATATTTCCCTTGGAATCTTTTGTGATAGGCGGCACTAGGTATCAATTTGGTCCTAGGAGCTGGCACATCGCAAATGGAAGTTGTCAGTGCAATATTTCTGTGTTGAAGTTGTTGGGTTCTCAGTGACGGTGGATGGTGATGGTGATGGTGAGCAGTCTTATTGACTAGCTTTCGCTACTCTGCCGGCGCGACTGCATTCGATGCTGGTTATGGGACTCTGTACGCCGCCACTGCAGACTCATGAGGCTGCCAAAATGCATCGTTGTCGATGGTGGCAATGGCAAGGGAGAATGTGGAAGTAGAAGCCAGCCTAAGGATTGGCACTGAGACCGTCGCAGCAGGCGCCTTTTAGTTCTTCTTCTTCTTCATCGTCGTCGTCGTCGTAGACAACTGTGATGTCGCAATTGTTGGTCCTATTGGTGCTGCCGAAGGTTGTCTTGCTCAATGTGGACTAATCAATCACCCAGGACATAAGACGGAGGGCTTTTTGTGCGGAGGACTTGTGAACGGCTGAGTGTGGCGTGTGGGTGCCACGAGAGCCGATGGGAAGTAGCTGTTGAGTGATTGGGAGCGTAGGTATGTCATGAGGCTTTTGTGTGTAAGTAAGAGTCTCCACATGATTTAATATCATATTTGGTGAACTTTTGCCCAATGTTCAAGTAACGCCGGTGTGAGGATGGAGGTGGTTGCAGTGAGGCCGAAGCACTGTCTTTTTAAACCACATCCATTCCCTCCCTTTTAAACAAGACGGTAAGCATTCCTGCCACGCAGTCTCCACTCTCGCACTCGTCTCGTCACTTTAGCTTGCACCCATGTGATTTCCTACTGCTTTCGAAACCCATCACATCACCATTCAACACACCACCATCGTCCACGACATCATCCAATGCGCAGGCACTGACTCCATAACCTCGCCTCGTCTACCATCCCACAGACGCCTCAACTGCCGCTCCACCACCATGGCGAGTTCACAGTAGCAGCTGAGATGCAGGAGAGAGAGGAAACCCGAGCAGTGAATGTCCAACGCACCGCAAAGCCAACCAAAACACGCAAACGTTGGCGACAAGAAAGTGTTTTGCAATGCAAACAACTAAGACTGCTACAGGCTGAGGCACGCGTGGCGATGCAAGCATCAAAGCTGGCTCTACTTCAAACACCAACTCAAATTAAAGCCGAACCCACCACTAGGCCACTGCCAAGGCCCTGCACAACACCTTTCACAGAGACACTGTGCGCATGCAACCAGGGTCTCCAAGTCAACAAGCAATCATATCGCCAAGTCTCCCATGCCCACCACATCTGCTCTGCGAGCGAGTAAATTACAGTAGTGAAAAGAGCCCACCCTTCACTATGCACAAAGTATGAAATGACCCACCACCTCCAATAGCTGGTGAAACGTGCCGAAATTCGGCAAACTACAATCCATACCTACGACGACGCTAGCCAGCGTTAAGCAACCGCCGCTAACACTCAATGCAGGGAAGTACTGACTCCGTTTCCGCATACTTGTTTTGCGCTGTAATCAGCACCAGGTTTGCGTGAATGGCGAAGAGGTGAGCGATTGGCGAATGACACTTATGAGAAACCGTGGCTCACGATAAGTGTACGAAGCTTCACCAAGTTGCAGTGTTGTTGTTCTTTTGACATCCTGTCGAAAAAGCATGGGCGAACAGTTATTAGTTATGTTCTGTTCAAGCGGGACAAACTTCATGCCGGTGAGTCTTTGCTGGTTGGCTTTAGGTGGGAATCCAAGGAGGGTGCATTACAATTGTTGCAAGAAGGATTTCCTGGAGACGTAGCCCTGACTCCACCTCACATGACAATTGGGAGTCATTTGATTCAACACTTCGTGCCAATGCTAGCCGCGTTTGGCGCATTGTTGCTTCAGTGCAGAGTTGAAGAATGGACACCATTGAGAAATTCGAAAGGTGTTTGAATTCGATGGCTGCTTATCTGGAGGTCCGCGAATCAATGAGCCTAAACTGACTTGAAGCACCACCACCGCATTCTCCAATGTTTTCGAATAAGTCGGTGCTGGGCATGCTGAGTGTAATACTATGTTTGTTTGCGCTGCCGGTTTCGGTCATTTGGGTGGGCACATTGAACCAGCCGGTTGGCCGGCTTCTGGGCCGTGACAGCAGCCCCAACTCCTCCCCCATACCTTCAATCCCTCTTTCTACAGAATGTTTGTTCTCTCCACATTCTATGTCTTCTTTAACCTTGAAGGACTTTGATGGACTTCTATCCGGATCCATACCGCTTGTGTCAAGCCTTATCGGTGTGAAAGGAGTGCATGTGCTACGGATGGGAGAATCTCTTACATCCCATAACAGAAGAATTGAGATCGAAGTCAATCTTCGGCACCTCCCTCGCCCTCGTGTTATGCAAGGAAGCTATTAACGACTGAAGCGGCACTAGCCGTGAACTCCAAGTGCAGTGGATCTACCAAGAGGGATTAGTGACGTTGTGGTCAAACCTCCTCCATAAGCTTTCTCTCTCTCTCTCTCTCTCTCCTGTTCTTAAGCAACTCGACACCCTCCGCCGAAATGTGTATCTGCATATGTAGAATGGGCAGGACGCCATTCGACAGCACCGTTTAATGCTTTGCACACTGGATTGCGTGCATCCCATGCCTAAGAGGACCGATCGTCCCATTTGCTCAGGTTTCGATGATGCCCTCGCGTTTCTCCCACGGCAGGCAAAAAGCCCGGAATTACAACGTGTGTTGCGTGTGTCTCGACCCATTCACACATTTGGATTCGCACCCCCCCCCACTTTATTGCGACACACTATCGTGGAAGAGGAGGACTAAGAACTACGCATTTGCTACACTGAGTGCTACGCGGAGTTGATGGCACTACAAGAGGACGTGCACTCGAGTCTTGATTGCTGACACGGTTAGCTCGTGGGTGCATCTCGCAGCACTGATGACGTTGTGATGGCTGATACGGGAGGCTGATCGAGAAAAGCGTTGGGGACGAGGCTCGAAAGAAGAGAATGGCTGTGAAGTACTATGTTTGTTCGAACTGCCGCTTTCGGTCACCAGGGTGGCCACATTTTACTAGCTGGTTGGCCTGCCTCCGAAATGTGCCTACAGCCCCCCAATCCTCTGTCTCAGGAACATATGTTCTGTCCAAGTACTAAGCCCTTTTAACATTAAAGGAACAGACGAAGGGAAATGCAAGCATTGAGTCCACAGCAAGAGTGTTCACTTGCCAACACAAAGTGGAGGTGACATTGCTACTGCATTCCTTGATGGAGAGGGAGGAACTAAGCCCAAAAACACGTCTTTCAAGGTAATTTTGCAAAACACCCGACGCACGATATCCCACGTTTTGTGAAAACTGCACGATCAAATGCCACGAACACCGCCTTGACAGTGATCTAACAGGGAACTGCGTAACGTCTTCCCTCCCTCTCTCTAAGCCTTCTCTCAAATAAACGACAACACCACTTCCACCTCGGAGGTGCAGACAATGCCCAAAGCGTGGCTACTGCAATGGCAACGCAGGCGTCGATTTCCGCAAAGGCGTATTTGGTGTAAGACAGTTCGAAGTCACCGAAGCGACGTATTGCAGATCGTCTGCGTACGTCAATGGCAAACAACTGAAAATGATGTTGGCACGTACTCCAAAGAAGAACAGCGTAATTGCATTGACTAAATGCATGAAGGCGCTACAAAATCTAAGAGGACTGTCATGCATGTAAGCAGAAAGAGCAGATGTAATACACTGTTCGTTGGGACTGTCGGTTTTAGTTTCGGTCACTGAGGTGGCCGTATTTCCCTGCCCAGTAGTGCTGGCCATGCCAGTAGGGCCGTTCTCTCCATTTGCCAAATATCTGCATTCCGCACTAGTATTATGCCTTCTCCTGACCGCAAGGAAGTCTCGGCACGCTATAACCTAAGCTTCAGCTCAAGCTTGTCGCCTATTTGAAGTACTTTCTGAGAATTCCGACCAACTTAATAACCGAACTAAAACTAAGTATTATAGTAATAAAATGCACAATGGATGTCACACTAGCCTAAGTGCTTTGTCATGTTTACTGTCTAAATTCGCCTTTTGAGTACAGATTGTGGGTGTTTTATTTTGATTAGTACGTTCAAGAAATAAAAAAAATACACGCCTGTATATGTGCGACTATTGTAGGATTTTGGCGTCACAACTGGCTAGTCGAATAGCAAAAACGAAGACAGCCAAACTGAAAGGAAATATTAGTAATTACCAAAGGCAGAAAATTATTGCGATTATTGCAACTAGTGCTGCCATACCATAACCACCACAATGAAATCGCAGCAAAATGAGCGGATGGGGAATTATTGCTTTGAAGTGAACCATCTGGGGGTCTAAACATCGGCGGCATGCAAAGCAGGCTGGCGTAGCTTCTCTTGTAAACAATTAAGACGAGCGAAGAGGAAAGAAAAGCGAGACTGAAAGGCATTTCTTGCCGCTAAATTAACCTGAATCGTATCGAATGTACTGATCATTGTAGACAAGATGGTGTGTTGTTAACCCCTACTCAGGTAGAGGGGAAGGAAGGCAGCGTTCAGTAGTCGGAGATAGTTGGCGATGTTGATGGGGACTTAAGGCAATCAGTGAGGAAGTCAAATGAAGCATATGGGTTTATGGTGAGAAGCTGGGTCACATCCCCACGAATCGCATCATTGGGCATGTCAGTAGGAAATGCTTGCACATCGGAGGGTCTTCCCCACTCCACTGCCGGTAAACACATTCATCTACAAGTACACGTTAGCTGGAAGAGCTGGCACTCGAAATGTAACATCAGCAACTCGACAAGTGAAGGCAAAGTCAATCTGGAGGCGCGTTTGCGCAGATCTTCGCGACAAATAATTCAAGTCAGTGCTGAATTTATCAAGCTGCATTGTGGAGGAGCAAAGGCACAACACGGCTTACTGGGTCACATCAAGTACGACATAGGTGTTAATTTGGCATTGGATCATCTATCTATGCCTACAAGTCCGATTTCACTTCTAAATGTGTCCTGTTAGGACGTTGCGGTAATGTCGGTTGCCGTGTGAGCACATGCTCGACTGACGTAGACACAATGAAGGTGTAAGTGAGTTTCTAGCTTTTCGAATTGATTTGTGACTTTTGGGTGCGCACATTTGTGCATTCCCGCAGTCTAACTGCAAAGGTGGAAATGAGGTGGAGTGGATGATGCCTCTTCTGGTTGGAGTCGCAGCAGCACGCCACAGTGATGCCACCCACCTCCACACCCAAGTCATTGCATTGGTGGAGGCGGTGGTGTGTGAGGCACGAGCACCTCCCATTGGCAAAGACTCAACTGGTTGGATATAAAAGGTCACCACTCACCACTCACCACTCACCACTCCGTCTCATCCACAACCCAAACCACTTTCTGCGGCTTTCGGGGCGAAGCAAACCTCCACTCCTTCGACATGCAGCTCTCTCCGTTCAAAGGCACACTGCTTCTCCTCGCACTGCTCTCAGTGTTTACCTTGAGTCACAGTGAGTCCAGCATCCCTTTGCGTTGACGATCCCTTTGCAGGCCTCTCCATAGATTCGATGATTGATTGCATGACGGGACAGCTGCTAAAATATGCACAAGTAAATGGCGAAAAGTTCAATGTCCTGGGTATTGGGAAGCTTGTTCGCTCTTGCCCCTTCGCCTTGAATAAGACCACTCGCGACGGCAAGCCAACATACACCGTCGGCATTTGCTTCAACGTGACGAGGCTGGCACTAGCCCCTCCCAGTGGCGTAAGTCTTTCGCACTTCAAATGCCCAACTCGATGGCGTCGAACTTACAGATATGTTGGCACACAATTGTCGCACGAGGCCTCATTGAAGGAGGACAATGAAGTGTGCCATAGTGGGGAAAAGGCGATATGTTGGCATTTTAAATGAGAGCATTTCCATGTTTTAGACCCCACAGCTGGTGGCTATTGGCAAAGCAAAGTTCGATGCGTCAGTGGAAGTAATCAGAGGCGACCATCCCCAGGTCAACTTGGCCTTGGCGGCTCCGGTCTTCGATGAGGCAGCTATCTATGTGACGTTGTTTCCACTGCCACGTGCAATACGTAAGGGTATGATAAAGTGCGAAGGCGAGAAATGGATCGGCGACGCACTCGGTATTCCCCTACCAGCTTACCTCTTTAAGGGTAAGATAGTCGAGCAGATGAGGGGAGTGCTGGAAGGCAAACTGAAGGCCTTACTCACCAACCTTGGTTAGAGCGTGTTTCAAGTCAGTGCCATTGATCAATCGACCAATCAAGCAATCAAGCGATCAGTCCCCTCCATGCCCCATGTATCCCCTTATGCCAGCCCTTCCCCAATCCATGCCAATGAATGATTAATTCTTTAGTAGTTCTTCCAACCCAACTAGCTTACACCGACACTGCAGTGCATCACACAGTACTGCGGGTCGGGCGGTAGTTGGAAATAAAGTGTTTACCCTAGTGAGATGGGCTTGTGTGTGTGTGTGTGTGTGTGTGTGTGTGTGTGGTGGGTATGTCGGTGTAAGGAGGGAGGGGTGGAGGTGTGAGTAGTCAGGCCGAAGCACTATCTCCACAAAGCACATCTTCTCCCTCTGGTTAGACTATCGCTTCCATCTGTGAGGTTGGAAAGAACACAAATCCGCGAATTGGTTGCTTTCGAGTAACCATTGAGAAGGTGAGCTGCGTAGTTGCTTGGACTACACTGCAACGCAGCAGCATCTGCAGACTCGCCTTCTGTGGGGCTGCCCCTTCCGTGTCCGCCTCTCTAAACATTCCGTAGGATTTCCAATTTCTCGCACGCCTTCCGTTACATTACACTAGCAGAGGGCTTTCCAAGGCACCTTCAAGGAATGCCAATGCCTAGATGGCCAGGAGGTGGATATCTGCATCCGTAAAGCCTTAGGCCGAAAGAATTAGGCAAACAATGGCAACTCTGCTACACTTGCATGCTCTTTCCTCTAGTCATGGCTCGCCACATAGCCTGCACAGCTCACTTCACGAGGAGGGTACGACAGGTGCGCCCTCGACGTGTCTTGAGACATGCAACCACCACTGAATTGGGTGTTCACTTGAATGAGTTGCAAGCCGTCGTACGCTTTCACACCTGTCCTCAGATGACTTTCTTCTCCACGAAGGTTGATGTGGTAGCCGATGTGGAAGGATGATCTGGGCGACTGCCCGAGACAGACGCCGCTCACAATGCGGTGCAACTGTACGAAGACACTTACGACTTCTGCATCTCCACCTGAACGACGGCAGCGTGGTGTCTCACGTGAGCAGCCTACGCTGCCTGTCCCTCACCACTTCTGCATGTTACTAGTGAATCCGCTGGTCCGCATTCTTGCCTTATCATTCCCCCGGATTATCGCAGCTTGGTCAATCCAAAACGACTCGGTGCGTGTCAGCGCAGCGTCTGATACATGCATTATTGTCTATCCTCCTACTGCAGGCTTACAAACTGGGAGGCGAATCGGTGACATTACCTAGTCATCATCGACTTGTTGGGAAAACTGCAACATTCTTCAAAACAAGAATGTGCGTCGTAAGACCTTTTGCCAAACCAAATGAGTCCACATCTGAAAGGCTCGACAAGTAGCCCAAGCAAAATGTGCTGATTTGGTGGGTGGAAGCACTGTCTCTTGTCGTGCATCCTGGTTGATGCCATCGACGACGTGGAAGCGTGTCGGCACAACCTCAAACAAGAGACGTTGGCGGTTGTCCACTCTTCAGTACTCTTGCTTTGGCAGAGGCCATTGTGTCCGTCAGAATGAATTTCCAAAATCCCCCTTCTGAAACGGAAAGGTGGTGGGTGTGACCAGTTCCCTCCAATCCCTATTTTTACTTTACTTTTAGAAATGTCATCTGACAAGACTCGCACACTGCTTGTCCCACTACTCATGCATGATCGTGAGGCGCTTAAAAGGAGCTAATGCAGAGGCGGTGTTGCGTGCATAGCCAACTATCACTGCTCCTGGTGGTGGGACATTTTGCAGAAGCCCATTGCGATCATCAGGCGGTCAATTTGCGAGGTGTCCCAACACTGCTCACCATGACGTCGTTGGTGACATCTGAGTAGATCGTGAGCAGTGTCTCCTGGGAGATGACACAAGCCTATCTTCTCTGGGCAGAAGCCAAACAACGGGCAATCGCATCGGTGATTGGGTGCAAGGAGAGATGATGGCATTGTGCAATAACAACCCACTACTCATCTGAGCCTTTCTGCAGTTCATTCTTCTCACACTGCCTGCCTGTGCAACCTGCATTTATGGAAGCGGCACCGTCGACTCGGAGTGGTCATCACTGATGCTTGCAGGCATCACGAGCACCAAACGCTGGCTCGTGAATGCGCCAATGCTTTCCTACAAACACCTCCTTCTAAACAAGTTCTCTGATGTTTTCTCACCACCAATTTGACTATGCGCGCACTCAAATCAAGTGGAAAAGCTAATTCTTGGGCCACCTCCGAAGCTTCACGGAGTTGCAACTGTGGGACAAGGGTTGTCGCGTTGCTAGGATGGAAACACGCACGTGTTTCATCAACGCACAATCTAAGTATCGGCGTCTACTCAGAATTCGAGCTGCTCTGCCTCGAATTCGTTTCATCATCTGATATTTGTAGAATGGTGCTCATCAGCAGTCTAGCATCTGGTGGTGTGGACTGAATCAACGTGGCATTATCTACAGGCAGCAATGCGATGCCGTGGTGGTGCCTACTTGTGGACTCTGGGCTGGCGTCTTGTGGTGTTTCGCCAACGAGAGGAGGAAAGGTGGAGCTCACCAAATCAACTACAAGCACAGTGCAGCGCAAAGGCCACGAGGAGAATTGAGTCTTCCATTTGAAATGTCTGCAGGTCAGTGTTGTGATTTACTGCTCCTCTCTCAAGGCACATATCCGTGGTCCTCATAGAGACCGCTAGAGCCATGCGTGTACTCAAACCAAGAATGAGGAGTTAGTGTGGAGAAAGTAGTGTTTCGAGTCCAAAGCACATTTGAGGGCCTTTTTCATTTTACCACACTTCTTGACAGCACCTGACTACTCACTCTACCCACTTCTACCGTAGCAATTATTGGTCGAGCGGAGCAAGGGAGAGGAAGTCGCACGAGGCCCACTCCAATTGTGGACCTTCTCTCTCAACTAAGGAAATAACTGAGAATTATCCTCTCCTCCACTCTCCATTTTTGCGGCCTTTGCCTCTTAATTTTAGTGAGGTGCTTATAAATGAGACAACAGGCACCTCATTGTCCCTTCTTGCCCTATAATCTGATGTGCAGCTCGCATGACTCCGCAATGTTTCTTCCCTATTGACCATTCGATAGTCACTTCATCTCTCTCAACTACTAATCGGCGGACAGCATTCGTCACCTTTCAACATCTCCCTTCTTCATTTCCCTATACCTTTGCTGCATTATTAGTCCTCCGCACTTATTCACTTCATTCAATTGTTTTACAGCACCCCACATCTATTATCCACACTACAAGTGCTCAACCAATTCTCCATCTTGTTCTGCAACAAAGTGTTTGCTGCTGTGCTCTAACGGTTCGGCTCTCAAGCATTGTTGCTCTCACTGCCTATTTCTGCACTTTGCTTTGCATTAACCACATTCACTTTGCCATCGCGTCCCATCAGCGTGGAAGTATGATATTCCCAAGGTCGTCGCCGTCCTCGCATTGTGCGGGGCGAAGTTCGTCCACCATGAAGCAATGTGGAGACAACAAAACCTAACTCTCCAATGGCCCTTTGCATTAACTCTTCACAAGGAATGCCACTACTCAGCCTACGCATGCCTACCTTCAGCTCCAACTACGACGCAACGCCATGTCTTCATCTTGGGGATGATTTGCCCCTAACTCAACCATTATTGGGATGCGGACGTGAGTCATTTTAGTCAGCACTTCCCGTCAACTCTAAAACTACAAGCTTTAAACTCCAGGAGCCAGTTATGTATTTTACAACTAGTGCCTACTTCACCTCACTCTCACCCTGACAGGCATTTCATCCGAGCCTAGTCTCATCGAAAAGCATTTCAGCTTTACTCTGGTTCGACAGTTCCATCATTTACTCCCATAGCGTTGTCCACCTAAGAACTCTCATTTGTTTGAAGGCCAACGCCAATAGCTGGAGAGAGGTATCAATGCTATGCCAACGAGGCAGTCGAAAGGCCAGCATCGGACAAAGATATGACACAAAAGACTGCAGGCACGCTGACGGATGTTACCAAGAGGCATTCAGCCATCTCGCCTCCTACCACAATCTCCACCTCACCCGACCGCCTCGTTTAGCATCCCATTCAATCCCACGCAGTTGCTCTACGACGGTACTGGCCATCACATCCACTTCAAGGCACCACCCACCCACATGACGCCGTGACATTTAAAGCCGTCCTGCAGAGGAGAAGGCACCGCGTGTTTACCCAAGCCGTATGCAGCCTACTCCCCTTCCCGCCTTCCTTGCATACATATCCATGCACATTATGGTTGGCGGCACCTCGTCCCCCTCACCAATGTACAAACCCCCTCACACCCATCCACCCAACTACCCACTTATCCACCCACCCACAATTCATCCATTCCGCACTTCCTGATGCCACTCACATGGCTTCAAAAATAGTGCAGACACTTGCTTTCAATTGCACTCAACATCTGTACCACCAACACGCAACAGAGAGCCAACTAAATAAAAACACTTACACACGCGTTGAAGTACAATACTCCGCGGTGGCTATCCCATGGTCATGCAAATGGGCTGCGGCTAACAGCCCTCCCATCCGCAATTCAACACCTCCATCACTATTCCGAACATGCGTACTGCAACTTATTCATCTTCTCCCGACCACTTTCCCCTACTAAGACAATCCGAAGCATCTTACTCGGGTCGAATACACACATGTATTTACCACGTCAGACACTGGGCGAAGGCACAACAACGAGGCAACTTTGCCTTCTCCACCACCATCCCCCGTCCTCCGTGCTCCTTTCGGTAACAGTGCTGCGTCCTCTGTCGCCCCATCCCCCGCGGTGCAAGCCAATTCCGTGCAGCACGGCGAAATGTGCTGACCATCACGCCTCTCCACGACCACCAGAAGCAATGCTCACCTAAAAGCAAAACAGTCCAACTCCTGCCAACGGTTCGACCCCACAACCTCTACAGTAACAAGTCAATTAAGCTTTGGCATGACTGCTAGTCTGAAATCTAACGTCACTCCGCATGCACGCAACGACAAGACCAACCACTTGTCGCAGGCGGCAGCAAGACACTCAACGCCATTAACTGGCAGATGAGCGACAAACACACAGACACACACACACAACGAATTCCACAATGGCACATTTTCATATGCCAGGAAGCAAGTGGGGTGTGAAGTCCTAAGTCATCCCACTCACCGCAACGCCCACACATTTGGACGGCATTACTTGAGCATTGAGCAAGCGATCGTCAAGTGTGATAACGAATCACACAGAAACTCATACTTACACACAAAAGCCTCATGACATACCTACCCTCCCAATCACTCTACAGCTACCTCATATCGGCTTCTCCTCATACCATAATGTTAATGGCAACAGCAATACCTGACAAACTTATGCTTCACAAAAAACAACAACCCATCTAACCAGTGTAGACCAGTGATAACATCTCATTTCATTTGTTCAGCACACTGCCGCATAGAAAAGTACTTACCGGGTTAGTAATTTGCTTCCACTTCGCTATCGCGTGGCACCAACACACCACACTCACCCGCTCGCAAGTCCTCCATGCCAAAAGCTGTACATCTAATGTCATGAGTGATTGATTAGCCCACACTAAGCAAGGAAACCTTCAGCTGCACAAATAAGTCCAACAATTGCGACACCACAGCTCACGACGACAACGACTTCAAAGGCGCCTGCTGCGGCGATCTCAGCGCCTCTCCACGGACCGGCTTCTACGTTCACATTCTCCCTCGCCATTGCCACCTTCGGTAACGATGCATGTTGGCAGCCCGATGAACCTGTAACGGCGGCGTAAAGCAGCTCATAACCAGCAGTGAATGCGGTCGCCACGAGAAAAGGACCGAGGGCTAGTCATTAAACCTCCTTACCATCACCATCCACCGTCGCTGAGAGCCCAACAATTTCAACAATGAAATACTGCACTGACAACTTCCATGTGCAATTTGCGAACTCCCAAGACCATATTGATACCTAGTGTCACCTTTCACAAAGGATTCCAGCAGAATTATTCACTAAGCAAAGCCAACAGCTTGGTCGATTTCCCTCCTGTTTTATAACAAATCAGACCTTATCCGACATAATCCCTTCAAGTTGATGTCCACCACCTAACAAACCATCACAACAACGCAAATCAATGCATTCCACAAATGTTCAGCACGAAGAACAAACTTCGACCTACTGTCTCTTGACAACGATAACTTGTCCGACTTATTATTGTGAATCCTGTTCAATAAAAAACGTTATGCATGCACATATACATGCCAACATACTCATATACGCATGCATGACTAACAAAGAAATCTGAAAAATAACGCAAAAATGCATCTATGTATTGTGAAAAATAACTCAATAGTAGAGTAAAAGAACACGTTCCAAATTGCAAGGACAAACAAACACTAACTCACCAAAAAGAACCAGACTGCAGCTTAATAAAAACTGTAACAAGTCTCCTCGATCTCGCCATTTCAGCATTGACACAATCACCATCTCAAATCACCGTTCCCTTCCGATCGAGGCAGTAAGACTTCCGCCACGCAAACTCTACTCTTGCACTCTTCTCGTCACTCCAGCTTGCACCCATATAAATTCCCATTGCTTGCGCCAAACGAGGCAAAACCCATCACATCGCCATTCAACACACCCCCATCGACCACTACATCATCCACGTCGTAGGACCAATGCGGCACTGCGCAGGTGCTGACTCCATAACCTCGTCTCGTCTACCATCTCACAGACGCCCCAACTACCGCTCCACCACCATGGCGAGTTCACAGTAGCAGCTGAAATGCAGGAGAAAGGAAACCTGAGCAGTGAATGTCCAACGCACCGCAAAGCCAACCAAAACACGCAAACGTGGGCGACAAGAAAGGGCTTCACAGTGCAACCGATTAAGACTGCTACAGACTGAGGCAAGCGTGGTTATGCAAGCATCAAAGCTGGCTCTACCTCAAACGCCAACTCACATCAAAGCTGAACCCGCCACTAAGCCACTACCAAGGCCCTACACAACACCTTCTACAAAGACACTGTGCGCACACAACCAGGGTCTCCAAGTCAACAAGCAATCATATCGCCAAGTCTCCCATGTACACGATATCTGCTCTACGAGCACGAACACTACAGTAACGAAAATAACCCACCCTTCACCATGTACAAAGTATGAAAGGACCTACCAGTAGCCGGCATATACATGACGGAAGCTGGTGCACTGCAATTCCTTCCCAAACGGAAGACATGCGTAGAACGATAGCAAAGGCGAGTTACACATTCATTGGTTTCGAATGACATTTCCACTCCTAGCACATACTACTTTACTAGAAGCACACACTTCTACAGAATCAAAGATCATGCATTGTTCATACCAAGTACAGCCCAAAGTCCACTAGACTTCCCCAAACTTTGCGCAAAACACAGCCTCTTTAACCCGAAACCCGACCACACTTATGAGCGGCAGAGAACGCACACGAGAACCAAATTCACGTAGACCGCGCAGCAGGTGCTCAGTAGAAGAAATAAATCGACTAAGACACTCTCTTTGCAAAATACCAATGAACTGCTTGGCTTAGCTGACTTTGTTTTCGGTTTTCGACTAGGCAGTCGTGATGCCAAAATTCACAAATGTTGTAGACATACGTCTGTGTTTATTTCATTTTACATGAGCATTAATTATAATAAAATGCCTAAAAATCTGTGCACAAAAGGCAATTCAAGGTGTCAAATACGACAATAAGCCTAGGATGGTATGGCATTTATTGCACATGTTATTTAAATAATGCTTGGTTTGATTTCCGTTATTCAGAGAATTGAAATTCTCAGGTAGTACTTAAAATGGGAGGCATGCTCAAGCTGAAGCTTCAGCCGTTGCATTGTGAGACTTTTTTACATCTATAAAAAGCAATATATTAGTGCTGAACGCAAATTAGCGGTTTGGAATCCTCAGAAAGTACTTTAAATTAGAGGTTAGGCTAAGCTGAAGCTTCTGCTTTAGCGTCTTGAGACCTCCCTGTGCTTAAGGAAGGAGTAATGCCAGTGCAGAACGCAAATATTTAGCAAACGGAGAGAACGGACCTGTAGGCATGTCCTGTAATAATGCTTGTGTTTATATACGCTTCGTAGGTGAGAGGCGGCAACACAATTTACACGTAGCCGAGAGCGAGTCAACGTGTGCTCCCCCCCAGCTCAGGACACCGTGACTCCTGTAGTCTAGACTTACCCACTTAGCGTTTCTTCTTAAATAAAGCATGCCCAGAAAAGCCAGGTCTTCTTCCAATAAGGTAGAAAGGGAAGAGGAGGAGGAAAAGAAGAACCCCTTCACATGTCCCGGAGGCCAAGCCTACCAGTTAGGGGAACGTGGCCACCTCATTGACCGAAGTCGAATCCGAAACCTATAGTCACAACAAACAGTGTATTACTGCAATCATGGTGGTGCTACATGCGCTTTGTAGGTGAATGGCGGAAACACAGTATCCACGTGGTCGCGGACGAGCTCGCATCTTCCCTTCCAGAGCCGGAGACCCATCCCCAGTAGATATGGACTGTTTTACCTACCTTTTCCTTAAATAAAGTGATGCCAAGAAGAACTCCACCTTCTTGTAGCAAGGTGGAGAGAAAAGAAGAGGAGGAACAGGAAAATCCCGCTACAATTACATCTGCACCTTTTAATTACAGGCATGACAGTTGAAGGGGGTGGAACAGTTTGTTTGTTCCAACTGCCGGTTTCGGTCACTTGGCTGGCCATGTTGTACTAGCCGGTTGGCCGGCTTTTGGGGCCGTGCCAACAGCTCCCATGCCCTCTGTTTCCAGAATATGTATTCTGCCCCAGTACTGCGCCTTCTCTCACCTCAAAGGGAGCCTCGGGACGCTACATTGGTGGCAGCGGAAAGCGAAACCGACTTTGGTGGATTTTATCCTGCTCCATGCCACTTCTAGCAAACTTTGGTGGTGTGAAAGAAGTGCTTGTGCTGCTGATGGGAGAATCCGTCACATCCCAAAACAGAAGGGCTGAGATCGACGTTCATCTTCGGCACCTCCCTCGCCCTCGTGTTCGACAGGGAAGGCATCAACAACTGAAGCGACACTAGCCGTGAACTGTAAGTCCAGTGCAACTGCCAAGGTGGATCAGTGACGTTGTGGTCAAGCATCATCTGATTCTACGATAACCTCGCGTTTCTTCCACGGCATCAGACAAGTCTGGAATCACATCTTGTGTTGTGTTTCTCAATTCGCCTAAAAAATTGGATTTGTGCCCCCATCTTTCACTAGGCTGCATTATCGTGATCGCACTACAAGAAGACATGCGCTCGATTCTCGATTGCTGTCACGGTTAGCTCGTAGGTGCATCTCGCAGCACCGATTGCGTTGTGATGGCTGAGACGAGAGGCCGACCAAGGGGACCGTCGGAGACGACGCTCGAAAGAAGAGAGGGGCTGTGTAATGCTTTGTTTGTTCAAACTGCCGGTTTCGGACTTGGGTGGCATATTATACAAGCCGCCACACACACACCGTGCTCTGTGCAACTGTCAATCTTCTCCTCCACCGTCACAGCAGACCGACGCAGTTTCTCCATTAGAAATAATTGGGCAAATTGTGCACCTTAACCACCGCAGGAGGAAGAGGAGTGAGATCAAAGAGCATCCTGTGTTGAGGTAGCCTCTGTCCCGTGTCAAATGTGGTGAGAGTGTGGACTGGAGTTGTGACAGATTTCGCAGCACAATGGCATGTCATGTCTCCGTCCAGTGCACGAAAAAGGATGGTACAGCCAGGCAGTTCGTGGGGTGGAGGTGACGATGAAGAGGAGAGGAAGAAGGCGACTTAAGGGAAGGAGGAGAGTTGGGACGGGAAGGATGCAAGTGGGAGCCACTGCAATGAGAAGACAATGCAGTTGTGAAGCGGCTTCGTGGGCAAAAATGCTGGTAGCCCACAGCCGCTACCTCTCAACCCGGTGCTTGGGGCTGAAATATAACTCGCGTAGGCTGAGCTGCTCACAGAGTTTGGTGTGCAGGAAAGTGCAGTCCAACCTAACAACACACAGCATAATTGATTCATAAACCTTTGAACACTGGTGCGTGCATTCGTCCCATACCACGTCGAAGCACTCGGTTAACCACGGCGCACCCCATGTTGGGAAGCGGCAATGGACGACCAGGTTGGCGTGAATGGCGAACAGGTGAGAGATTGACGAATGACGCCGTGTTGTTTGTTTGCTTCATGCAGTGTTGAAGAATGGATGCTATTCTAATATTCGCAAGGCGTTTGAATTCGATGGCTTATCTGGAGGTTCACGAATCAATGTGACTCCCGTCCATAACCTTGTACGGGAACAAATTTCACTGATTCCTGGTTGTGCTCATTGCCAAAGACTGGAAAGAAGCCACTCATCTACACGACTTTTGGCACTTTGTATAAAGTGAACATCGACTTGCTTCAATCGTGGAGAGGAACTCTTCATAGGAAATTTCACTAAATGTGCAAATTTAGATATTCGATAACAGCTTTTTCCTTATAGTATGGTATGAATAGCATTGCCTAACCTTTTCTTCTTTACATAACTCATTTGTCTTTTCTCATTGATAAATACTTATTGCAGGCCTTCACCTGCTCATTCACCGATCTTTCCGTATTGTAACTTGCGTACTTAAAAACAAAAGAGGAACTTTGGTTAATGCACACACAAAGGAGCTATTTCGCGCTTATTTGTTTCACTACACAATGTCTCAGGCGATTGCGTTAAAATAATTAGTTGGAGTGCTGGGAGGTTCGTTATTTTTGTAGCGGTGGGTTTTGGTTACTCGCATGTAATTTGCGCAAAAAGGCAAGAGGCCACGAAGATCTCGGCACTTATTCTCAATCTTTTCAGAACGTACTCATTCGCGCGCATCTGTACTCCTTTATCCTGTTCTTTATACGCCTCCTTGCTAAGCTACACGCGAAGGTAAGTGTAAAATTGCTAATGCAGTTTATTTGTTTTTAAATGCAATGCTTAATTGCACCCACTCCGCGTTGCAAAATAGTTTGGGTGCTTAGTTAAGATTGTACTGCCAGTATCTTTAGTGGTTTGTTGTCTTTATGAGAGCGAATTTTGGCGGCAGAGGCCTTATTTGTTAAATACAGTTATAAGTATGCCTAGTATTTGCCTTTCTCTTTTTGATAAGGTTGTGGAGATCCTGGGTTTGGGGAACTTCTAATTATTTTGGTGGAGGCATTGACGAGTAGCACCCAACACGAATCCTATCTTTGCTATTGCTCCTAATGTTGCTCAGGTGAGAATGATTAGCAGTTTTCAAATGGACTTTGTTCGCTTTATGCAGTAACGGTTTTAATTCACGTGCTTTTCGCAAATGGTGCACAGGAAAAGTATGATTGTTCCAATTGTCGGAATGCTCGTGTCGGTGGAATAGATCGTGCTTATTGGACACTTCGGATTCTGATTAGTCAGCAACTTTCATATCACTCGTTGAAAGCTCAGTTCTTAGTTGTGTTGGCCTTTTCCTAGTGCAGTGTACATGCAAGACCTCGGTAGCCACTTAGTCGTAGTTTTGGTTTCGACAGTAATCGGTGTTGTATTTTGACCCAGAAGCAAGGGAATGAGGTGGAGGAGACGCAGAGCTGTTTACCAGGTAGGCAGTAGTGCACTTTCCAGCATTGGAGTTGGGTAGTCTGAATTTATGTGCACAACTTGGATAGGGTTCGCTTAAACGGGAATTTGATGTGGTAATTTGAGACGAGGTGTAGGCAGTAAAAGTGCAAAACTGAAACTTACCCCAATGAACCGTCGAGGCCTGCGTAGCGTGTTTGGCGAGCGTAAGGTGGATTGAGTGGGTGTGTATAGTGCTGGCATTTTCATTTCCTTGTCATGGACATTTTTGGTTGTAAAGAGGATGGATGAACCACTGACCCACTATTTTTGACACCAGCAAGTTTGGTGGAGTTAGATAGATGAGATGTGCGCCACCGAGGAGAAGCAAGGAGAAAGTGGTAAGACGCTTCGCTGTGACACGTTCAATAAATTCAATCAAATTTTGTCCTGCTTGCTATAATCAGCTTATGCCACGTTCAGTTGTGTGTTTTTGGGATTGGTTGGTGAGTGGGTTGGTGGTGAAGAACATGTTGCCGAGGCGGTGTAGGAAGTTGCGTTGCCGCATGTTCGTGATGTGGGCGGTGATGGGTGGGTGTGACAGTAGATTTCTGACTGTTCGGTGGGAAGTGCAGACTGGAGATCGCTACTTGGCTGGAAGTTGACTCTTTGGCGGACAGGCGGGAGTGCGCTTGTGAGTTAAGGGCATTGGTGTTAGACAATGTGGCTTCAAGTTTGAGTGTGAGGAGTTGAGGGATGTCAGTGGTGGATTGCACCTTGCATGGCGTCGAGCGGGAGTGAGTATTATGTCGTGATGAGTGACTGTTGGTTAGTGTCTGTTCGAGAGTAGGAATGGACTGTCACCTCCACGGCGTTGATGCTTCGGTGGTTGTGTGTGGGTGGCATTGTTGTATGCAGAACCCATGGGGCGGGAGGAGGAGTAGGAGGAGGAGGAGAAGTGTTGGATTTGTCGGTGTAAGTGCACGTAACTTTGTGGAAATGGAGTAGTTGGTGTTTGTTATTTACTGTCTGTATTTAGTGGTGAGGAGTGCATGTACGGCCGGTTCGGGGCAGGACGTTGGGTTGAGCGCACACATGTGATGCAGGTGGTGACTGGATGCGCCAGTAGATTGTTAACAGGTAGTCATTTTGGGGGTTGGTTGTCTGGTCGAGTGTGCACTTGGGACCGTGGTTGAAGAGAAGTTTGCTTATTCTACAGACAACCAGTGTTGGAGTGGGAGTAGCCTGGGGATATAGCTTCTCTACCGGACAATCGATGCCGTGTTCTAATTTTAGGAATGGCTTATCCTAAACTCACACTCATCCACCCACCAACCCACCCACCCACAGTTTATTCATTCCTCACTTCTGATGCCCATCACAAGGCGTCCATTTGGAAGTCAAGCTGCTCGCCCTCCAATTTGTCGTGCCGCCCAGCATTACGGACGCGCCCAAACGCACATATTTGTACAATGGTGCTCATCAGCGGTCTAGAACATGGTGGTGGGGAATGTATCAACCTGGCACTGTCCACACACGGTAATGAGATGCCCTGGTAGTGCTGTGGTGCTTTCTTGTGGACCCTGGGCTGGCGCCTTGCGGTCTTCTGCCAACACGAGGAGGAGAGTTGGAGCTCACTGTAATTACTACGAAAAGGGTGCAGCAGTAAAAATACGTGGAGAATTAAGCCTTTGTAATGAAGCCTCTCGAGGTGAAAAGAACAGGCGGCTGTTTTGTCAAAGCAGATGTCGGAAAGGCTACGCATCAGCGAGTGCATTCATATCACACGCATTAGTGGTTGCCTTTTGCCTCCGCTCCGTCTCCTCTCACGTGGTGCGATGTGAGGGAGTTCTGTCATCGTCTCACCTATACCGATACGCCCACGTTAACCTGGGCCGCCTCACTAATAGCCGCTCTCTTCAACAGGCTGAGGCGTGAGGTGAGGGCAGCCTCCCTAATTTCAAAAGATTTACCTAACTCATTCACTCGCATTTCCTGTGCCAATGCTACTCCAGCATGCTTCCCTTTCGCACAAACCCCCATCCCATCTTTAGCCCACTGCACACACCTTGATCCATGCAGCTGCCAAATCAGCATGCTCCACTCATTCCCCAACACATGACTGCTTACAGAGCAGGCTGACTCAGCTTGCCTACGAGACAATCGAGTGAAGCGCACACTTTGGCTGCCGCGGAGAGGTGTGAAGGGGGAATAAGAAGCGTCCTGTGCTGTGGAAAACCGGACTCGCATCGAATGTGATGCTAGTGTGTGACGGTCATTGTTAATCGGATGGAGTGCTGTTAAGCCCTATTCAGGTATAGGGGAGGAAAGAGAAGGGAAAGGAAGGGAAGGAAAGGAAAGGCAACGCTCAGAATTTGAAGATGGTTAGGTTTATTGAAGAGGACACAAGAGAGTCAGCGAGGAAGTCAAACGGATCAGATAAGCCAATAGTTAAAAACCCGGGTCACGTCCTCACGAATCGCATCATTGGCAGTGTCGGTGGGAAATACTTGCTCGTCGGAGGGTCTTCCCCACTCCACTGCCGATGAACACATTCATCCACAAGCGCACGTCAACTGGAAAAGCTGGCAATCGAAATGTAGCATCAGCAACTCAACAAGTTAAGGCGAAGTCAATCGGGAGGCGCGTTTGCGCAGATCTTCGCGACAAATGATTCAAGCCAGTGCTGATTGCATAGAGCTGCATTGTGGAGGGGCAGAGGTACAACATTTGGCCCACTGGATCACATCAAGTTCGACACACGTATTGATTTGGCATTGAATCACCTATCTGAGCCTGCAGGTCCGATTACACTTCTAAATGTGTCCTGCTAGGACGTTGCGGTAATTTTGTTTGCCGTGTGAGCACAATGGATGTCTAAGTGAATTTCTAGCATTTCGAATGGATTTGTGACATTTGGGTGGAAATTCTAACTGCACAGGTGGAAGTAAGTTGGAGTGGATGGTGCCTCTTCTGGTTGGAGTCGCAGCAGCGCGCCACAGTGATGCCACCCACCTCCACACCCAAGTCATTGCATTGGTGGAGGCGGTGGTGTGTGAGGCACGAGCACCTCCCATTGGCAAAGACTCAACTGGTTGGATATAAAAGGTCACCACTCACCACTCACCACACAACACTCCATCTCACCCACAACCCAAACAACTTTCTGCGGCTTTCGGGGCGAAGCAGACCTCCACTCCTTCGACATGCAGCTCTCTCCTTTCAAAGGCATACTGCTTCTCCTCGCACTGCTCTCAGTGTCCACTTTGAGTCACAGTGAGTTCAGCATCCCTTTGCGTTGACGATCCCTTTGCAGGCCTCTCCATAGATTCGATGATTGATTGTATGACGGGGCAGCTGCTAAAATATGCACAAGTAAATGGCGAAAAGTTCAATGTCTTGGGCATTGGGAAGCTTGTTCGCTCTTGCCCCTTCTCCTTGAATAAGACCACACGCGACGGCAAGCCAACCTACACCGTCGGCATTTGCTTCAACGTGACGAGGCTGGCACTAGCCCCTCCCAGTGGCGTAAGTCTTCCGCACTTCAATTGTCCAACTTACAGACATGTGGGCACACAACTGTTGCACGAGGCCTCATTGTAGGAGGGCAATGAAGTGTGCCATAGTGGGGAAAAGGCGATATTTTGGCATTTCAAATGAGAGCACTTTCCTGTTCCAGTTCCCACAGCTGGTGGCTATCGGCCAAGCAAAGTTCGATGCTTCGGTGGAAGTAATCAGAGGCGACCATCCTCAGGTCAAGTTGGCTTTGGCGGCTCCGGTCTTCGATGAGGCGTCTGTCTATGTGACGTTGTTTCCACTGCCACGTGCAATACGCAAGGGTATGATAAAGACCGAAGGCAAGAAATGGATCGGCGACGCACTCGGTGTTCCCATACCAGCTCGCCTCTTTAAGGGTAAGATAATCGAGCAGATGAGGGGAGTGCTGGAAGGCAAACTGAAGGCCTTACTCACCAACCTTGGTTAGAGCGTGTTTCAAGTCAGTGCCATCGATCAATCGATCAATCAATCAATCAACCTATCAAGCAATCAGTCCCCTCCATATCCCATGTATCCCTCATGCCACCCCTTCACCAATTCCCAATCCCCAATATATGCCAATGAATGTCCAATTCTTCAGTAGTTCTTCCAACCCAACTAGCTTACACCGACACTGCAGTGCATCACACAGTACTGGAGGTGGGGCGGTAGTTGAAAATAAAGTGTTCACCTCAGTGAGATGAGCTTTCGAGTGTGTGGTGGGTATGTCGGTGTAAGGAGGGAGGGAGGGAGGGAGGGGGGGAGGGAGGTGTGTGTGTAGTCAGGCCGAAGCACTATCTCCACGACGCACATCTTCTTCCTCTGGTTAGAACATCGCTTCCATCTGTGAGGTTGGAAGAAACACGAATGCGCGAATCGGTTGCCTTCGAGTAACTATTGAGAAGGTGAGCTGCGTAGCTGCTTGGACTACACTGCAACGCAGGAGCAGCTGTCGACTTGCCTTCTGTGGGGCTACCCCTTCCGTGTCCGCCTCTCTAGCAGAGGGCTTTCCAAGGCACCTTCAAGGATTGCTAATGCCTAAATGGCCAGGAGGTGAATATCTGCATCCGTAAAGCTCTAAGCTGAAAGAATTAGGCAAACAGTGGCAACTCTGTTACACTCGCATGCTCTTTCCTCTAGTCATGGCTCGCCACATAGCCTGCATAGCTCACTTCACGGGAAGGGTACGACAGCTGCACCCTCAACATTCCTTGAGCTGTACAGCCGCCACTGAATTTGGTGCTCACTCGAATGAGTTGCAAGCCGTCGTATGCTTTCACGCCTATCCTCAGATGACTTCATTCTCCACGGAGCTTGGTGTGGTAGCCGATGTGGAAGGATGATCTGGGCGACTGCCCGAGACAGACGCCGCTCACAATGCGGTGCAGCTGTACGAAGATCCTTGCGACTTCTGCAACTCCACCTGAAGGGCGGTAGCGTGGTGTCTCACGTGTGCAGCCTACGCTGCCTGTCCTCCGGCACTTCTGCATGTTGCTAGTGAATCTGCTGTGCCGCATTCTTGCCTTATGGTTCCTCGGGATCGCTGCAGTTCACCAGTCCAAAACAATCATCAAGCAGCCATTTGGCGAGGTGTCCCAACACTGCTCACCATGACGTCGTTAGTGACATCTGTGTAGATCGTGAGCAGTGTCTCTTGGGAGATGCCACAAGTGCACTATCCTCGGGGCAGAAGCCAAACACCGGGCTATTCAGCAGCCCTATCCCACCTCAATGCGCAATCCAATCAGTGATTCGGTGCAACGAGAGATGATGGCACTGCGCAACAACATCCGCCACTCATCTCACCCTTCCCGCAGTTCATTTGTCTCACCCTACCTGTGTGCGCAACCTGGCTTTATGGAAGCCACGAAAACTGTCGCGTGAATGCTCCAATGCTTTCTCACAAACACCTTTCTCTAAACAAGCTCTCTGATGCTCCCTTGCTATCAATTTATCCATCCGCGCACACAAACCAAGTGGAAAAGGCAATACTTAGGCCATTTTCAAAGCTTCAGAGATTAGCATTGCACGGCCAGAATGGAAACACACACGTGTCTTATCAACCCACCATCTGTGACTCAGCGTCTATCCAGAGCTCAAGCTGCTCGACGTCGGATGTGTCGCATCACACAACATTTCGGACGCGTTTAAAAGTGCAAAGTATTTGTAGAATAGTGCTCACCAGCGGTCCAGAATATGGTGGTGGGGCATGCATCAACCTGGCACTGTCCACACACAGTAATGTGTTGCCCCGGTAGTGCTCACTTGTGGACCCTGGGCTGGCGTCTTGCGGCGATCCGCCAACAAGGGGAGGAAGGATGGAGCTCACCAAGTCCACTACAAGCGCAGTGCAACGCAAAGGCCACGAGGAGAATCGAGCCTTTGATTCGAGATATCTGGAGGTCAGTATCGTGATTTACTACTCGTCTCACGGGGGACACTTACGCCTGGTCCTCATAGAGCCCACTATAACCATGCGTGTACTCAAACCAAGAATAGGGGTCAGTGTTTAGAAAGTGGTGTCTCGAATCCAAAGCACAGGTAAAGGTTTCCTCGTTTTCTGTTTTGCAGCACGACTTCGCTTTTATCATAGTAACTTATTTGTCGGAGGGAGCAAAGGGGAGGAAGTCTCACAAGGCTCACTCTAATTGTGATCCTTCGCTCTCAGCTGATGAAGTAACAGGGCATTAACATCTCCCCCCTCCTTGCTTTTTGCGTCCTTCTCCTCTCCGGTCCGCCAAACCACCTAGGAATGCGACAACAGGCACCTCATCGCTCCCATTTCCCCTATAATGTGATGTTTCTCCCACTTTTCTCCCCAAAGTTTCTTCCCTACTCCCCAGTTGATAGTCACTCCATTTCTGTCGAGTACTAGTCGACAGCAAGCATTTCGTTGCCTTCCAACACCTCCATTTCATTCCTCCGCATCCATTTACTTTATTTACTTATTCCACAGCACCTCACATCCATTATCCACACTACAAATGCTTCACCAATTCTCCATTTTGTTCTACAACAAAGTGTTCGTTGCAGTGTCTTAGCAGTCCAGCTCCAAAAACTGTCTAACTCTCACTGCGTATTTCTGCACTTTGCTTTGCATTAACCACATTTACTTTGTCATCGCGTCTCATCAGCGTGGCAGTATGATATTCTCAAGGTCGTCGCCGTCCTCGCATTGTGCGGGGCGAAATTCGTCCACCATGAAGCAATGTGGAGACAACAAAACCTAACTCCCCAAAAGCCCTTTGCATTGGTTCTTTACAAGGAATGCCACTACTCAGCCTACGCATGCCTACCTTCAGCTCCAACTACAACGCAACACCATGTCTTCATCTTAGGGATGATTTGTCCCTAACTCAACCATTATTGGGATACGGACGTGAAGCATTTTAGTCAGCACTTCTCGTCAGCTCTAAAACTGCAAACTTCAAACTTCAGGAGCCAGTTATATATATTTTACAACTAGTGTCCACTTCACCACACTCTCACCCTGACAAGCGTTTCAGCTTAGCTCTAGTTCGATGGTTCCACCATTTACTCGTGTAGTGTTTTTCATCTAACAACAGTACATAGTTCATAGGCCGACGTCGATAGCTGGAGAGAGAGGTTTCAATGCAATGTCAATGAGGCGGTTGAAAGGCCAGCATCAGGCAAAGATAAAAGACACAAAGGACTGCAAGCACGCTGACAAATGTTGCCAAGAGGCACTCAGACATCTGGCCTCCCACCACTACCTCCACCTCACCCGACCGCCTCGATCAGCATCGCATTCAATCCCACGCAGTTGCTCTACGGTGGTACTAACCATCACATCCACTTCAAGGCTACGCCTACTCACATCATGCCGTGACATTTAAAGTCGTCCTGCAGAGGAGAAGGTACTACGTGTTTACCGAAGCCGTATGCAGCCTACCCTCCACCTCGCCTTCTTCGCGTACACATCTATGCACAATGCGCCTAATAACAAAGTTCACTTTCGTGTTCCACTTGCGGCTGACTCGATTGCCTGGTAGGCAAGCTGAGTCAGCCTGCTCTGTAAGCAGTCATGAGCTAGAAATTGAATGGTGCGGAGGCGAGAGGCAACTACTAATGCCTATGATTTGCATGCACTCGCTGACGGATAGCCTTTACGACAACGTCTTAGAAACAACAGCCGCCTATTGTTTTGCCATCCAAGCCATCACTTCGAGGAATTACTTCTTCTCTCGGTCTTTATGATGCAATTACTTCGCGGTAAGCACGGCCAGCTTCATCTCTCCTCTTGGTGTCAGAACTCCGCAAGGCGTCAGCCCACAGTTCAAAATTAAGCACCACCAATAATTGGAGCAGAAGGACCGAAAGGAGCTATGTCTCTTTGAAATGATCATTTGGGGGCCATTTCAGCTTAGAATGTATTTGAAAGGCAGCATGTAAGCAAATGTATACAGACCACATGCATTAGTGATGGCCTCTCGCCTCCACTCCACCCAATTTCTAGCTTATGTATGCTTCAAGGGCAGGCTGATATAGCTTCTCTACCGGACAATCGATGCCGTGTTCTAATTTTAGGAATGGCTTATCCTAAACTCACACTCATCCACCCACCAACCCACCCACCCACAGTTTATTCATTCCTCACTTCTGATGCCCATCACAAGGCGTCCATTTGGAAGTCAAGCTGCTCGCCCTCCAATTTGTCGTGCCGCCCAGCATTACGGACGCGCCCAAACGCACATATTTGTACAATGGTGCTCATCAGCGGTCTAGAACATGGTGGTGGGGAATGTATCAACCTGGCACTGTCCACACACGGTAATGAGATGCCCTGGTAGTGCTGTGGTGCTTTCTTGTGGACCCTGGGCTGGCGCCTTGCGGTCTTCTGCCAACACGAGGAGGAGAGTTGGAGCTCACTGTAATTACTACGAAAAGGGTGCAGCAGTAAAAATACGTGGAGAATTAAGCCTTTGTAATGAAGCCTCTCGAGGTGAAAAGAACAGGCGGCTGTTTTGTCAAAGCAGATGTCGGAAAGGCTACGCATCAGCGAGTGCATTCATATCACACGCATTAGTGGTTGCCTTTTGCCTCCGCTCCGTCTCCTCTCACGTGGTGCGATGTGAGGGAGTTCTGTCATCGTCTCACCTATACCGATACGCCCACGTTAACCTGGGCCGCCTCACTAATAGCCGCTCTCTTCAACAGGCTGAGGCGTGAGGTGAGGGCAGCCTCCCTAATTTCAAAAGATTTACCTAACTCATTCACTCGCATTTCCTGTGCCAATGCTACTCCAGCATGCTTCCCTTTCGCACAAACCCCCATCCCATCTTTAGCCCACTGCACACACCTTGATCCATGCAGCTGCCAAATCAGCATGCTCCACTCATTCCCCAACACATGACTGCTTACAGAGCAGGCTGACTCAGCTTGCCTACGAGACAATCGAGTGAAGCGCACACTTTGGCTGCCGCGGAGAGGTGTGAAGGGGGAATAAGAAGCGTCCTGTGCTGTGGAAAACCGGACTCGCATCGAATGTGATGCTAGTGTGTGACGGTCATTGTTAATCGGATGGAGTGCTGTTAAGCCCTATTCAGGTATAGGGGAGGAAAGAGAAGGGAAAGGAAGGGAAGGAAAGGAAAGGCAACGCTCAGAATTTGAAGATGGTTAGGTTTATTGAAGAGGACACAAGAGAGTCAGCGAGGAAGTCAAACGGATCAGATAAGCCAATAGTTAAAAACCCGGGTCACGTCCTCACGAATCGCATCATTGGCAGTGTCGGTGGGAAATACTTGCTCGTCGGAGGGTCTTCCCCACTCCACTGCCGATGAACACATTCATCCACAAGCGCACGTCAACTGGAAAAGCTGGCAATCGAAATGTAGCATCAGCAACTCAACAAGTTAAGGCGAAGTCAATCGGGAGGCGCGTTTGCGCAGATCTTCGCGACAAATGATTCAAGCCAGTGCTGATTGCATAGAGCTGCATTGTGGAGGGGCAGAGGTACAACATTTGGCCCACTGGATCACATCAAGTTCGACACACGTATTGATTTGGCATTGAATCACCTATCTGAGCCTGCAGGTCCGATTACACTTCTAAATGTGTCCTGCTAGGACGTTGCGGTAATTTTGTTTGCCGTGTGAGCACAATGGATGTCTAAGTGAATTTCTAGCATTTCGAATGGATTTGTGACATTTGGGTGGAAATTCTAACTGCACAGGTGGAAGTAAGTTGGAGTGGATGGTGCCTCTTCTGGTTGGAGTCGCAGCAGCGCGCCACAGTGATGCCACCCACCTCCACACCCAAGTCATTGCATTGGTGGAGGCGGTGGTGTGTGAGGCACGAGCACCTCCCATTGGCAAAGACTCAACTGGTTGGATATAAAAGGTCACCACTCACCACTCACCACACAACACTCCATCTCACCCACAACCCAAACAACTTTCTGCGGCTTTCGGGGCGAAGCAGACCTCCACTCCTTCGACATGCAGCTCTCTCCTTTCAAAGGCATACTGCTTCTCCTCGCACTGCTCTCAGTGTCCACTTTGAGTCACAGTGAGTTCAGCATCCCTTTGCGTTGACGATCCCTTTGCAGGCCTCTCCATAGATTCGATGATTGATTGTATGACGGGGCAGCTGCTAAAATATGCACAAGTAAATGGCGAAAAGTTCAATGTCTTGGGCATTGGGAAGCTTGTTCGCTCTTGCCCCTTCTCCTTGAATAAGACCACACGCGACGGCAAGCCAACCTACACCGTCGGCATTTGCTTCAACGTGACGAGGCTGGCACTAGCCCCTCCCAGTGGCGTAAGTCTTCCGCACTTCAATTGTCCAACTTACAGACATGTGGGCACACAACTGTTGCACGAGGCCTCATTGTAGGAGGGCAATGAAGTGTGCCATAGTGGGGAAAAGGCGATATTTTGGCATTTCAAATGAGAGCACTTTCCTGTTCCAGTTCCCACAGCTGGTGGCTATCGGCCAAGCAAAGTTCGATGCTTCGGTGGAAGTAATCAGAGGCGACCATCCTCAGGTCAAGTTGGCTTTGGCGGCTCCGGTCTTCGATGAGGCGTCTGTCTATGTGACGTTGTTTCCACTGCCACGTGCAATACGCAAGGGTATGATAAAGACCGAAGGCAAGAAATGGATCGGCGACGCACTCGGTGTTCCCATACCAGCTCGCCTCTTTAAGGGTAAGATAATCGAGCAGATGAGGGGAGTGCTGGAAGGCAAACTGAAGGCCTTACTCACCAACCTTGGTTAGAGCGTGTTTCAAGTCAGTGCCATCGATCAATCGATCAATCAACCTATCAAGCAATCAGTCCCCTCCATATCCCATGTATCCCTCATGCCACCCCTTCACCAATTCCCAATCCCCAATATATGCCAATGAATGTCCAATTCTTCAGTAGTTCTTCCAACCCAACTAGCTTACACCGACACTGCAGTGCATCACACAGTACTGGAGGTGGGGCGGTAGTTGAAAATAAAGTGTTCACCTCAGTGAGATGAGCTTTCGAGTGTGTGGTGGGTATGTCGGTGTAAGGAGGGAGGGAGGGAGGGAGGGGGGGAGGGAGGTGTGTGTGTAGTCAGGCCGAAGCACTATCTCCACGACGCACATCTTCTTCCTCTGGTTAGAACATCGCTTCCATCTGTGAGGTTGGAAGAAACACGAATGCGCGAATCGGTTGCCTTCGAGTAACTATTGAGAAGGTGAGCTGCGTAGCTGCTTGGACTACACTGCAACGCAGGAGCAGCTGTCGACTTGCCTTCTGTGGGGCTACCCCTTCCGTGTCCGCCTCTCTAGCAGAGGGCTTTCCAAGGCACCTTCAAGGATTGCTAATGCCTAAATGGCCAGGAGGTGAATATCTGCATCCGTAAAGCTCTAAGCTGAAAGAATTAGGCAAACAGTGGCAACTCTGTTACACTCGCATGCTCTTTCCTCTAGTCATGGCTCGCCACATAGCCTGCATAGCTCACTTCACGGGAAGGGTACGACAGCTGCACCCTCAACATTCCTTGAGCTGTACAGCCGCCACTGAATTTGGTGCTCACTCGAATGAGTTGCAAGCCGTCGTATGCTTTCACGCCTATCCTCAGATGACTTCATTCTCCACGGAGCTTGGTGTGGTAGCCGATGTGGAAGGATGATCTGGGCGACTGCCCGAGACAGACGCCGCTCACAATGCGGTGCAGCTGTACGAAGATCCTTGCGACTTCTGCAACTCCACCTGAAGGGCGGTAGCGTGGTGTCTCACGTGTGCAGCCTACGCTGCCTGTCCTCCGGCACTTCTGCATGTTGCTAGTGAATCTGCTGTGCCGCATTCTTGCCTTATGGTTCCTCGGGATCGCTGCAGTTCACCAGTCCAAAACAATCATCAAGCAGCCATTTGGCGAGGTGTCCCAACACTGCTCACCATGACGTCGTTAGTGACATCTGTGTAGATCGTGAGCAGTGTCTCTTGGGAGATGCCACAAGTGCACTATCCTCGGGGCAGAAGCCAAACACCGGGCTATTCAGCAGCCCTATCCCACCTCAATGCGCAATCCAATCAGTGATTCGGTGCAACGAGAGATGATGGCACTGCGCAACAATATCCACCACTCATCTGACCCTTCCTGCAGTTCACTTGTCTCACCCTACCTGTGTGCGCAACCTGGCTTTATGGAAGCCACGAAAACTGTCGCGTGAATGCTCCAATGCTTTCTCACAAACACCTTTCTCTAAACAAGCTCTCTGATGCTCCCTTGCTATCAATTTATCCATCCGCGCACACAAACCAAGTGGAAAAGGTAATACTTAGGCCATTTTCAAAGCTTCAGAGATTAGCATTGCACGGCCAGAATGGAAACACACACGTGTCTTATCAACCCACCATCTGTGACTCAGCGTCTATCCAGAGCTCAAGCTGCTCGACGTCGGATGTGTCGCATCACACAACATTTCGGACGCGTTTAAAAGTGCAAAGTATTTGTAGAATAGTGCTCACCAGCGGTCCAGAATATGGTGGTGGGGCATGCATCAACCTGGCACTGTCCACACACAGTAATGTGTTGCCCCGGTAGTGCTCACTTGTGGACTCTGGGCTGGCGTCTTGCGGCGATCCGCCAACAAGGGGAGGAAGGATGGAGCTCACCAAGTCCACTACAAGCGCAGTGCAACGCAAAGGCCACGAGGAGAATCGAGCCTTTGATTCGAGATATCTGGAGGTCAGTATCGTGATTTACTACTCGTCTCACGGGGGACACTTACGCCTGGTCCTCATAGAGCCCACTATAACCATGCGTGTACTCAAACCAAGAATAGGGGTCAGTGTTTAGAAAGTGGTGTCTCGAATCCAAAGCACAGGTAAAGGTTTCCTCGTTTTCTGTTTTGCAGCACGACTTCGCTTTTATCATAGTAACTTATTTGTCGGAGGGAGCAAAGGGGAGGAAGTCTCACAAGGCTCACTCTAATTGTGATCCTTCGCTCTCAGCTGATGAAGTAACAGGGCATTAACATCTCCCCCCTCCTTGCTTTTTGCGTCCTTCTCCTCTCCGGTCCGCCAAACCACCTAGGAATGCGACAACAGGCACCTCATCGCTCCCATTTCCCCTATAATGTGATGTTTCTCCCACTTTTCTCCCCAAAGTTTCTTCCCTACTCCCCAGTTGATAGTCACTCCATTTCTGTCGAGTACTAGTCGACAGCAAGCATTTCGTTGCCTTCCAACACCTCCATTTCATTCCTCCGCATCCATTTACTTTATTTACTTATTCCACAGCACCTCACATCCATTATCCACACTACAAATGCTTCACCAATTCTCCATTTTGTTCTACAACAAAGTGTTCGTTGCAGTGTCTTAGCAGTCCAGCTCCAAAAACTGTCTAACTCTCACTGCGTATTTCTGCACTTTGCTTTGCATTAACCACATTTACTTTGTCATCGCGTCTCATCAGCGTGGCAGTATGATATTCTCAAGGTCGTCGCCGTCCTCGCATTGTGCGGGGCGAAATTCGTCCACCATGAAGCAATGTGGAGACAACAAAACCTAACTCCCCAAAAGCCCTTTGCATTGGTTCTTTACAAGGAATGCCACTACTCAGCCTACGCATGCCTACCTTCAGCTCCAACTACAACGCAACACCATGTCTTCATCTTAGGGATGATTTGTCCCTAACTCAACCATTATTGGGATACGGACGTGAAGCATTTTAGTCAGCACTTCTCGTCAGCTCTAAAACTGCAAACTTCAAACTTCAGGAGCCAGTTATATATATTTTACAACTAGTGTCCACTTCACCACACTCTCACCCTGACAAGCGTTTCAGCTTAGCTCTAGTTCGATGGTTCCACCATTTACTCGTGTAGTGTTTTTCATCTAACAACAGTACATAGTTCATAGGCCGACGTCGATAGCTGGAGAGAGAGGTTTCAATGCAATGTCAATGAGGCGGTTGAAAGGCCAGCATCAGGCAAAGATAAAAGACACAAAGGACTGCAAGCACGCTGACAAATGTTGCCAAGAGGCACTCAGACATCTGGCCTCCCACCACTACCTCCACCTCACCCGACCGCCTCGATCAGCATCGCATTCAATCCCACGCAGTTGCTCTACGGTGGTACTAACCATCACATCCACTTCAAGGCTACGCCTACTCACATCATGCCGTGACATTTAAAGTCGTCCTGCAGAGGAGAAGGTACTACGTGTTTACCGAAGCCGTATGCAGCCTACCCTCCACCTCGCCTTCTTCGCGTACACATCTATGCACAATGCGCCTAATAACAAAGTTCACTTTCGTGTTCCACTTGCGGCTGACTCGATTGCCTGGTAGGCAAGCTGAGTCAGCCTGCTCTGTAAGCAGTCATGAGCTAGAAATTGAATGGTGCGGAGGCGAGAGGCAACTACTAATGCCTATGATTTGCATGCACTCGCTGACGGATAGCCTTTACGACAACGTCTTAGAAACAACAGCCACCTATTGTTTTGCCATCCAAGCCATCACTTCGAGGAATTACTTCTTCTCTCGGTCTTTATGATGCAATTACTTCGCGGTAAGCACGGCCAGCTTCATCTCTCCTCTTGGTGTCAGAACTCCGCAAGGCGCCAGCCCACAGTTCAAAATTAAGCACCACCAATAATTGAAGCAGAAATACCGGGATTGCTGCAGTTCATCAATCCAAAACAATCATCAAGCAGCCATTTGGCGAAGTGTCTCAACACTGCTCACCATGACGTCGTTAGTGACATCTGTGTAGATCGTGAGCAGTGTCTCTTGGGAGATTTTATCTGTTAACAATCAAGAACCCGAAACGCGAATATGAAATGATAGGCTGATTTGTTATTCCCGTGGATGCCACGGTTAAGGCAGGTTGGAAAACACCTCTTGCCTGGAGCCATATTTCAAGAGAGCAGTGAAATCACAAAATCAAGGCAGCAACTTTTCTGACGTTTCTGCCTCTAAGAGGGTTGAATGAGACGTTGTGGTTGAGCCAGAGTTGTGGGCTGCAGTGCATCATATGATGAGTCCAGAGAAGCTTCCAAGAGTGTCTCGGTGGTGATGAAATCACATCCCTCCCTTGACTATCCTTTTCAGTGGTCAATTCATCACTCCTGGAGAGCACACTTCACTGTGCCTTACTTGCAGTGATGTTAGGGCAGAACCACTTCGTACGGCTTTGCAAGTTGTAGGAACTGGGGATGCACTGTCGGTTGTAGGGAGTGCAGAAGAGCATCAAGTATGATTCGCGATTTGTGCACTGTTGATTCTCACGCAAGAGTCTTTCATCGCAGCAGCGTCTGTGCTGCGGACAGCGTGGCACGCGACTGGTCGCTCGAATCGAAGAACTGCTTCGTCAAACTAGAGAACGCATAGTGATAGACTGTGATAAACTGGCAACTGCTGGCTGTTAGACAAGTGCATTGAAGCGCATTTGTTGGCCCAAGAAATGCGCTACACACCATCTTGCCACGTAGCACTCAAGAAGCACATATTTGACACTGAAAATGAACCAATGGGTTAACAAAGAATGTTTGGAAGAACTCGATTATTTTGTCTCTGTCTCTATGCTTGGTGCGCGCAGTTTAGATACCTCCAGACATGCTGCCAAGTGACCGAGAATAATCCTTTCGAACGCCATGCGTTGCCACCACAATGGCGTCATCCACATGCCAAGTTGTTCATTTGTGTGATACACGAATGCAACAGGCCGTCACCCGAAGTGCACAGCATTTTGCAAACACCAGCTCCGACCACTGTGTCGGCCAGGGGCAAAGGCATTCCTACCAGCTCCCCTCAAGCACGAACGGCAGTCATGTGAGGTGAGTGAAAATCAGAGATGTGGAATGGTGAGTCTGGACGTGGGCGAACAAGTGACGCTTAGTTGAAGCTTTGCCAGAAGTGGATCCACTGCAAAGGGAATGTTGACCTACACAGTGCCATCCGTAATGCTGGAAGACCGATTAATCCGACCCCATGGCAGAGTCTATGCACAGTGTTGGGTTGGCAAGCTGCTGGGACACTTCAGTTTTCTTATGTTTCTCGGAAGACGCCTTAGAAACGGACGCCATTCTCACCAACTTCCTTCTCATTGGCTGCAATTGCGCTAGTCGCGATGGGCTTCGGGGTGAAGACCCAAACACTCACTCACTTTTGTTCTACAACACAGTTTTCGTTGCTGTGTCACCACTCGGATTTGTGAGTGGCAGGTGTGGAAGCATTCGGCCACGCTGGCACCTCCGATAGTATGATTCACAGTTCCAGTGCACCAAAAAGGGGGAAGTTTCGGATATCCTGTGGGGAATCATGAACAGAATTAATGTTCCACCGACTGATCTAGTTGCTGTTTGCTGCGCGGAGCCATGCAAACCTGCCAAAAATCCTGACTTCCTAATTCTTTTGCTTGGCGACCTGCAGTTTTCGTCCACCCCTGGAAGTTCTACTATTTTCTCACATTCATACGCCTCACTGTATGTCTTCACACAATGCGTGGCATTCACCTTTACAGCCGGGTGGTGCATCCGTCTAGGGTGAAGCACAGAAAATTACTTTTCACGGTTACCCAGAGCTTCTACTCACCGCCTCCGAATTTCGCACAACAACAGCAGTGCCAATTCCCTACCGTGACTTTTCGCCCCAATGGCTTGCAAGTTGCAGCTCGAATTAAGTGGATGCGCGCACACGCTTGGTAAACCCAAATGCCTTAATGACCTCAACACCTACAAAATAACTGCACAGGCGTCTATGGAGACTTTTGATGACCTCTAACAACTGGCCGAAATCAAAAGACCTCTGCCTGTCGAATTGTGGCAACGCATTTCCGGCAAAACAGCAGCGTTCTTGCATCGATTCGCTGGACCCTTCGATGCTGACAAGCATGGGTGGTTGTGTTATCAGAGGCAATGGGACTCTTTCCCTCCGTTGACTGAGAAGGACTGAGCTGGCTGTCGTGGTCTCGCTACTCCAACTTTTCATGCTAGTGGAACATCCCTTCAGTATGAACTGAAGAATAGCTTTGCAATCTGTAGATGCTGAAGCCAATGCCCAAGGACATAACAACTTCACGTGGACAAGTGCTACTCATTTCCCATTTGGGGTGTGTTGTAAGCTACCACCCAATTTGTAGTTGCAGCAACCCTGACACTTGCCGCATCCTGTGCTGGACGACCTGTGCTATCGCTGAGTCCATTTCGTTGGCAATCGCCAACCGTCATCGGTGGTCGAGAAAGACTCAGTCGACATTGACATTTAGCTCACACAATTCAATCGGTGCCGTGGACAATCGTGAAGAGCGCTGTGAGAGATTCGAACTTATCCAAAGCACAATGCAGGAAGCATAAATGCTCAAAATCAGTGCGAAGCGCATGTTTTACACTCGTCATTGCCACTGAAATGTAGAACAGGTTTGAAATACACGCATTAGAACAAGTCATCATCTGTCCTCACTTTCACGCATGCTCAAATGCATTTACTTGTTGTAATCAGTAGAGCCTAGTGTAGATGACCACTTGCTGCTAGAAAATCATTTCCTAAGTCCGCAGGTCCAATATGTTATCCGGAATGTGCTCCTCCTAGGTACACGATAAACTACCTCCTCGGGTTCGCATACTGAGCACATTCTTGAGCCATATCTCGTTACCGTGTCAGCAAGGCTCTTCGGTTGGAGAAGTTGTGGTCTGCATTTCGCGATCAGGTGCGCTTCGTAACTGCATGCTCTGCGTGGTGAGAGAAATTGAGCAAACGTGGCAGTTGGTTCAACCCAGTGGCATGAATCCTTACTTTCGGCATCAGATCAGAGCCTGCCACTTTGGTGATTGCAACCGTCGTGGACTCGGAGACAGCCTACATTCTGCAATGGTCATTCGATGCATACAACAAGAAGTTCTGTTCAATTTAGACGAGTCGTGTATTTCGCATCATTAATATTTGACTTAACACTATGTGAAGTAAGGCATTCATCAGCCTTGTAGTTTTGAAAGTGGATTGGCGGTCTTGCAGTGACTAGGATTTATGGCAACACCCTCAGTCGCTCTCGCCTGCACACTAAGCTCGCGCATCTATGGAAGAACTAAGGATTGTGAGGTCTTCAATCAAACCAGATTTGTGCGCGTGATCTGGAGGCTCGCAAACTTCCAACCACACAATCCAATGGCGAAGACCTTGAAGCTGACGCTCTTGTGTTTGTCAAAGTATATAAGCGAAAACGAAACCGCGGTGGCTGGACATGCACGCGACGTCTGTCTAGACGTTGTGTAGCTTAGTTTTGATATACTTATATTAAGTGCCTGGCGCTGTCCAGGAAGTGAGAATAGGTATGCTGCTGCAGAGATAATTGAAGTCACGTTGGTTGCAAAAAGCACACAAACAAAGAATGCTTGAATGACCTGGTGGTAGTTATCAGTGGACTCTGCTACGGAGCCTGAAGACATTTGGTCAACACGAGTAGGTGCGTAGATCACCATAATTGCAAACCGAATGCAACCGGGTTACCAACTGATGAATTATGCCTTTCAACCCAACGCCCTGCGTTGAAGAACAAACCGCGGATGCTGAGGAGCTCATGCACGTGGACGCGCAGAAGAAAGCATTCCCATCTAATTGCTCAGTGCATTATCCACCGGGTCCATACCAGCACACCAATGGGACCACCACTACTGTATGAGTGTGTCCCATACCACACCGAAGCACTCAGCCGCTTCATCACCATCGTCATCATGCACCTCATGCCGCCAAGTGGAAGCGCACAAGAAGGCATGTGCACACTTGCCTTGCCTACTTTGCAATCTCAAGTAACAATGTGACTTGGCTCATTGCGAGGAGTTGTCAACCTGCTATTTGGTAAGAAAGTGCTCAAGAAGACAAAGTGTCGGCCTCAAATAACGTCACAAAAGCTTGCAACAACCACTTCCAGTGGCGCAGATCTGGCGCATTTCAAATGAGCAAGTCGTGAATGCCAAACCCACAAACATGTTCGAGTGCTGCAAATCACGTCTGCCATGCATTGGGGGCTTGATCTCAATCCAATGGCGCCAACCAAGTTGAGTCACGCCAAGTGCCTCCATCATAGACCATATCCCAATCTGGAAAGCCTTTGCTCACTCGAGCACAGTCACGATCAACGCCTCTGACACAACAGTCCTCCATGTCGATGGCAGTGCCTCGACTGCCTCTTCCATCGACCTCTGCTGTGAGCCACATCAAGTTTGTCATCGACATTTGTTGCCACAGCGTGCGTCAACTCCTCTCTGCAGTCCACAGCTGATGGGGCATCCAGGGATGTTCATCTATTTCCAAGGGTCAACCAACGTTCATCATCAAAGTCGTTCCATTCGAGCGAGTGTCGTTGGGGTTGAGAGTGGGTGGTGGGTGACATTCATACCTAACGAGGTGTGTTATGACCAGTGGGAATGCCTCACCATTCCTACGCTATCCAAACAAATGTGATGACTCAGCGGTCAAAGTGGGTGCCACCAGCCATTTTTAACTTGTGTCTGTCCAAAATGCAGGAGCTCTCAGTTGGAGATGGGGTGTGGCAAACAGTGTCAAGTGGCGATAGTGAGAGTCAGTTGTTGTGGAATGCATCAAATAGGTGTCCTTTTCCAAAGAAGTACAAAACTGGTTTGACTGTGACCCAACAGATGCACGAAATGGCATCGCGAACACTCACGTGGAGCCAAGAAATGCTAATAAAGAAATCAGGCTACGAGTGCCATCATGGGGCTCCTCAAGGGAGTGGTCATGGGGTGGGAGTGGATGCCTTCGCGGCGCCCAACTGGAACGAATTCGATGACACTGCAGTGAAGCGACTAAGATTTGGGATGGGTTCTGGTGAAAACTCCAGTAAAAGGAGAAGTGGTCTGCAATTTGTTGACTTGTGAAAAGTAAGTTCTCTGCACCAACATGCACAGAAAACCCACAGCGGCAAAACTGCAACGATGTGGAGAGTGGCAGGAACGGTGTGGGCAGAGAAAGAGGAGCGTAACGTCTAGGGGGACTCTGTGACCGGCAAAATGCACACATGCCACGCGGCCTTGCCAGCACCTACCACACCTCTGGACGCCATCCCACATTCCACAGATTATTAACATCAAGTCATTTGATTAATGGGTGTGAACAATTGCAGGTGGAATCAGTCCTCAGTGTCGATCGTGTTTTTGCCCTTGCGACCAACGTAACTGGAAGTTTCCCTATCTGTCTATGCTGGTTAAAATGAGTTTCCCGCCACTCTTCAAGTTGCACCCATTTCTTTTTGGAATCCTGCCAGAGGAGAGCCCAGTTCTATGCTACTTGACGCAGAGGGTGTGAGAAAATATGGTCGAAAGAAGTGCACCCACGATTTTAGTATTTAGACTGTAGTAGACTCACTCCATTTGGGGAGCAAACGCTGCCTGCCTTCCCACCCCACCCTCTTTAATCACCATCTACCACCTTCCCACCCCCATTTCTGCTTCCCTCTCCCCTCGATGTTAACACCTTCAGCGAATGCCAACATTAATACCGCATTGCCAACCCACTCGCACAGCATCCACACTCCCATGAAATCACCACACTCCTCCAACCAGGTAGATGCACCCACCAGCCGAAGCACACACATAACTCCACAACACCACCACGCGTCTCTCATTCCGAAATGACTTGCCACCGACTAATACTTGCATTCTCGTTGAGGCAAAGCAATTCGTAAGAACGCACATCTCTAAACAAATGCGTGGTTTCCCATCCAAACAGCCCATCCGGCCAACCCTCCCTCTTCGCCCAACAGACGGGTGAGCCCACATGGAGTAAAACCACTAACAGTTGGGTTGAAAGCACAAGTAACTTTATGCAAAAATAAGTTCTCTGCATGAGAAACCACAGCCAATTCACAGAAAAGGGAAACTACAGTGATGTGAAGAGTGTTGGCACCACCATTAACTGCCGACGTCAGGCACAGCGTGGGCGCAGAAAGGGAGCAGGAGACCCTTGAGGACTCAGTGTGACCAGCATCATTCACATGTGCCACACGCCTTGCCAGCAGCCACCACACCTGGAAGACATCCACAAACGAGGACAACAACCAAAAGAGCACAAATCTGTTGCGCTGTACTAAGCCACAATCGCTCAATCCACCTGCCCAAGGGAACCACGAATGGCGCTCGGCCTTTCAGCCAGTCGACGATGGACGCGTAGAGGAAGAGGGCGTCAAACAATACGCGACGTAGCCTAATATGGATTATTAAAGCACTTTCCAGTCGCCACAACCACCAGAGCTTGGCTGGAATACACAGCCAGAGCTGATCCCAATGCTACCGTTCAATTTCACCCAGTAGTGTCGTAAACAGTGCACCAGGCAAACCGAAGCACACAAAGGTGACTCGGTTGGTCCACTACCGAAGTACAACTCTTACTTTCGGGGAAGAAATGACCAGGTCAGGACATCTGCCCCCCCTTCCTTCCCTCACCACTGTAGTCATGCCACCAAATGCGTCCCAAGCGTGCAAAAGCTCGAGTTTTGTGCTCCACGAGTGACCCTTGCATCTGCTACCTCCTCGCATCCAACCGTAGTCGATGCAATCCCCGATAGCCTCGTTCCCTCGTCGTGATCCCCCAAAATGCATGTTATTTCCTCAACCTACGCAGAAAAATTGGCAAACGAACACACTAAAGCACAAACAATTCCCGACCTCGAATGAGACTCTGGTGGATTCAACAAAGTCTGAAAAGGTTGAGAATAAGTGCCGAGATCTTCGTGGCCTCTTGCCTTTTTGCACAAACTACATGCGAGTAACCAAAACCCACCGCTACAAAAATAACGAACCTCCCAGCACTCCAACTAATTATTTTAACGCAATCGCCTGAGACATTGTGTAGTGAAACAAATAAGCGCGAAATAGCTCCTTTGTGTGTGCATTAACCAAAGTTCCTCTTTTGTCTTTAAGTACGCAAGTTACAATACGGAAAGATCAGTGAATGAGCAGGTGAAGGCCTGCAATAAGTATTTATCAATGAGAAAAGACAAATGAGTTATGTAAAGAAGAAAAGATTAGGCAATGCTATTCATACCATACTATAAGGAAAAAGCTGTTATCGAATATCTAACTTTGCATATTTGATGAAATTTCCTATGAAGAGTTCCTCTCCATGATTGAAGCAAGTCGATGTTCACTTTATACAAAGTGCCAAAAGTCGTGTGGATGAGTGGCTTCTTTCCAATCTTTGGCAATGAGTGTAGCGTCCCAAGTCTCCCCTTAAGGTAAAAGAAGGCGCAGTACTAGGGCAGAATATGTATATTCCGGAAACAGAGGACTTGGGGACTGTTGGCACGGCCTGGAGACCGACCAACCGGCTAGAACAAGATGGCCACCTAAGTGACCCAAACCGGTAGTTCGAACAAACAAAGTATTACAATGAGCACAACCAGGAATCAGTGAAATTTGTTCCCGTACAAGGTTATGGACGGGAGTCACATTGATTCGTGAACCTCCAGATAAGCCATCGAATTCAAACGCCTTGCGAACATTAGAATAGCATCCATTCTTCAACGCTACATGAAGCAAACAAACAAAACGGCGTCATTCGCCAATCTCTCACATGTTCACCATTCACGCCAACCTGGTCGTCCATTGCCGCTTCCCAACATGGGGTGCGCGGTGGTTAACCGAGTGCTTCGACGTGGTATGGGACGAATGCACGCACCAGTGTTCAAAGGTTTATGAATCAATTATGCTGTGTGTTGTTAGGTTGGACTGCACTTTCCTGCACACCAAACTCTGTGAGCAGCTCAGCCTACGCGAGTTATATTTCAGCCCCAAGCACCGGGTTGAGAGGTAGCGGCTGTGGGCTACCAGCATTTTTGCCCACGAAGCCGCTTCACAACTGCATTGTCTTCTCATTGCAGTAGCTCCCACTTGCATCCTTCCCGTCCCAACTGTCCTCCTCTCCTTAAGTCGCCTTCTTCCTCTCCTCTTCATCGTCACCTCCACCCCACGAACCGCCTGGCTGTACCATCCTTTTTCGTGCACTGGACGGAGACATGACATGCCATTGTGCTGCGAAATCTGTCACAACTCCAGTCCACACTCTCACCACATTTGACACGGGACAGAGGCTACCTCAACACAGGATGCTCTTTGATCTCACTCCTCTTCCTCCTGCGGTGGTTAAGGTGTACAATTTGCCCAATTCTTTCTAATGGAGAAACTGCGTCGGTCTGCTGTGACGGTGGAGGAGAAGATTGACAGTTACACAGAGCACGGTGTGTGTGTGGCGGCTTGTATAATATGCCACCCAAGTCCGAAACCGGCAGTTTGAACAAACAAAGCATTACACAGCCCCTCTCTTCTTTCGAGCGTCGTCCCCAACGGTCTCCTTGGTCGGCCTCTCGTCTCAGCCATCACAACGCAATCGGTGCTGTGAGATGCACCTACGAGCTAACCGTGACAGCAATCGAGAATCGAGCGCATGTCTTCTTGTAGTACGATCAATTCTGCATAGAACTAGCTGCAGCAAATGCGCATATCTTAGTCCTCCTCTCCCACGATAATTCGGCCTAGTGAAAGATGGGGGCACAAATCCAATTTTTTAGGCGAATTGAGAAACACAACACAAGATGTGATTCCAGACTTGTCTGATGCCGTGGAAGAAACGCGAGGTTATCGTAGAATCAGATGATGCTTGACCACAACGTCACTGATCCACCTTGGCAGTTGCACTGGACTTACAGTTCACGGCTAGTGTCGCTTCAGTTGTTGATGCCTTCCCTGTCGAACACGAGGGCGAGGGAGGTGCCGAAGATGAACGTCGATCTCAGCCCTTCTGTTTTGGGATGTGACGGATTCTCCCATCAGCAGCACAAGCACTTCTTTCACACCACCAAAGTTTGCTAGAAGTGGCATGGAGCAGGATAAAATCCACCAAAGTCAGTTTCGCTTTCCGCTGCCACCAATGTAGCGTCCCGAGGCTCCCTTTGAGGTGAGAGAAGGCGCAGTACTGGGGCAGAATATATATTTTGGAAACAGAGGGCATGGGAGCTGTTGGCACGGCCCCAAAAGCCGGCCAACCGGCTAGTACAACATGGCCAGCCAAGTGACCGAAACCGGCAGTTGGAACAAACAAACTGTTCCACCCCCTTCAACTGTCATGCCTGTAATTAAAAGGTGCAGATGTAATTGTAGCGGGATTTTCCTGTTCCTCCTCTTCTTTTCTCTCCACCTTGCTACAAGAAGGTGGAGTTCTTCTTGGCATCACTTTATTTAAGGAAAAGGTAGGTAAAACAGTCCATATCTACTGGGGATGGGTCTCCGGCTCTGGAAGGGAAGATGCGAGCTCGTCCGCGACCACGTGGATACTGTGTTTCCGCCATTCACCTACAAAGCGCATGTAACACCACCATGATTGCAGTAATACACTGTTTGTTGTGACTATAGGTTTCGGATTCGACTTCGGTCAATGAGGTGGCCACGTTCCCCTAACTGGTAGGCTTGGCCTCCGGGACATGTGAAGGGGTTCTTCTTTTCCTCCTCCTCTTCCCTTTCTACCTTATTGGAAGAAGACCTGGCTTTTCTGGGCATGCTTTATTTAAGAAGAAACGCTAAGTGGGTAAGTCTAGACTACAGGAGTCACGGTGTCCTGAGCTGGGGGGGAGCACACGTTGACTCGCTCTCGGCTACGTGTAAATTGTGTTGCCGCCTCTCACCTACGAAGCGTATATAAACACAAGCATTATTACACAGCCCCCCTCCTTTTTTTGAGTACCGTCCCCGGTGCCACTCTCGCCCATTGGTTTAGTTATGCCCTCGGGGGTTTTCCCTTCCTCCACTATTCCGTAGACTTCGTCCTCATATCCAACCGGCGGGGGGCCTTTGTAAGGTCGCATCTTATTGTGGTGTACCGTAATCGGCTGAGCACGAAATTCCGCGTTTCGGACGAGGTAGTTCGTGAGGGAGAGGATTTTCACTACGCGGAAGGGATCTTTGCTCCAAGGGTGATAGAATTTCCGATGGGTTCCAGGTGGAGGAACCGGCTTGTATATTTGGACAAGATCCCCTTCGCGATAGGTGTTGGGTCGGCTACGCTTGTCGTAGAACCTCTTTTGTCTACTATAAGACGTTTGTAGGTGTCGCCGCGCCAAATTGAACGTCTTTCTTATCCCTTCTTTTAGGCGCAGAACGTAATCCGGCACATTGTCGGGTGTTGTCTCTTTGCTCGGGATAAAGATGTCGGACGGAACTCTCATTTCGCGTCCTGTGAGCATTTTGAATGGAGAGACACCCGTTGACGCGTGGACTGTGGCTCTATACGCTAGCAGGGCGCGTCCCAGGCTCAAATCCCAGTCTTCTGGCCTCGCCCCCTTGGTAAAAGCCTTCAGAAGTCCCACCAGGGTGCGGTTTGTTCTTTCTACCTGGCCGTTGCCTTGCGGGTGTCCTGGTGTCGTGCGTGTCTTCCTAATTCCGAGAGTCTTGCACAGTTCCCCAAAGAGCCGACTTTCGAAATTAGGACCTTGATCGCTGTGGACTGATTCGGGGACACCGTGTTGACAGATCCAGCGGTTGAAGAAGGTTGAAGCGACTGTTTCGGCGTCTTGAGACTGCATGGCTTCAGCTTCAGCTACTTTCGTGAAGTAATCAACTATAACCAGGATATACCGGTTTCCTCTTTTGGTAGGTGGCAGGGGACCCATAATGTCAATGCCCACCCTTTCGCCTGGAAATCCTGTGGGCATGGGTTGTAGGGGAGCCATCGCTGTTATGTGAGGTTTCTTGAAACTGCTACAGGTGATGCAGGCTCGGCAGAAGTCGAGTACGTCCGGGGTAAGAGAGGGCCACCAGTATCGTTTGCTTGAGGCCTCCACCATCTTCTTCACACCTACATGCCCCAATTGCTCGTGCAACTCCTGGAGGACTGTTGGTATCAGCGAGCCAGGAACAAGAAGACGTTTGGGAGACGTGGTGTCCTCCTGATACCATAAAACTTCGTCTTCCAGGGTGAGTTTGGGCCACTGTCGCCATATCTGTTTGGCGGCTTTGCTGGACCATTTCATCTCTTCTGCAGTAGGCTTGAGTGAGGACGCCAGAAACCTTTCGTATAGCAACGCCGTGTCGGGATCTGAACTTTGTGAATTTCTCCACTGGTGTCTAGTGGGTTCGCTCAAAAATAGCGTGCCCATTATACCGCTTTCCCTCTCTGCTGAGAGAGGTCTGCCAGACAGCGCATCCGCGTTGCCATGCTTAGTCCCTTTTCGGTATTGCACTGTAAAATCGTATTGTTGCAGTTCTTTGTACCAGCGTGCCACGGAGCGGTCAATCTCCTTCATTGTTTTTAGCCAGGTCAGCGCTTGGTGGTACGTTCTCACAATGAACTATTTCGCTATCAGGTAATGTCTAAAGTGTCGAACCATTGTAAAGATGGCGTACAGTTCGCGTTCCGTTGCACTTTTCTGTCTCATTTTTTTATTGAGCCTGGTGCTGGCGTATGCGATGACGTGTTCCCTGCCTTCTTTATCCCGTTGGGATAGAACACCGCCTACAGCTACGTCACTGGCGTCTGTGTCTAGGACGAAAGGAGGTGCGCCGTTCTCGAAGTTGGGTAAGGCCAGAACCGGAGCGGAGCAGAGCCTGCGTTCTAGTTCCTTAAAGGCCTCATCATGTTCGTTCTCCCACGTGAAATTCTTTTTTGCCTGTTTCTCTGTTAATTTGTGCAGGGGACCGGCGATCTTGACGCAGCCTTTGACGAAACGCCGGTAGTAGTTTGCCAAGCCGAGAAAGCTGCGGAGCTCCGTCTGATTGGTCGGTGTCGGCCACGTTCTCACTTGGTTTGTACGGTCTTCGGTAGCTGCCATCCCATCTGACGAGACTGTAGGCCCCAGGAATGTAATCGAACGTTGAAGGAAGTAGCATTTCTTTGGGTTCAGGATCAATCCAGCGTCTCGGAGACGATCCAGCACTAGTTTCAGGTTGGCATTATGCTCTTGCATGTCTCTGCCAAAGACAAGAATGTCATCGAGGTAGATTATGCAGTGCTTTGGAGAAAGCCCCATTAGTGCAGTCTGCATCAGGCGTTGGAAAGTAGCTGCAGCGTTACACAGTCCGAACGGCATTGTCTGAAATTCAAAGAGTCCATTTGGCACTATGAAAGCTGTCTTTTCTCTGTCCGTCTCCGCCACCTCCACTTGCCAGTACCCGGACTTCAAGTTCAGAGTAGAAAACCACTTTGATCCGTGCAGGGAATCTAGTGAGTCGTTGATATGAGGTAGTGGGAAAGCGTCCTTCTTAGTCACAGCGTTCAGTTTCCTGTAGTCAATGCACAGCCGTAGGCTCCCGTCACTTTTCTTCACCAGCGCAATCGGGGAGGCCCACGGTGATTTGGATGGCCGTATCACACCGTCGGAGATCATCTCGTTCAGTAGACGGTTTACCTCTTCCAAGAGGGGCGGAGGAATGCGTCTCGGGGGCTGCCATATTGGCTTAGCTTCACCTGTATCGATGGCATGTTTAATGATGCTCGTTCGACCGAGTTTGGTTCCTTGCCAAGAGAACATTCTAGAGTATCTGCACAGCAACGAGTGCAGTTCCTTCCTTTCGCTCTCGGTGAAGTGTGTTAACCGTGAGCAGAGCTCATCCAGGTTGTTAACAGGAATACCCGCGGCTTCGAACAGAGCACTGCAGATTTCGTCAGCGTCCTTTCCCAGGGAAGGCTCGGCTGACTTTACTGCTTTGTGTTGCTGAGTCTAAAGGTACCCTCTGCGAAATTCAGGATTGCTCCAGTATTGCGGAGGAAGTCGACGCCCAGTATCGCGTCACATACTAGTTCTGGACACATAATAAATTGTACTGTCCAGGACTCCTTCCCTATGGTGATATTTAGCGACGTCTCTCCGATCGCTTTCATCTTCCTCCCTTCAGCTGAGAGTAGCTTTATGGAGGACGACCGAGTACCGATCTTGCGGAAGAGATCTGGAAACGTAGCGGGATTCACCAGGGACTTCACTGCTCCCGAGTCCAGGAGGAAACGACAGGGGTATCCTTCTAACTGGCCAAGAGCTTGTAGAAAAGGGCGAGGGGCGTTTGGGGGTTGGCAAGATAACGAGAAGTAGGTCTCACCTGCTCTTGGGGTCTGGCGTGGAGGAATCCAGCGGGCACGTGGCTGAATTGGCCGTCGATGGGACGTCTGGGGGGTAGACATCACCGGAAGTTCCTGACGGAACTTAGACGCGGCCTTGACCAACCGATTGAGATCGTTGGTCTCAATTGCGCTGAGTTTTGCGAGAGGCTTGGCGGTTTGACTCCATCGCAGAACTGGACAGACACCCAGCTGGTAGCTTTGGCTGGGAGGCAGCCTTTGAAGGCTCTTTCTGCCAGGAGTTGTAGGCTGCGAGCGTAGTCTTCGTCGGTTTCACCCACTTTTTGGTCTCGGCGGAAAAACTCTTTGGCCAGAGAGCGTTCACACTTATCAATGGCCAGCTGCGAGAGGATCTCACAGCAATGGTCGAGGTCGGAGTCGAGGGTGACTCCTGCCCTAATTGCTGAGAGAAGAAGCTCTTGTGGAAGAGCCTGGAGAAGAAGCAGCGCCCTCTGTTGCTGTGGGTACCAGTGGGTGTAGAATCTCGCAGTTTGAATCCAATCTTCAAAGTCGATATCGCCTTTGAAGGGGGGAAGGTTCGCCGACGCTGCCACCAGTGTGAAGGGGTTCCTCTTTTCCTCCTCCTCTTCCCTTTCTACCTTATTGGAAGAAGACCTGGCTTTTCTGGGCATGCTTTATTTGAGAAGAAACGCTAAGTGGGCAAGTCTAGACTACAGGAGTCACGGTGTCCTGAGCTGGGGGGGAGCACACGTTGACTCGCTCTCGGCTACGTGTAAATTGTGTTGCCGCCTCTCACCTACGAAGCGTATATAAACACGAGCATTATTACAGGACATGCCTGCAGGTCCGTTCTCTCCGTTTGCCAAATATTTGCGTTCTGCACTGGCATTACTCCTTCCTTAAGCACAGGGAGGTCTCAAGACGCTAAAGCAGATCCTTCAGCTGAGGCTAGCCTCTAATTTGAAGTACTTTCTGAGGATTCCAAACCGCTAATTTGCGTAGCACTAATATATTGCTTTTATAGATGTGAAAAAGCTCACAATGCAACGGCTGAAGCTTCAGCTTGAGCATGCCTCCCATTTGAAGTACTACCTGAGAATTCCAATTCGCTGAATAACGGAAATCAAACCAAGCATTATTTAAATAACATGTGCAATAAATGCCATACCATCCTCGGTTATTGTCGTATTTGCCACCTTGAATTGCCTTTCGTGCACAGATTTTTAGGCATTTTATTATAATTAATGCTCATGTAAAATGAAATAAACACATACGTATGTCTGCAACATTTGCGAATTTGGCATCACGACTGCCTAGTCGAAAACCGAAAACAAAGTCAGCTAAGCCAAGCAGTTCATTGGTATTTTGCAAAGAGAGTGTCTTAGTCGATTTATTTCTTCTACTGAGCACCTGCTGCGCGGTCTACGTGAATTTGGTTCTCGTGTGCGTTCTCTGCCGACCATAAGTGTGGTCGGGTTTCGGGTTAAAGAGGTTGTGTTTTGCGCAAAGTTTGGGGAAGTCTAGTGGACTTTGGGCTGTACTTGGTATGAACAATGCATGATCTTTGATTCTACAGAAGTGTGTGCTTCTAGTAAAGTAGTATGTGCTAGGAGTGGAAATGTCATTCGAAACCAATGAATGTGTAACTCGCCTTTGCTATCGTTCTACGCATGTCTCTTACTTGGGAACGAATTGTAGTGCACCGGCTTCCGTCATGTATGTGCCGGCTACTGGTAGGTCCTTTCATACTTTGTACATGGTGAAGGGTGGTTATTTTCGTTACTGTAGTGTTCGTGCTCGTAGAGCAGATATCGTGTACATGGGAGACTTGGCGATATGATTGCTTGTTGACTTGGAGACCCTGGTTGTGTGCGCACAGTGTCTTTGTAGAAGGTGTTGTGTAGGGCCTTGGTAGTGGCTTAGTGGCGGGTTCAGCTTTGATGTGAGTTGGCGTTTGAGGTAGAGCCAGCTTTGATGCTTGCATAACCACGCTTGCCTCAGTCTGTAGCAGTCTTAATCGGTTGCATTGTGAAGCCCTTTCTTGTCGCCTACGTTTGCGTGTTTTGGTTGGCTTTGCGGTGCGTTGGACATTCACTGCTCAGGTTTCCTTTCTCCTGCATTTCAGCTGCTACTGTGAACTCGCCATGGTGGTGGAGCGGTAGTTGGGCGTCTGTGGATGGCAGACGAGGCGAGGTTATGGAGTCAGCACCTGCGCAGTGCCGCATTGGTCCTACGACGTGGATGATGTAGTGGTCGATGGGGGTGTGTTGAATGGCGATGTGATGGGTTTCGCCTCGTTTGGCGCAAGCAATGGGAATTTATATGGGTGCAAGCTAGTGACGAGAAGAGTGCAAGAGTAGAGTTTGCGTGGCAGGAAGTCTTACCCTCGATCGGAAGGGAACGGTGATTTGAGATGGTGATTGTGTCAATGCTGAAATGGCGAGATCGAGGAGACTTGTTACAGTTTTTATTAAGCTGTAGTCTGGTTCTTTTGGTGAGTTAGTGTTGTTTGTCCTTGCAATTTGGAACGTGTACTTTTACTCTACTATTGAGTTATTTTTCACAATACATAGATGCATTTTTGCGTTATTTTTCAGATTTCTTTGTTAGTCATGCATGCGTATATGAGTATGTTGGCATGTATATGTGCATGCATAACGTTTTTTATTGAACAGGATTCACAATAATAAGTCGGACAAGTTATCGTTGTCAAGAGACAGTAGGTCGAAGTTTGTTCTTCATGCTGAACATTTGTGGAATGCATTGATTTGCGTTGTTGTGATGGTTTGTTAGGTGGTGGACATCAACTTGAAGGGATTATGTCGGATAAGGTCTGATTTGTTATAAAACAGGAGGGAAATCGACCAAGCTGTTGGCTTTGCTTAGTGAATAATTCTGCTGGAATCCTTTGTGAAAGGTGACACTAGGTATCAATATGGTCTTGGGAGTTCGCAAATTGCACATGGAAGTTGTCAGTGCAGTATTTCATTGTTGAAATTGTTGGGCTCTCAGCGACGGTGGATGGTGATGGTAAGGAGGTTTAATGACTAGCCCTCGGTCCTTTTCTCGTGGCGACCGCATTCACTGCTGGTTATGAGCTGCTTTACGCCGCCGTTACAGGTTCATCGGGCTGCCAACCTGCATCGTTACCGAAGGTGGCGATGGCGAGGGAGAATGTGAACGTAGAAGCCGGTCCGTGGAGAGGCGCTGAGATCGCCGCAGCAGGCGCCTTTGAAGTCGTTGTCGTCGTGAGCTGTGGTGTCGCAATTGTTGGACTTATTTGTGCAGCCGAAGGTTTCCTTGCTTAGTGTGGGCTAATCAATCACTCATGACATTAGATGTACAGCTTTTGGCATGGAGGACTTGCGAGCGGGTGAGTGTGGTGTGTTGGTGCCACGCGATAGCGAAGTGGAAGCAAATTACTAACCCGGTAAGTACTTTTCTATGCGGCAGTGTGCTGAACAAATGAAATGAGATGTTATCACTGGTCTACACTGGTTAGATGGGTTGTTGTTTTTTGTGAAGCATAAGTTTGTCAGGTATTGCTGTTGCCATTAACATTATGGTATGAGGAGAAGCCGATATGAGGTAGCTGTAGAGTGATTGGGAGGGTAGGTATGTCATGAGGCTTTTGTGTGTAAGTATGAGTTTCTGTGTGATTCGTTATCACACTTGACGATCGCTTGCTCAATGCTCAAGTAATGCCGTCCAAATGTGTGGGCGTTGCGGTGAGTGGGATGACTTAGGACTTCACACCCCACTTGCTTCCTGGCATATGAAAATGTGCCATTGTGGAATTCGTTTGTGTGTGTGTGTCTGTGTGTTTGTCGCTCATCTGCCAGTTAATGGCGTTGAGTGTCTTGCTGCCGCCTGCGACAAGTGGTTGGTCTTGTCGTTGCGTGCATGCGGAGTGACGTTAGATTTCAGACTAGCAGTCATACCAAAGCTTAATTGATTTGTTACTGTAGAGGTTGTGGGTCGAACTGTTGGCAGGAGTTGGACTGTTTTGCTTTTAGGTGAGCATTGCTTCTGGTGGTCGTGGAGAGGCGTGATGGTCAGCACATTTCGCCGTGCTGCACGGAATTGGCTTGCACCGCGGGGGATGGGGCGACAGAGGACGCAGCACTGTTACCGAAGGAGTACGGAGGACGGGGGATGGTGGTGGAGAAGGCAAAGTTGCCTCGTTGTTGCGCCTTCGCCTAGTGTCGGCGGTAAATACATGTGTGTATTCGACCCGAGTAAGATGCTTCGGTTGTCTTAGTAGGGGAAAGTGGTCGGGAGAAGATGAATAAGTTGCAGTACGCATGTTCGGAATAGTGATGGAGGTGTTGAATTGCGGATGGGAGGGCTGTTAGCCGCAGCCCATTTGCCTGACCATGGGATAGCCACCGCGGAGTATTGTACTTCAACGCGTGTGTAAGTGTTTTTATTTAGTTGGATTGCTGTTACGTGTTGGTGGCACAGATGTTGAGGCAATTGAAAGCAAGTGTCTGCACTGTTTTTGAAGCCATGTGAGTGGCATCAGGAAGTGCGGAATGGATGAATTGTGGGTGGGTGGATAAGTGGGTAGTTGGGTGGATGGGTGTGAGGGGGTTTGTACATTGGTGAGGGGGACGAGGTGCCGCCAACCATAATGTGCATGGATATGTATGCAGGAAGGCGGGAAGGGGAGTAGGCTGCATACGGCTTGGGTAAACACGCGTGCCTTCTCCTCTGCAGGACGGCTTTAAATGTCACGGCGTCATGTGGGTGGGTGGTGCCTTGAAGTGGATGTGATGGCCAGTACCGTCGTAGAGCAACTGCGTGGGATTGAATGGGATGCTAAACGAGGCGGTCGGGTGAGGTGGAGATTGTGGTAGGAGGCGAGATGGCTGAATGCCTCTTGGTAACATCCGTCAGCGTGCCTGCAGTCTTTTGTGTCATATCTTTGTCCGATGCTGGCCTTTCGACTGCCTCGTTGGCATAGCATTGATACCTCTCTCCAGCTATTGGCGTTGGCCTTCAAACAAATGAGAGTTCTTAGGTGGACAACGCTATGGGAGTAAATGATGGAACTGTCGAACCAGAGTAAAGCTGAAATGCTTTTCGATGAGACTAGGCTCGGATGAAATGCCTGTCAGGGTGAGAGTGAGGTGAAGTAGGCACTAGTTGTAAAATACATAACTGGCTCCTGGAGTTTAAAGCTTGTAGTTTTAGAGTTGACGGGAAGTGCTGACTAAAACGACTCACGTCCGCATCCCAATAATGGTTGAGTTAGGGGCAAATCATCCCCAAGATGAAGACATGGCGTTGCGTCGTAGTTGGAGCTGAAGGTAGGCATGCGTAGGCTGAGTAGTGGCATTCCTTGTGAAGAGTTAATGCAAAGGCCATTGGAGAGTTAGGTTTTGTTGTCTCCACATTGCTTCATGGTGGACGAATTTCGCCCCGCACAATGCGAGGACGGTGACGACCTTGAGAGCACCACAATGCCACGCTGATGGGACGCGACGTCTATGAATATGTCGTAATGTATATGTGCAAGCACAAGGTTTTTATTGAACGGGATTCACAAAGGCAAATCGGACAGAGACAGTAGGTTGAAGTTTGTTCTTCATGCTGAACAATTGTGGAATGCACTGCTTTGAGTTACTGTGATGGTTTTTTAGATGGTGGGCATCAACTTGAAGGGATTATGTCGGATAAGGTCTAATTTGTTGTAAAACAGGAGGGAAATGGACCAAGTTGTCGGCTTTACTTAGTGAATATTTCCCTTGGAATCTTTTGTGATAGGCGGCACTAGGTATCAATTTGGTCCTAGGAGCTGGCACATCGCAAATGGAAGTTGTCAGTGCAGTATTTCTGTGTTGAAGTTGTTGGGTTCTCAGTGACGGTGGATGGTGATGGTGATGGTGAGCAGTCTTATTGACTAGCTTTCGCTACTCTGCCGGCGCGACTGCATTCGATGCTGGTTATGGGACGCTGTGCGCCGCCACTGCAGACTCATGAGGCTGCCAAAATGCATCGTTGTTGATGGTGGCAATGGCAAGGGAGAATGTAAGTAGAAGCCAGCCTAAGGATTGGCACTGAGACCGTCGCAGCAGGCGCCTTTTAGTTCTTCTTCTTCTTCATCGTCGTCGTCGTCGTAGACAACTGTGATGTCGCAATTGTTGGTCCTATTGGTGCTGCCGAAGGTTGTCTTGCTCAATGTGGACTAATCAATCACCCATGACATAAGACGGAGGGCTTTTTGTGCGGAGGACTTGTGAACGGCTGAGTGTGGCGTGTGGGTGCCACGAGAGCCGATGGCAAGTAGCTGTTGAGTGATTGGGAGCGTAGGTATGTCATGAGGCTTTTGTGTGTAAGTAAGAGTCTCCACATGATTTAATACATATTTGGTGAACTTTTGTCCAATGTTCAAGTAACGCCGTCCGCATATGTGAGCGTTGCAGTGAGTAGGATGACGTGTTGCCTGCATGAAATGACCCACCACCTCCAATAGCTGGTGAAACGTGCCGAAATTCGGTAAACTACAATCCATACCTACGACGACGCTAGCCAGCGTTAAGCAACCGCCGCTAACACTCAGTGCAGGGAAGTACTGACTCCGTTTCCGCATACTTGTTTCGCGCTGTAATCAGCACCAGGTTTGCGTGAATGGCGAAGAGGTGAGCGATTGGCGAATGACACTTATGAGAAACCGTGGCTCACGATAAGTGTACGAAGCTTCACCAAGTTGCAGTGTTGTTGTTCTTTTGACATCCTGTCGAAAAAGCATGGGCGAACAGTTATGAGTTATGTTCTGTTCAAGCGGGACAAACTTCATGCCGGTGAGTCTTTGCTGGTTGGCTTTAGGTGGGAATCCAAGGAGGGTGCATTACAATTGTTGCAAGAAGGATTTCCTGGAGACGTAGCCCTGACTCCACCTCACATGACAATTGGGAGTCATTTGATTCAACACTTCGTGGCAATACTAGCAGCGTTTGGCCCATTGTTGCTTCAATGCAGAGTTGAAGAATGGATACCATTGAGAAATTCGAAAGGTGTTTGAATTCGATGCCTGCTTATCTGGAGGTCCGCGAATCAATGAGCCTAAACTGACTTGAAGCACCACCACCGCATTCTCCAATGTTTTCAAATAAGTCGGTGCTGGGCATGCTGAGTGTAATACTATGATTGTTCGCTGCCGGTTTCGGTCATTTGGGTGGGCACATTGAACCAGCCGGTTGGCCGGCCTCTGGGCCGTGGCAGCAGCCCCAACTCCTCCCCCATACCTTCAATCCCTCTTTCTACAGAATGTTTGTTCTCTCCACATTCTATGTCTTCTTTAACCTTGAAGGACTTTGATGGACTTCTATCCGGATCCATACCGCTTGTGTCAAGCCTTATCGGTGTGAAAGAAGTGCATGTGCTACGGATGGGAGAATCTCTTACATCCCATAACAGAAGAATTGAGATCGAAGTCAATCTTCGGCACCTCCCTCGCCCTCGTGTTATGCAAGGAAGCTATTAACGACTGAAGCGGCACTAGCCGTGAACTCCAAGTGCAGTGGATCTACCAAGAGGGATTAGTGACGTTGTGGTCAAACCTCCTCCATAAGCTTTCTCTCTCTCTCTCTCTCTCCTGTTCTTAAGCAACTCGACACCCTCCGCCGAAATGTGTATCTGCATATGTAGAATGGGCAGGACGCCATTCGACAGCACCGTTTAATGCTTTGCACACTGGATTGCGTGCATCCCATGCCTAAGAGGACCGATCGTCCATTTGCTCAGGTTTCGATGATGCCCTCGCGTTTCTCCCACGGCAGGCAAAAAGCCCGGAATTACAACGTGTGTTGCGTGTGTCTCGACCCATTCACACATTTGGATTCGCACCCCCCCCCACTTTATTGCGACACACTATCGTGGAGAGGAGGACTAAGAACTACGCATTTGCTACACTGAGTGCTACGCGGAGTTGATGGCACTACAAGAGGACGTGCACTCGAGTCTTGATTGCTGACACGGTTAGCTCGTGGGTGCATCTCGCAGCACTGATGACGTTGTGATGGCTGATACGGGAGGCTGATCGAGAAAAGCGTTGGGGACGAGGCTCGAAAGAAGAGAATGGCTGTGAAGTACTATGTTTGTTCGAACTGCCGCTTTCGGTCACCAGGGTGGCCACATTTTACTAGCTGGTTGGCCTGCCTCCGAAATGTGCCTACAGACCCAATCCTCTGTCTCAGGAACATATGTTCTGTCCAAGTACTAAGCCCTTTTAACATTAAAGGAACAGACGAAGGGAAATGCAAGCATTGAGTCCACAGCAGAGTGTTCACTTGCCAACACAAAGTGGAGGTGACATGCTACTGCATTCCTTGATGGAGAGGGAGGAACTAAGCCCAAAAACACGTCTTTCAAGGTAATTTTACAAAACACCCGACGCACGATATCCCACGTTTTGTGAAAACTGCACGATCAAATGCCACGAACACCGCCTTGACAGTGATCTAACAGGAAACTGCGTAACGTCTTCCCTCCTCTCTCTAAGCCTTCTCTCAAATAAACGACAACACCACTTCCACCTCGGAGGTGCAGACAATGCCCAAAGCGTGGCTACTGCAATGGCAACGCAGGCGTCGATTTCCGCAAAGGCGTATTTGGTGTAAGACAGTTCGAAGTCACCGAAGCGACGTATTGCAGATCGTCTGCGTACGTCAATGCAAACAACTGAAAATGATGTTGGCACGTACTCCAAAGAAGAACAGCGTAATTGCATTGACTAAATGCATGAAGGCGCTACAAAATCTAAGAGGACTGTCATGCATGTAAGCAGAAAGAGCAGATGTAATACACTGTTCGTTGGGACTGTCGGTTTTAGTTTCGGTCACTGAGGTGGCCGTATTTCCCTGCCCAGTAGTGCTGGCCATGCCAGTAGGGCCGTTCTCTCCATTTGCCAAATATCTGCATTCCGCACTAGTATTATGCCTTCTCCTGACCGCAAGGAAGTCTCGGCACGCTATAACCTAAGCTTCAGCTCAAGCTTGTCGCCTATTTGAAGTACTTTCTGAGAATTCCGACCAACTTAATAACCGAACTAAAACTAAGTATTATAGTAATAAAATGCACAATGGATGTCACACTAGCCTAAGTGCTTTGTCATGTTTACTGTCTAAATTCGCCTTTTGAGTACAGATTGTGGGTGTTTTTTTTGATTAGTACGTTCAAGAAATAAAAAAAATACACGCCTGTATATGTGCGACTATTGTAGGATTTTGGCGTCACAACTGGCTAGTCGAATAGCAAAAACGAAGACAGCCAAACTGAAAGGAAATATTAGTAATTACCAAAGGCAGAAAATTATTGCGATTATTGCAACTAGTGCTGCCATACCATAACCACCACAATGAAATCGCAGCAAAATGAGCGGATGGGGAATTATTGCTTTGAAGTGAACCATCTGGGGGTCTAAACATCGGCGGCATGCAAGCAGGCTGGCGTAGCTTCTCTTGTAAACAATTAAGACGAGCGAAGAGGAAAGAAAAGCGAGACTGAAAGGCATTTCTTGCCGCTAAATTAACCTGAATCGTATCGAATGTACTGATCATTGTAGACAAGATGGTGTGTTGTTAACCCCTACTCAGGTAGAGGGGAAGGAAGGCAGCGTTCAGTAGTCGGAGATAGTTGGCGATGTTGATGGGACTTAAGGCAATCAGTGAGGAAGTCAAATGAAGCATATGGGTTTATGGTGAGAAGCTGGGTCACATCCCCACGAATCGCATCATTGGGCATGTCAGTAGGAAATGCTTGCACATCGGAGGTCTTCTCCCACTCCACTGCCGGTAAACACATTCATCTACAAGTACACGTTAGCTGGAAGAGCTGGCACTCGAAATGTAACATCAGCAACTCGACAAGTGAAGGCAAAGTCAATCTGGAGGCGCGTTTGCGCAGATCTTCGCGACAAATAATTCAAGTCAGTGCTGATTTTATCAAGCTGCATTGTGGAGAAGCAAAGGCACAACACGGCTTACTGGGTCACATCAAGTACGACATAGGTGTTAATTTGGCATTGGATCATCTATCTATGCCTACAAGTCCGATTTCACTTCTAAATGTGTCCTGTTAGGACGTTGCGGTAATGTCGTTGCCGTGTGAGCACATGCTCGACTGACTAGACTAGACACAATGAAGGTGTAAGTGAGTTTCTAGCTTTTCGAATTGATTTGTGACTTTTGGGTGCGCACATTTGTGCATTCCCGCAGTCTAACTGCAAAGGTGGAAATGAGGTGGAGTGGATGATGCCTCTTCTGGTTGGAGTCGCAGCAGCACGCCACAGTGATGCCACCCACCTCCACACCCAAGTCATTGCATTGGTGGAGGCGGTGGGTGTGTGAGGCACGAGCACCTCCCATTGGCAAAGACTCAACTGGTTGGATATAAAGGTCACCACTCACCACTCACCACTCCGTCTCATCCACAACCCAAACAACTTTTCTGCGGCTTTCGGGGCGAAGCAGACCTCCACTCCTTCGACATGCAGTTCTCTCCGTTCAAAGGCACACTGCAGCTCTCTCCGTTCAAAGGCACACTGCTTCTCCTCGCACTGCTCTCAGTGTTTACCTTGAGTCACAGTGAGTCCAGCATCCCTTTGCGTTGACGATCCCTTTGCAGGCCTCTCCATAGATTCGATGATTGATTGCATGACGGGACAGCTGCTAAAATATGCACAAGAATATAAGACTGCACGCGACGGCAAGCCAACATACACCGTCGGCATTTGCTTCAACGTGACGAGGCTGGCACTAGCCCCTCCCAGTGGCGTAAGTCTTTCGCACTTCAAATGCCCAACTCGATGGCGTCGAACTTACAGATATGTTGGCACACAATTGTCGCACGAGGCCTCATTGTAGGAGGACAATGAAGTGTGCCATAGTGGGGAAAAGGCGATGTGTTGGCATTTCAAATGAGAGCATTTCCATGTTTTAGACCCCACAGCTGGTGGCTATTGGCAAAGCAAAGTTCGATGCTTCAGTGGAAGTAATCAGAGGCGACCATCCCCAGGTCAACTTGGCCTTGGCGGCTCCGGTCTTTGATGAGGCAGCTATCTATGTGACGTTGTTTCCACTGTCACCAGCAATACGCAGAGCTATGATAAAGAGCGAAGGCGAGAAATGGATCGGCGACGCACTCGGTATTCCCCTACCAGCTTACCTCTTTAAGGGTAAGATAGTCGAGCAGATGAGGGGAGTGCTGGAAGGCAAACTGAAGGCCTTACTCACCAACCTTGGTTAGAGCGTGTTTCAAGTCAGTGCCATCGATCAATCGACCAATCAAGCAATCAAGCGATCAGTCCCCTCCATGCCCCATGTATCCCCTTATGCCAGCCCTTCCCCAATCCATGCCAATGAATGATTAATTCTTTAGTAGTTCTTCCAACCCAACTAGCTTACACCGACACTGCAGTGCATCACACAGTACTGCGGGTCGGGCGGTAGTTGGAAATAAAGTGTTTACCCTAGTGAGATGGGCTTGTGTGTGTGTGTGTGTGTGTGTGTGTGTGTGTGTGTGGTGGGTATGTCGGTGTAAGGAGGGAGGGGTGGAGGTGTGAGTAGTCAGGCCGAAGCACTATCTCCACAAAGCACATCTTCTCCCTCTGGTTAGACTATCGCTTCCATCTGTGAGGTTGGAAAGAACACAAATCCGCGAATTGGTTGCTTTCGAGTAACCATTGAGAAGGTGAGCTGCGTAGTTGCTTGGACCACACTGCAACGCAGCAGCATCTGCAGACTCGCCTTCTGTGGGGCTGCCCCTTCCGTGTCCGCCTCTCTAAACATTCCGTAGGATTTCCAATTTCTCGCACGCCTTCCGTTACATTACACTGGCAGAGGGCTTTCCAAGGCACCTTCAAGGAATGCCAATGCCTAAATGGCCAGGAGGTGGATACCTGCATCCGTAAAGCTTTAGGCCGAAAGAGTTAGGTAAACATTGGCAACTCTGCTACACTTGCATGCTCTTTCCTCTAGTCATGGCTCGCCACATAGCCTGCACAGCTCACTTCACGAGGAGGGTACGACAGGTGCGCCCTCGACGTGTCTTGAGACATGCAACCACCACTGAATTGGGTGTTCACTTGAATGAGTTGCAAGCCGTCGTACGCTTTCACACCTGTCCTCAGATGACTTTCTTCTCCACGAAGGTTGATGTGGTAGCCGATGTGGAAGGATGATCTGGGCGACTGCCCGAGACAGACGCCGCTCACAATGCGGTGCAACTGTACGAAGACACTTACGACTTCTGCATCTCCACCTGAACGACGGCAGCGTGGTGTCTCACGTGAGCAGCCTACGCTGCCTGTCCCTCACCACTTCTGCATGTTACTAGTGAATCCGCTGGTCCGCATTCTTGCCTTATCATTCCCCCGGATTACCGCAGCTTAGTCAATCCAAAACGACTCGGTGCGTGTCAGCGCAGCGTCTGATACATGCATTATTGTCTATCCTCCTACTGCAGGCTTACAAACTGGGAGGCGAATCGGTGACATTACCTAGTCATCACCGACTTGTTGGGAAAACTGCAACATTCTTCAAAACAAGAATGTGCGTCGTAAGACCTTTTGCCAAACCAAATGAGTCCACATCTGAAAGGCTCGACAAGTAGCCCAAGCAAAATGTGCTGATTTGGTGGGTGGAAGCACTGTCTCTTGTCGTGCATCCTGGTTGATGCCATCGACGACGTGGAAGCGTGTCGGCACAACCTCAAACAAGAGACGTTGGCGGTTGTCCACTCTTCAGTACTCTTGCTTTGGCAGAGGCCATTGTGTCCGTCAGAATGAATTTCCAAAATCCCCCTTCTGAAACGGAAAGGTGGTGGGTGTGACCAGTTCCCTCCAATCCCTATTTTTACTTTACTTTTAGAAATGTCATCTGACAAGACCCACACACTTCCTGTCCCACTACTCATGCATGATTGTGAGGCGCTTAAAAGGAGCTAATGCAGAGGCGGTGTTGCGTGCATAGCCAACTATCACTGCTCCTGGTGGTGGGACATTTTGCAGAAGCCCATTGCGATCATCAGGCGGTCAATTTGCGAGGTGTCCCAACACTGCTCACCATGACGTCGTTGGTGACATCTGAGTAGATCGTGAGCAGTGTCTCCTGGGAGATGACACAAACCTATCTTCTCTGGGCAGAAGCCAAACAACGGGCAATCGCATCGGTGATTGGGTGCAAGGAGAGATGATGGCATTGTGCAATAACAACCCACTACTCATCTGAGCCTTTCTGCAGTTCATTCTTCTCACACTGCCTGCCTGTGCAACCTGCCTTCTTGGGGTAAATATGCAAGTCTTGGCAAGCATTCTCATTCATTTGGCAAATTCGCTTTCCATTCGCACAGTTGCAAACTACGCTGTCTAGTGGTGACACACCGTCTCCCTCCGCAATCAAACTGCGGTCTGCATTTAACATGACGGTTGACATGCCATCGTCATGGGCTCAAACATGCAAACGTGCAAAATTCATCGCTTTTAACGTGTAGAGGATGAATAGATAGACTGATGCTGCCATTGGTTTGGTTTGCTTAACGTGGCGTTTAAATGAAATTAAATGAATGGTCTCAGAATATTCATTGATAAGGAAAGGTGTTACAGGCATTCGAATGCACACACCGCACCCTCCATGACACCGTCCTGCGTGCTCTCCTTGATTGCGGTAGTGCTGCATCTGCAGTCTCTACCTCGACCGCAACTACCGCAGCGCATGCTTTCATGGGTTGTAGGATTGGTGCAAATCTTGTCACCAGACAGCCTTCCGAAACCTCGAAACAACTCAAAGAGCTCTCCTTCTTCCACAGCGCTGGGCAGGTTGTTGACAAGCCAATGACGTGGCTATTCGGCTTGCTATAGGGGTAGTGAACAACACACTTCACCCTGTTCGCTTAATCCGCATGCACTATGCTAACACTTGTAATCAGTGGTCTGCGTGCACCCACTTTGCTCGTCAAAGCTCAGGGATATTTGGGAGGCACTTAAGAGCCTAAGAATGCAATCGCACGAGTGCTGCTGTACCCACAAAATGCACATTATTTTGTGGGCTCAGCAACGACTATTCGCACTGCATGGGAAGCAAGCCGACGTGTAGCAGCTGCTTGGATTGCAATGCTTCCACATTTTTAGAGCTAACGGGAGGCACTGATCGAGAAGATTTACTCCCATAATCCTATAATGGTTGAGTTTCGTGCAAATGGTTCCTAAGATGAAGACATGGCGCTGTGTTGTGATTCGAGCTGAAGGCTGCGCAGTGGTATTGCTTCGAAGAATTAATGCAAACTGCTTCGATGAGGCTATTGGAGAGTTAGGCTTTGTGGACAAACTTGGCTCTCAATGCGAGGACGGTGACGACCTTGAGAATATCATAATGTCACGCTGATGAGACGCGATGATAGAGTAAATGTAGTTAATAAAAAGCAAACTACTGAGAGGGGCAGTGAGAGTTAAAAGGTTTCGGAGGACACTCCAAAGCATGTTCGACAGTTGTGCTGTGAAAGCGGTGTGACCTCTTCATTTCGCAAGTACTACAACGAACTGAGCTTTCGTCGAGAAAGGCTTGCAGAAGGAATCGAGTGCATGCTGAGGCGGTTGAAGAAAGCAAATATCATCAATGTTGGAAGGGCTGCAACACGGAGGCGAAGGGCGACCGACAGTGCGGACTGAATAAGCTTGGGACTGTTGCAGCTACTGAACGTTGCCTTCCTTCCCCTCTATCTGACTAGCAGTTAGCAACACCCCATTCGATTCACCATAGCCATCACACACTGACACCATACTTGATGCGAGTCAGGCTCCTCCGTGACTCATGAGAACTCTTAGTCTAGCTTTTCTCCTCTCTCTGGTAGCCAAAATGTATGCACGACTCGACTGTCTGGTAGAGGTCGGTCAAATGCGTGCTCGCAAGGTGCGCAGTGCATCCACGGCACTTCAAAAGGACACATCAACGAACAAAATTGGACCTGTAGGCGGAGATGGGTGATTGAACGTCAAATTGTTATTCTTGTGGTAGTTGGGGCTAAGTATTTTGCCTCTTTTCTCGCTCATTTCAAGTTTGCGAATTCAGTGTTTGCCTGCTCTGTCTGTCAAATGGCTGTGGAAATATGCCTGCAGATTGACCTCTTCTTAACCTTTACATTGCTGATGGCACATTTTGACTGCAGAATCTTGCAGTTAACATGCAATAGCAAATAGGTGCCTTTAATAGCAGTGGGTCTGAGAAGACCCTCTGGTGACCAAGCATTCCTTGCTGCCACACTCGGTGACGCGCTTCGTGAGGATCTGACCGGACTAGTCATCAGGGGTTGCCTCAAGTCCTGTTTAATGAAGCGAAGCGCCTCTGACTACTGAAAGTTGCCTTCCTTAGTATCCATCTGACTACAACTTAGCACCATCCCATCCGGCTCACAACGCCCACCACCAACCGCCCACAAGCACTGCACGTACACGACACAACTCTTTAATTCTCCTCCCCCACCTTAACCCTGCCTTTCTCTCCCCTCGATGTTACTGCCTCGAGCAAATGCACACATCGACACTGCATTCCCCGATCCGAGCACGAGGCATCAATGCCCCGTGAAATCACCACACTCCTCCAACCAGGTAGATGCACCCACCAGCCGAAGCACACACATAACTCCACGAGACCACCATGCGTCTCTCATCTTCCGAAACGATTTGCCACCGACTAATGCTTGCATTCCCGTTGAGGCAAAGCAATTCGTGAGAACGCACATCTCTAAACAAACGCGTCATTTCCCATCCAAACAGCCCATCCGGTCAACCCTCCCTCTTCGCCCAACAAACGGGTGAGCCCCACATGGAGTAAAACCACTAACAGTTGGGTTGAAAGCACAAGTAGCTTTATGCAAAAATAAGTTCTCTGCATGAGAAACCGCAGCCAATTCACAGAAAAGGGAAACTACAGTGATGTGGAGAGTGTCGGCACCACCACTGGTTGCCGACGTGAGGCACAGCGTGGGCGCAGAAAGGGAGCAAGAGATCTCTATTCCTCGTCGTGACCTCCCACAATGCATGTGATTTCCTCAACCTATGCAGAAAAATTAGCAAAGGAATACACTAAAGCACAAACAATTCCCGACCTCGAATGAGACTCTGGTGGATTCAACAAAGTCACTTCATGTAACCAAGCAATTTACTTCGTTAGAAAGATAGCGAGGGTAGGTTCTTCCTACCCTCCTTCTCTGGTTGGGAGGAAACGCGGGCATTAACCACCACCGACACCATCGGTTACACAGCACTCACCAAACAGGGCACTGACCTGCAGAGAAGTCAGGAAGGAGGCTAGAAGGGATGGAGGTGAGGTGACCTTTCCGAAGGAAGAGAACAGGCAGGAGATGCTGAAGGCTGCTACACTTCCCCGCCTAAGCTCGCGGCAAGGCAACTCGTACACTCGCGTGCAGACCACGCCCACGGCCACCAAGAGGCACCTGGAGACCAAAATAACCTATTATTACCTTTTCTCTCATGCATGAATGCATTAAACCGGGACCAAACAGAGCTAACAGAACGACTGCGCTCAAGCAGCATCCCATACCTTAGTACTAGTAGTCAAGGCACAAAACGCGCTTCACCACAAGGTGTGCAGTACTTCTACCTCAAAGGCGAGGGTTGACTCTCACAAAATCTGTGTACACTAATGCGGATTCAACTCGTTTGCATTCAGGAAACCACAAACTCCATGTTGAGAGGGTAATTGAGAGGAGCGTCGCACAGAAGTCACTCATGCAGCTTCCACTCAAGGGGTCGCCACCATCGAGCCATGTGAGGATACCATGAGCAGAGAAAGACAGATATGAACTATTGTTGGGCAAGCGGACATTCCGTGATTTGTGCATGGTGAAGGGTGGGCTCTTTTCACTACTGTAATTTACTTGCTCGTAGAGCAGATATCGTGGGCATGGGAGACTTGATTTTGAGACCCTGGTTACATGCGCACAGTGTCTCTGTGAAAGGTGTTGTGCAGGGCCGTGGCAGTGGCCTAGTGGTGAGTTCAGCTTTGGTGTGAGTTGGTATTTAAGGTAGAGTCAGCTTCGATGCTTGCATCACCACGCATGCCTCAGCCTGTAGCAGCCTTAATTGTTTGCATTGTGAAGCACTTTCTTGTCGCCCACGTTTGCGTGTTTTGGTTGGCTTTGCGGTGCATTGGACATTCACTGCTCGAGTTTCCTCTCTCCTGCATGTCAGCTGCTACTGTGAACTCGCTATGGTGGTGGAGCGGTAGTTGAGGCGTCTGTGGGATGGCAGACGAGGCGAGGTTATGAAGTCACCACCTGCGCAGTGACACATTGGTCCTGCAATGTGGATGATGTAGTGTATGATGGTAGTGTGTTGAATGGCGATGTGATGGGTTTCGCCTCGTTTGGCGCAAGCATTGAAAAATCACGTGGGCGCGAGCTAAAGCGACGAGACGAGCGCGAGAGTAGAGTCTGCGTAACAGGAAGTCTTACTGTCTAGATCGGAAGGGAAGGGTGAATTGAGATGGTGATTGTGTCATTGCTGAAATGGAGAAATCGAGGAGACTAGTTACAGTTTTTTGTTATACTGCAGTCCATTCTCTTTTGGTGAGTTAGTGATTGTTTGTCTTTGCAGTTTAAAATGTGATGTCTGCGCTGCTGTTGTTTTACTATTTCACGATACACAGGTGCATTTTTGTGCTACTTTCCAGGTCTCTTTTGGTACTCATGCACACGTTTATGAATATGCCGGAATGTATGCGTGCATGCACAACGTTTTTTATTGAACGGCATTCATAAAGACAAAACGGACAGAGACAGTAGTTTGACGTTTGCTCTTTGTGCTGAACAATTGTGCAGTACATTGCCTTGGGTTGTTGCGTTGGTTTGTTGGATGGTGTGCATCAACGTGAAGGGATTATGGCGGGCAAGGCCTAATTCGTTGTAAAAGAGGCGGCGAATGGACCAAACTGTTGGCTTTGCTTAGGGAGTAATTCTCCTGGAATCTTTGTGATAGGTGGCACTAGGTATCGATTTGGTCCTGGGAATTCCCACGTTACACATAGAACTTGTCAGCACGGTATTTCAGGGTTGAAATTATTGGGCTCTCAGTGACGGTGACGGTGATGGTGATGGTGATGGTGATGGTGAGCAGCCTTAGTGACTAACACTCGCCCCTCCGCCTCCAGTACCGTATTCAATGCTAGTGGTGGGTCGCTTTGCGTCGCCGTTACAGGCTCATCAGGCTGCCAACATGCATCGTTGTCGGCGGTGGCAATGGTAAGGGAGAATGCAGACGTAGAAGCCGGTCCATGGGAAGGCATTGAGACTGCCGCAGTGGGCGCCTTTGAGCCCGTCGTCGTCGTCGTCGTCATCATCGTGGACGGCTGTGTTGTCGCAATTGTTGGACCTATTGGTGCAGCCGAAGGTTTCCTTCCTCAATATAGACTTGTCAATTACCCATGACATAAGACGCACGGCTTGTTGCATGAGGACTTGTGAACGGCTGAGTGTGGCGTGTGGATGCCCTTCGATAGTGAAATGGAAGCAAACCGGTAAGTTGGTGAGCACTTTTCTATGCGACAGCGCGCTGAACACATGGAATCAGATGTTATCACTGGCTATGTTTGTCAGGTTTTGTAGCTTCTATTGGCATGATGGTAGGATGAGGAGCCGATATGAAGTAGCTGTTGAGCCATTGGGAGCGTAGATATGTCATGAGTCTTTTGTGTGTAAGCATGAGTCTCCATGTGATTCGTTATCACACTTGACGGTTGCTTGCCCAATGCTTGAGTAATGATGTCCATATGTGTGCGTTGCAGTGAGTGGGATGACTTGTTGCGTGGATGTGATTAATTTGTACCCGAAGTGGAAGATGATTCAAGACTTCACACCTCACTTGCTTGCGCAGATTCTAACCGACGCAGCTTGTGCCATATGGAATCGTGCCATTGTGGGATTCGTTTGTGCGTATGTGTGTGTGTGTGTTGTTTGACATTGAGTGTCTTGCTGCCGCCTGGGACGAGTAGTTGGTCTTGTCGTTGCGTGTATGCCAGGTGGCGTTAGATTTCAGACTAGCAGTCATGCCAAAGCTTAATTGTTTTGCTATTGTAGAGGTCGTGAGGCCGAACCGTTGGCTGGAGTCGGACTGTTTTGCTTTTAGGTGAGCATTACTTCTGATGGACAGCAAATTTCGCCGTGCTGCACAGAATTGGCTTGCACCACAGGGGATGGGGCGACGGAGGATGCAGTACTGTTGCTGAGGGGAGGCTGAGGACGGAGGATGGTGGTGGAGAAGGCAAAGTTGCCTCGTTGTTATACCTTCGCATAGTGGTCGGCATGGTAAAAACATGTCTGTGTTCGACCCAAGTACGATGTGCTGGTTTGTCAGAGTGGGCGGAGGAGTAGCGGGGCGAAGCTGAAGTCGCTGCAGTACGCATGTTCGGATTTGTGATGAAGGTGTTCATTTACGGATGGGAGAATTGTTAGTCGCAGCCCATTTGCATGACCGTGGGAGAGCCACCGCAGCGTATTGTGCTTCAGCGCGTGCGGAAGTGATTTTATTTATTTGGCGTGCTATTACGTGTAGGTGGCACAGATGGTGAGTACAATAGAAAGTAAGCGGCATCTGCACTGCTGTTGAAGATGTGGCATCAGGAAGTGCGGAATGGGTGAATTGTGGGTGGTTGGGTGGATGGGTGGATGGGTGTGAAGAGGTTTGTGTTTGGGAAAAGAGGACGAGATGCTGCCAACCACATTGTGCACGGCTGTGTATGCAAGGAAGGCGGGGTGGAGGGTAGGCTGCATACGGCTTGGGCAAACACGTAGTGCCTTCTCCTCTACGGGACGACTTTAAATGTCACGGCATGATGTGAGTAGGCGTAGCCTTGAAGTGGATGTGATGGTTAGTACCACCGTAGAGCAACTGCGTGGGATTGAATGCGATGCTGATCGAGGCGGTCGGGTGAGGTGGAGGTAGTGGTGGGAGGCCAGATGTCTGAGTGCCTCTTGGCAACATTTGTCAGCGTGCTTGCAGTCCTTTGTGTCTTTTATCTTTGCCTGATGCTGGCCTCTCAACTGCCTCATTGGCACTGCATGGAAACCTCTCTCTCCAGCTATCGACGTCGGCCTATGAACTATGTACTGTTGTTAGATGAACAACACTACACGAGTAAATGGTGGAACCATCGAACTAGAGCTAAGCTGAAACGCTCGTCAGGGTGAGAGTGCGGTGAGGTGGACACTAGTTGTAAAATGTACATAACTGGCTCCTGAAGCTTGAAGTTTGCAGTTTTAGAGCTGACGAGAAGTGCTGACTAAAATGCTTCACGTCCGTATCCCAATAATGGTTGAGTTTGGGGCAAATCATCCCTAAGATGAAGACATGGCGTTGCGTCGTAGTTGGAGCTGAAGGTAGGCATGCGTAGGCTGAGTAGTGGCATTCCTTGTAAAGAATTAATGCAAAGGGCTTTTGGAGAGTTAGGTTTTGTTGTCTCCACATTGCTTCATGGTGGACGAACTTCGCCCCGCACAATGCGAGGACGCTGATGACCTTGGGAATGTCCTGCCACGCTGATGAGACGCGATGGCAAAGTGAATGTGGTTGATGCAAAGCAAAGTGCAGAAATACGCAGTAAGAGCAACAATGCTTGATAGCCGAACCATTGGAGCACAGCAGCAAACACTTTGTTGCAGAACAAGATGGAGAATTGGTTGAGCACTTGTAGTGTGGATAATAGATGTGGGGTGCTGTAAAACAATTGAATGAAGTGAATAAGTGCGGAGGACTAATAATGCAGCAAAGGTATAGGGAAATGAAGAAGGGAGATGTTGAAAGGTGACGAATGCTGTCCGCCGATTAGTAGTTGAGAGAGATGAAGTGACTATCGAATGGTCAATGGGAAGAAACATTGCGGAGTCATGCGAGCTGCACATCAGATTATAGGGCAAGGAGGGACAATGAGGTGCCTGTTGTCTCATTTATAAGCACCTCACTAAAATTAAGAGGCAAAGGCCGCAAAAATGGAGAGTGGAGGAGAGGATAATTCTCAGTTATTTCCTTAGTTGAGAGAGAAGGTCCACAATTGGAGTGGGCCTCGTGCGACTTCCTCTCCCTTGCTCCGCTCGACCAATAATTGCTACGGTAGAAGTGGGTAGAGTGAGTAGTCAGGTGCTGTCAAGAAGTGTGGTAAAATGAAAAAGGCCCTCAAATGTGCTTTGGACTCGAAACACTACTTTCTCCACACTAACTCCTCATTCTTGGTTTGAGTACACGCATGGCTCTAGCGGTCTCTATGAGGACCACGGATATGTGCCTTGAGAGAGGAGCAGTAAATCACAACACTGACCTGCAGACATTTCAAATGGAAGACTCAATTTTCCTCGTGGCCTTTGCGCTGCACTGTGCTTGTAGTTGATTTGGTGAGCTCCACCTTTCCTCCTCTCGTTGGCGAAACACCGCAAGACGCCAGCCCAGAGTCCACAAGTAGGCACCACTACGGCATCGCATTGCTGCCTGTAGATAACGCCACGTTGATTCAGTCCACACCACCAGATGCTAGACTGCTGATGAGCACCATTCTACAAATATCAGATGATGAAACGAATTCGAGGCAGAGCAGCTCGAATTCTGAGTAGACGCCGATACTCAGATTGTGCGTTGATGAAACACGTGCGTGTTTCCATCCTAGCAACGCGACAACCCTTGGCCCACAGTTGCGACTCCGTGAAGCTTCGGAGGTGGCCCAAGAATTAGCTTTTCCACTTGGTTTGAGCGCGCGCATAGTCAAATTGGTGGTGAGAGAACATCGGAGAACTTGTTTAGAAGGAGGTGTTTGTAGGAAAGCATTGGCGCATTCACGAGCCAGCGTTTGGTGCTCGTGATGCCTGCAAGCATCAGTGATGACCACTCCGAGTCGACGGTGCCGCTTCCATAAATGCAGGTTGCACAGGCAGGCAGTGTGAGAAGAATGAACTGCAGAAAGGCTCAGATGAGTAGTGGGTTGTTATTGCACAATGCCATCATCTCTCCTTGCACCCAATCACCGATGCGATTGCCCGTTGTTTGGCTTCTGCCCAGAGAAGATAGGTTTGTGTCATCTCCCAGGAGACACTGCTCACGATCTACTCAGATGTCACCAACGACGTCATGGTGAGCAGTGTTGGGACACCTCGCAAATTGACCGCCTGATGATCGCAATGGGCTTCTGCAAAATGTCCCACCACCAGGAGCAGTGATAGTTGGCTATGCACGCAACACCGCCTCTGCATTAGCTCCTTTTAAGCGCCTCACAATCATGCATGAGTAGTGGGACAGGAAGTGTGTGGGTCTTGTCAGATGACATTTCTAAAAGTAAAGTAAAAATAGGGATTGGAGGGAACTGGTCACACCCACCACCTTTCCGTTTCAGAAGGGGGATTTTGGAAATTCATTCTGACGGACACAATGGCCTCTGCCAAAGCAAGAGTACTGAAGAGTGGACAACCGCCAACGTCTCTTGTTTGAGGTTGTGCCGACACGCTTCCACGTCGTCGATGGCATCAACCAGGATGCACGACAAGAGATGCTTCCACCCACCAAATCAGCACATTTTGCTTGGGCTACTTGTCGAGCCTTTCAGATGTGGACTCATTTGGTTTGGCAAAAGGTCTTACGACGCACATTCTTGTTTTGAAGAATGTTGCAGTTTTCCCAACAAGTCGGTGATGACTAGGTAATGTCACCGATTCGCCTCCCAGTTTGTAAGCCTGCAGTAGGAGGATAGACAATAATGCATGTATCAGACGCTGCGCTGACACGCACCGAGTCGTTTTTGGATTGACTAAGCTGCGGTAATCCGGGGGAATGATAAGGCAAGAATGCGGACCAGCGGATTCACTAGTAACATGCAGAAGTGGTGAGGGACAGGCAGCGTAGGCTGCTCACGTGAGACACCACGCTGCCGTCGTTCAGGTGGAGATGCAGAAGTCGTAAGTGTCTTCGTACAGTTGCACCGCATTGTGAGCGGCGTCTGTCTCGGGCAGTCGCCCAGATCATCCTTCCACATCGGCTACCACATCAACCTTCGTGGAGAAGAAAGTCATCTGAGGACAGGTGTGAAAGCGTACGACGGCTTGCAACTCATTCAAGTGAACACCCAATTCAGTGGTGGTTGCATGTCTCAAGACACGTCGAGGGCGCACCTGTCGTACCCTCCTCGTGAAGTGAGCTGTGCAGGCTATGTGGCGAGCCATGACTAGAGGAAAGAGCATGCAAGTGTAGCAGAGTTGCCAATGTTTACCTAAACTCTTTCGGCCTAAAGCTTTACGGATGCAGGTATCCACCTCCTGGCCATTTAGGCATTGGCATTCCTTGAAGGTGCCTTGGAAAGCCCTCTGCCAGTGTAATGTAACGGAAGGCGTGCGAGAAATTGGAAATCCTACGGAATGTTTAGAGAGCGGACACGGAGGGCAGCCCCACAGAAGGCGAGTCTGCAGATGCTGCTGCGTTGCAGTGTGGTCCAAGCAACTACGCAGCTCACCTTCTCAATGGTTACTCGAAAGCAACCAATTCGCGGATTTGTGTTCTTTCCAACCTCACAGATGGAAGCGATAGTCTAACCAGAGGGAGAAGATGTGCTTTGTGGAGATAGTGCTTCGGCCTGACTACTCACACCTCCACCCCTCCCTCCTTACACCGACATACCCACCACACACACACACACACACACACACACACACAAGCCCATCTCACTAGGGTAACACTTTATTTCCAACTACCGCCCACCCGCATACTGTGTGATGCACTGCAGTGTCGGTGTAAGCTAGTTGGGTTGGAAGAACTACTAAAGAATTAATCATTCATTGGCATGGATTGGGGAAGGCTGGCATAAGGGGATACATGGGACATGGAGGGGACTGATCGCTTGATTGCTTGATTGGTCGATTGATCGATGGCACTGACTTGAAACACGCTCTAACCAAGGTTGGTGAGTAAGGCCTTCAGTTTGCCTTCCAGCACTCCCCTCATCTGCTCGACTATCTTACCCTTAAAGAGGTAAGCTG